>CM054162.1:1385085-1475085 GCA_028751875.1 Rapana venosa
GATGCCTGTTATCTCCAGTCCTGTTTAATATGATCTTTGAAAACATTATGAGAGAGACCCTCCATGACTTCCACTCTACTATCTCCATTGGCGGCAGACCACTCAACAACTTGCGGTTTGCCGATGACATTGACCTCATGGGCGGAAGTAACACAGAGCTGCAAGATCTTAAGACCAGACTTGAGAACAGAGCTGGAGCATATGGGATGGAGGTGAGCTCGGAGAAAAAGTAAAGTACTTGTGAACAGCACGAGCAACGCCACTGCTAAAATCTACATGAACGGCCAACAACTGGAAGAGGTAGATGCTTTTAGATACCTTGGCGCTACACTCACAATG
The DNA here is from genome assembly GCA_028751875.1 of Rapana venosa. Classification (NCBI taxonomy): domain Eukaryota; kingdom Metazoa; phylum Mollusca; class Gastropoda; order Neogastropoda; family Muricidae; genus Rapana; species Rapana venosa. The sequence goes on from CM054162.1 coordinate 1,385,425, forward strand.
AACGGGCGATCGACGACAGAAATCAAAGTCAGAATAGCCATGGCAACATCTTCCATGACAAAACTAACCACCATATGGAAAAGTAAAGAGATCAGTTTCCCAATCAAACTAAAACTCTACAAAAACCAAATTCAGACTATCCTGCTGTACGGAAGTGAAACATGGACATTGACTGCTGAAACAGCAAAGCGAATCCAGTCATTTGAAACAAAATGCCATAGAAAACTGCTGGGCATATCCTGGAGAGAACAAAAGCCCAATGTATTTGTCAAGAGCCAAATAACACGGCTGGCAGGTCCACAGGAACCCCTTCTCACCATCGTCAAGAAGAAAAAGCTGACATGGTTCGGCCACGTCACCCGCCACAACACTCTGCCCAAAACAGTACTGCAGGGAACACTCGAAAGTGGCAGAAAGAGGGGAAGACAGAACAAGTCATGGATGGACAAAATCAGAGAATGGACCAGGATGAATGACTCGGCACTACTGCGCAGCGCCGAGGACCGAGATGGATGGAGGAGGATTACCACGGCATCGTCTTTCCTGTCTCCTCCACGACCGCCAAGGTCACGGGTCTGATGATGATGATGATGAGTCTTTTTCACTGTGGCTCCTCCTCTCCTCTCTCTATTCCTCTTCTCATCTTCTCTTTCTTCTTCTATCTTGTTCACTCTTGGTCTCTCATCTCTCTGCTCTCTCTCATTCTTTATCTCTCGTCTCATCTCTCTCTCTCTCTCTCTCTCTTTCTCTCTCTCTCCTCTATCTCTCTCTCTCTCTCTCTCTCCCTAAATATATGTATGTGTGTGTGTGTGTGTGTGTGTGTGTGTGTGTGTGTGTGTGTGTGTGTGTGCACGCCCATGCACTTACCAGCAAGCACAGTGAAACGCACATAAAGCTGTTTCTGTTGTCATGACACTGATTTGTGTTCAGGAATAAGCAATGTAGCTTTCTGTAAACAGGGAACTCTACCACCTATTTATGGCCATACCCCACCCCAGAACCAAGCCAATAACTGAAACTGTCAGTGCCTCATTTGAAACAGCACTGTTATCTTCTTAAAGACCAACTCATCATCAGAGCATTTACTTTGTCACAAACTTGATCCCACTTCTTGTACCAGGATAATTTGTTTTAAAACCTCAAGTGATTGCATTGACCATCACCGAGGAAACGATTCATCAGTGTCACTTTGAAGTCCACAAACATTGGCACCAGGCGTGTTTGTGTCAGATAGTAATAGTGAAGCGAGGGCCTGAGTTATATCTGGTTAGTGTAATTGGATGGCCGGGCGTAGCTTCAAGATGTGTTTTTCTCCTGTCTAAAACCTATTGCGACATGTTTAAAGCTTTTAAAAAAATTAAAATACAAAGGCATGAACTCAATTCCATACATCCAGAGGTTGTGTCCATAGTCATATTAAGCAGAATGCATCCTTCAGGACTTTGTGGGAGGTTTGCCTGCTGACCTTAGTTGACGCATTATGACCAGGGCAACTCATCAGAAAGTTCCTAAAAGCAGTTTTCAGATTTTACTTGAAAAGTACAGGAGGGAGGGAAGTGGGAGAGAGAGAGAGAGAGAGAGAGAGAGAGAGAGAGAGGGAGAGAGAGACAGAGAGAGAGACAGAGAGACAGAGAGACAGAGAGACAGAGAGAGACAGAGATAGAGAGAGAGTGGAGGCAATGTGAGAGGCACACATGAAGGGAGTAATAGGAACGGGGACAATTCTAGCACAGAATTTCCAGAAAGTGGAGATGCTATTTATACTGACAGGTCCTGGCATAGCAACAGGGTATTGTGTTGAAATGATTTTGCATCTTTGAGTTATAAGGTTGAGATCATTATTAGTGGTTAGTTTGTAACAGTGTGCTATTTTGTCCTACTTTGTTTGTCAGTTATTCAACTATGCTGCTCTTACATTAAGAGGTATTACCATTAACTACAATACATGTCTATAAAATGAGGTAATAGTTATATGAGTGTGTACCACCAAGCATGTTGAAATAGATTTTTGACATGCTTACTTCGCCCTTGGATGTGAGGCCCCTTTATTATAAATAACATCCCAACTTCCTGGACATTCTGCGCAAGAAGCTCCCTATTTTCTGTTCCTCTATTTGTTCGTGCCTTGCTCCTGTTGATCCTGCCACCTCCTCCTTGATGTTGTATTGTGTTCTGCCTTCTTGGGTCATTCCCCTTCCCTTTCCAGAAAGACTTCATACATAAAAATTATTACACATGTTTGAGTCATTTGTGATGAGTATGACTTTTCAGAGGCTTATTGCATTTTGCTCATAGGACAAACAACAATAGCTGCTTTATTAGCCTTCAATAAAGAAGAAGTTATATGCACTGCTTGTACACATGCACTGACATGCTGATAATTAAAAAAACACAAAAAGCAATACACTGGCTTAGCTTGAATTTGCTTGCCTTTGGCCTTGTTATAGTGAGCATTTTGACCCTGTGTGTGTTACTTATACCTCCTTACAAATTCGCTTACTATTTGTAACTCATGATTATTTTTTAAAATTATAATAACAGTTTAGGAGATTGTTGTCAACACTTTTGAGACCTTTTATACATTAGAAATAAAAGCCATCTCTTAGGGAACATGAAATGAAAACAAGTTAGTCATTCAGCATTACCCATGTTAGAAACTTAAGCCCAGTATTGTGCCCCAGGGAAGAAATGCAAGAGCTGTATTGACCATTACCGCGAAAACGAGCCATCAGTGTCACTGCTACACCCTCAAGCCTCGACCTTGAGGGTCTGTGTGCATCAGAATTCGATACATAGTATCGACACTACAAGAGTTACTGTCTTGTCAGTGTCATGGGATGCACGTAGCTCCAAGCTTTAAGTACTTCAGATGGGACTATAAACTGTGGCCCTGTGTGGGAGCATGGGCAAAAGTCTTTTCCCACACATTAAAGTCTGCTCTGTTTTTGGATGAGTAGGCCATGTGTGCTGGTAAGAATGGATGGCAAGACCTACAAAAAACTGCATGCACACAGGGACTCCATGTAAAAAACAACACATAGGTAATTATTCCACTATCTTCCAACTGAAAGAATGACAAGGACGCTAGTTTACTTCTGCTCACAAACTGCTACTGTCCTGTTTCTCTCTTTCACTGCAGGTGTGTAGAAACAGTATAGCTGCCTACATCATCGTCACATTTGTCTACACAATGCTGTACCTCCCGTTCCCAAACAGTCATCTTATGGTGATAATGATGATGATAATTCTGCTGCTGCCACTGCTGCTGCTGATGACACCGACATTGACAATGATGATGATGATGATGATGATGATGATGATGATGATGATGACAACGAAGAAGACAAAAAGATGATGGATTAAGTAAAATGATGTATGCATTTTAACACTTATGTATTATTCAGGATAATTATATTTTCAGAACCATTTATACACGCACCATCATGGTTTTTGTCTGTTTGCATGCAGTGTCATCATGATGCAAAAGGCCTGTGGTGAAAAAATGATAATAAACAAGAATTAAAAGTAACTGTAACAACTGAATGCAACTTAAGCAACAGAAACTACAACGTTAAAAAAAATTTCCACTGCCCATCATGAGATGTCAATGACGGTGTTTCTTCGAGGTTTTAAACCAGATATTATCCCTGAAATCAGAATGCAGCTACCTTCATGATGGACATGAACGGCCGTGTCTGCAAAATTTCACATTGGTGAACCTCGGAGCTGTGGCTGAGGAAGACATAAGTAACCACTGACAACCCCAGCTGCCTGTAGCAATGTGCTCAGTGTAGGAAGACATAAGTAACCACTGACAACCCCAGCTGCCTGTAGCAATGTGCTCAGTGTAGGAAGACATAAGTAACCACTGACAACCCCAGCTGCCTGTAGCAATGTGCTCAGTGTAGGAAGACATAAGTAACCACTGACAACCCCAGCTGCCTGTAGCAATGTGCTCAGTGTAGGAAGACATAAGTAACCACTGACAACCCAGCTGCCTGTAGCAATGTGCTCAGTGTGGGAAGACATAAGTAACCACTGACAACCCCAGCTGCCTGTAGCAATGTGCTCAGTGTAGGAAGACATAAGTAACCACTGACAACCCCAGCTGCCTGTAGCAATGTGCTCAGTGTAGGAAGACATAAGTAACCACTGACAACCCCAGCTGCCTGTAGCAATGTGCTCAGTGTAGGAAGACAGAAGAACCCACTGACAACCCCAGCTGCATGTAGCAATGTGCTCAGTGTAGGAAGACATAAGTAACCACTGACATCCCCAGCTGCATGTAGCAATGTGCTCAGTGTAGGAAGACATAAGTAACCACTGACATCCCCAGCTGCCTATAGCAATGTGCTCAGTGTAGGAAGACATAAGTAACCACTGACATCCCCAGCTGCATGTAGCAATGTGCTCAGTGTAGGAAGACATAAGTAACCACTGACATCCCCAGCTGCATGTAGCAATGTGCTCAGTGTAGGAAGACATAAGTAACCACTGACATCCCCAGCTGCCTGTAGTAAGGTGCACAGTATAGGAAGACAGAAGAACCCACTGACATCCCCAGCTGCCTGTAGTAAGGTGTACACTGTATGTCAGGTTTGTCAGTGTCCTGTATTGAAGGAGAACTGCTGTACTGCACTGGCAGCCGTGTCTATGCTGGTGCTGTTGTCAGTATCCTGTATTTCTATCTAGCTATCTATCTATGTATTTGTTTATTTATTATTTTGTAATATTCACTTTGTTTGTTTATGTATGTATGTATTTATTTATTATTTATTTTTTTAATTTATTATTTGCTCATTTAAAAAAGTGCACCTTTGGTGAGATTGATGCCTGTGACCGCCTCACCCCCCTATATAGTCAGCCGCCCTCTGGCTTGGGAGATGGTATGTAAACAGGACACCTGTGTGCAGGTGTTTTTACCTTGTCAGTCATCCGTTTCTTCTGGCTCAACATGGCCTACTCTTCCCTAAACGGAATGTGGTTTTTAAGGTATGAACAAGATGTTCTGCCTGCATTTGCACATGGGGCCTTGATATATCATCTCACCCAAAGAACTTTGACATTGGCCTTGATTTTCTCATCAAACTGGAAAAGAAAAGGCAAGGGTTGAAACTGAACCCACAACCTCACGGTTTATCTCTTGTCAGTCAAGTCATGTCAAGTCAAAATCACTTTAATCAGCCCATGAAGGGCAATGACAATACCCACAGGCAGGGAATGTCTTAACGGTCCTGCAACCTTCTCTTTCTATTAAAGAGCGGCAGGTGGTATCACAATGCCATTGGCCCTGCATTATGATCAACGAGGGGTGGCTCCTTCACTCATGATTACACTGCTTTCCTTTCATGTCGAAGAAGGGAGTACTTTCAGGGCTACAACATTGCAAGACATAGTCAGGAATGTAATAAATGCGGTGATTGTTCTTCTTCTTTAACCACTTGATGCAATTCACAGACTTTAGTAATTGTACTGAATAAGAGGAAGTAAGAAGGGAAAAAAAGGAAGAAATAAAGAGACAGACAGACATAAATAAAGACAGAGAGAGAGAGACAGAGACAAACAGAGACAGAGACAAACAGAGACAGACAGACAGAGAGACAGAGAGAGAGACAGAGAGAGATAGACAGATAGAGAGAGACCATCTTGAAAGTCTTATTGTGTTATCTTTTGTGTCTAATATATATGAATCTGATTTAGAAACATTGATGCTGTCATTTCCCTCTCTTCATTTCTCATTTAAGTTATTTTCTTACTTCCTCTTATGCAATACAATGACTGCAGTCTGTGATTTGCATCAATCTATCGTGATTGAAGAAGAAGAGGGAACAGCACAGCATTCATAGAATCTGTCTTGCATTTTTTGTAGCCCTAAAAGTACTCCCTTTTTCAGCATGAAAAGGGGAAGCATGTAATCACGTGTGAATGAGCGACCCGTCCTGTATCATGACGCAGGGTCAGTGACATGGTGATACCACCCTTCCTGAAAAGAGGCAGTTCCAATGGACAGATTTCGGGACTTTGAAGATGCACAGCAGATTCTATATTGGTTAGAATGCTATATGTGTGTGGAGATTTTTCTTGTACTTGTTTTTGTTTATTTGGTTGGTTGTTTTTTTCCCCTGTTCTTTTTCGTTTTCAGCATGCAGGAAGAAGCAAAATAAAGGGAAGCACTGTTTTTGCAGTAATACATGCTCTTTATGGAAAGCAAATCAAATTGCATCGAGCGAAATTTGTTTTTATGAAAACTGGTCTACATCACAATACAATAAATCATATATACTGCAATATCATGCAACACAACACAACACAATACAATTAAATTGCAGTGTTATGGAATACACATCAACACAACACAAAATAATACAGTGCAACACTGTCCCCCTGGAGTGACGGGATAGCCTGGTGGTTAGAGTGATGTATTCATGATCTGCTGATTCTCATTCAGGAGGATTTTTCCTTTGGAGTTAACATCAGTGCCAACTCCACTCTCCCCAAAAGTCCGAGTGTGTATCACTGGCCGTGTATTTCAGTGAGGACCACTGCAGGCATCAGCGATCCTAGCCTCTTCTGTTACAGGGAGGGGAGGGTAGGGAACTGCTGCCTTCCTGGTGAAGGGGAAGGAGTGTGGTGGTGTCACATTCCACTGCTGAAGGGCAGCACACCATGTTGTTCATCACTGCCTGCACCTGCCCACACTATAAACAGAGACAGACAGACAGACAGACAGACATACAGACAAACAGACAGACAGAGAGAGAGAGAGAGAGAGAGAGAGAGAGAGAGAGAGAGAGAGAGAGAGAGAGAGAGAGAGAGAGAGAGAAGTCAGGAACTCAGGATTTTAATTGTAAGGCCACCCGCCTGTATACAAGGAGGGTATGGTGAGAGGGGTGTTCATTTTGTCAAAAGAAACTTCAAACGAATGAATACAGAAACTAGAAAATGTTGGCATAATCAAGAGTGATTTCTCAAAGAAACATGAACCACTTCAACTGTTTGTGCACCAGTCATACCTGACTAGAGAAAGAGAGACAGACAGACAGACAGACAGACAGAAAGACAGACAAAGACAGACACAGACAGACACAGACAGACAGAGACAGAGACACAAACAGTCAGATAGGAAAAAAGACAGATGGATGGATGGACGGACAAAAAGACAGAGACAGACATCAAGATACGAATCAGTATAACCAAAAAAACCAACCACACTTTCAAAAACTAAGGAATTAGTAAGAAAAAATATTTTGCAGGAAACAGTTAAAAAGGGGCACCCAGAAGAAGGTGTTACAATTCAGACACTCTAATTCTTAGTCTGTCTGTCTTTCTGTCTGTCTGTCTGTCTGTCTGTCTCTCTGTCTGTCTCTCTCTCTCCCTCTCTCTGTCTTAGGCTCCTTATTTACTTTCAAATTAAAGAGTGTTGCTTTTAAGGCACCTTGGAGAGAATTGCATCGTTTAGGGTTCACTATGCTTGCAAAACACTCACTTCATTTCCGCACACACAAAATAAATCTCTAAAGCACCATAATTAGACATCTCTCTCTCTCTCCCTAAGTGCAGGTATTTCTTGTTATAAGTATGCGAATAAAACCTCCCTAGAGCCACTAAGCCAAAGCCATTGTCTGGATGCGATGTGTATTTGCATATTGAACTATTGAAGGCAGGCTAGTTTGCATATTCAACGTCTAGGAAATCTTCTGATCATGGTAACTTTGTTCTTCTTCTCTCATGGATGGGAGTGCAATGGACATATTGATAAAGCCAGGCCTGTCCAGATGGAGAGAGGAGCAGTTGGAATGGGAAGCTTTGCCAGCTTTTCAGAAATGGGCTGGGGAATTGGTATTTGCATGTTTCGGTATTACGATTTTTTTCTTCATCATCACGTAAAGGTTTTTTGCTCTTTTTTTCTTCGTTTCTATTGATATCTTCTTTCAATTCATGTTCTTTTCACCTCTTTTATTTGATGTTTGAATTCTTCTTTAATTTAGCGTTTGATCTTTTTTGATTTTTTTAATTCTTTGACTATTCTTTGAATTTTCTGTTTTCTTCTTTGGAGTTTCTCTGTTTTGCAAGTCTTCTTTTTCTTCTTCTTCTTCTTCTTCTTCTCTTCTTCTTCTTCTTCTTCTTCTTCTTCTTCTTCAGGAAGACAAAGGTTGGGGGTGGGGGTGGTGGCAAACACAGACAGACAGAAATAAAATAGAGACAGAAACAAAGACACAGCACTGATGAAATAAATGCTGTAACACAAATACAACAGAATAATATATCTGGCCAAATCTATACAGATATATCAGAGTAAAGACAAATTTGCATATTTACAAGGTTGAACTAGATTCTCTGATTTATGGTGACCCTTTTATGACACGTTGTTTAATCCACTGGGGAAAATCCTGTTAGAGTTGCCTGTATCTTGGATGTAAAGAGGAAGCATTTAAATGACATGTTAGACAGAGTGTCAAGGGCTTGTTTGCATATTTTCTTTTAACGTTTGTTTTCTTTTGTGTCTTGTTTTTGATTTATCTTTTTGTATTTTTCCCTCTTATTTTCATTTTCATTTTGCCTATGTTGATAAATTCCTCTTTTTTTTCTAAAAAAGAGTGCCTTTGCTGTTGTTGTTCTTTTTCTTATCATTTATTTTCTTTTTCTTTTTCTTCTTTTCTATTTTTACTTTTTCTTCTTCTTCTTCTTCTTCTTCTTTTCTTTTTTTCCTTTCTTTTTTTTTTTCCCTTTTTTTTTTCCCTTTTCTTTCTTTTCCCCTTTTTTCCCTTTCTTTCTTTCTTTGGGTTTATGTCTGTCTGTCTTTCCTTTCTTAAATCCTTTTCCCCCAAGCTTTTTTAAAAAAACAAAATCCCAAAAATTTTTTTTGGTTAAAAAAGGGTTTTTTTTTTGGCCCGTTTTATTAACCCCTTTTTCCCCTTTCATTTTCCCCTTTTTTTTAAGCCATTTTTTTTTTAAAAAAAAAAAAAAACCTTTTATTTTCCTTTTTCCCAATTTCCGAATTGAAAATTTTTTTTAAAAAAAAAAAAATTTTTTTAAAAACCCAAAAAAAAAAAAATTTAAAAAAATTTTACATTTCCCTTCCTCCAAAAATTAAAAAAATTTGAAATTCATTTAAAAAACCCCTAAAAAACAAAATAAAAAAAAAAGGGAAAAAAAAAACGAAAGAAAAAAGGGGAAAAAAAGAAAAAATTAAAAAAGAAAAAACACAGAATTTTTATACCTTTTATCAAATCTATGCATTATATTTTGATTAAAATATATTTTATTTTTAAAAAATAAAATATATATTTAAAAATAAAAATATTTTAAAATTAAAATATAAAGAAAAAAAAAAGAAGCCCAAAACGACAGACAGATTTAAAATTCCCAAAACAAAGAAAAAATCAGAATGTGGTTTTTCAAAATGATCTGTCCAGTTTGCTTTTTTTTTTTTGGGCCAAGCAAAATGGTTAAAATTTTAAACAACCGTTTTTTTAAGTGGGGGCTAGCTGTCCCCTTTTTTGAACATTCCTTTTTTAAAATTTTTTTTTTACCCCATTTAAATTTCTTGTTCTACCCTTTTTGGATTACTGTTGAAATGTGATATATTAAAGAGTGCTAAATTTGTTTAAAGGCTCTTGTAAACCCTTCACAGCTAACCAAAAAGTAAATACAGTCTTTAAAAATTTGCTTTTCCTTTTACACTTTTCCAGCCCCTTTTTTGGGATTAAAAAAGTATAGCCCTTTTGAACTGATTGGGGTTTTTTTAAAAGTGCTTGTGTGGGAGAGAGAGAAAATAGAGAGAGAGAGAGAGGGGAGATAGGGGGAGAGAGAGGGGTGAGAGAGGGGGGAAAAAAGAGAAGAGAGAGAGAGAAAAAAGAGAAGAGAGAGAGAGGGAAAGGGAAAAAAGGGGGGGGCGGAGGAGGAAGAAATTTTTGGGTTTTTTGGTGAAAAAAAGGAATGGGGTTTTAAAGGGGTTGTTTAAGAGTAAGGTGTTTTTGGGGGGTTGTGTGTGTGTGGTGTTGTGTGTGTGTGTGTGTTGTGGTGTGTGTGGGGGTGTGTGTGTGTGGGGTGGTGGGGGATGAAGTGCTGCTTGTGTTCTGTCTTTAAAAAGTGCATGCAAAAGCCCCAATTTCCCCCTTTAAAAATTTAAAAAAACACCCTAACCCAATACCGGGAAAAAATTATAAAAGGGGCCCCCTTCCAAAAATTAAAACGCTCCTTCCCTTTTTTCTTTCAAATTTTTCTTCTTTTTTCCTTTAAAATTTTCTTTTTTCCCCAAATTTTTCCCCTTAAAATTTTCCCCTCCTTCCCAAATTTTTCTTCTTTTTTTCCTAAAACCATTTTAGTTTTCATCGGGTTTTGCAAAAAAAAATGGGGATAAAAAACAGACAAAGAAATAAATTTGTTCGGGAAATGCAAAAAAAACCAAGACACACAGGAAAAAAAAAAAAACCAAGACGTTTTAAAAGGTCACAAGGATTAAAAACTGAAGAGGGATCCCAAAAAAAAGGGAAAATCAAGACTAATCCCCTTTCATTTTTTCCCCGGGGCCTTTTAGGAGCAGAAAATCGGGGTTTAAATTTCACAGCCCCCGAATGCATGGACTCAAAGCGCAATTTTCCCGGTTAAAAATTGAAAGCCTCCTCGAAATTTGGGCCCCTTCTCTGTACCCTCTGTCTCTGTCTTTCGGTCTTTCTTCTTTTCTTCTGTCTTCCCCCCTCTCTCTCTCTCTCTCTCTCTCTCTCTCTCTCTCTCTTTCTTTTTTTCCCTTTTTTTAAATTCCCCTTGAGATGTCTTCATCTTTGTACCTTTTTCTCATTTATAGAAAAGGTTTTTTAATTTGGGTTTTTTAAAAATTTTAAATTTTGGTGTTTTTTTAAAATATTGTTTAATGACGGGTTTTGTCAGTTTTTTTTTTTTTTTTTTTGGGTTTGGAGTAAAAAAATCCAACGACCTTCCCATTTACTCTCAATAAAAAATCGGGGTTTTTGAGTTATCCCGGGGCTGAACCACCATCAAAAAAAAAAACAAAAACCCTGACCTTGGGTCCATTTAACCCTAATTCAAAAAATTTATAGTTTTTGCATCCCAAATTTTCCAAGAAACACACGGGCCCAAAAATTTTTGGGGGGGAGTGGGGGTTTTTAATTTTAACTTTTTTTTTTAAAAAAAAAAAAGAAAAAAAACTTTTTTTTTTTTTTTTTTTTTTTTTTTTTTTTTCCAATTTTTTTTTTTTGTAGAAAAAATTTTTTTTTTTTTTTTTTTTTTTTCAAAGGGAAAATAAAAACCCTCACCTGATAAGCAACCCCAAAAGGGGAACTACTATGGGGTTTTCCCGGGAACCTAAAGTGTTCTTTGTTTTCCCTGACCATTTCTGTTGAGGACAAATGGGGGTGGGTTAAATAAAGACCCCCAGGGTTCAGAAGGATTTTTTTTCTCTGCCGGGCCCTTTTTAAAAAAGGACCCCCAACCCCGTTTTTTTTAGTCCCTTTTTTTTTAAAGGTTCTTTAGTCTTTTTGGGGGAAAAACCCTTGCAGGGAAAAGCGGGTTCAGGGCGGGCAGGAGGACAATCGAAAATTTTAAACTCCCAAAAAACCCGGAGGGGAAAAACCCATCTTCAACATCAGGGGAAAAAAAACCCTTTTTCCAAAACTTTTTTGACTTCAAAAAGGGCTTTGGGAAAAAAGTATGGCCCCGGAAGGCCTGTGGCAGGTCCTCAAAATTTTTGGGGGCTTGAAAAAGGGGACAAAGTGAAAAACCATTCAGCACTATAAAACCCAAAAAGCAAGCAGTGCATCCTTCTGTACAATCAGGTGGGAGATTTACTTCAAAACCACATTTGGGGCCCAAAAAGGATGCCTGTTATCTCCATCCTTTTTTAATATGTTTTTGGGAAAAAATTTTTATGAGAGAGCCCCCCCCCAATGATTTCCCACTCTAATTTCTCCTTTGGCGGCGACCCCCCCAACAATTTTGGGGTTTTGCCGATGACGGGGGAACCTCGGGCGGAAGTAACAAAGGGGTGCAAAGATTTTAGGGCCCAGACTTGAGAACAGAGGGGAAGAAATAGGGGGGATGGAAAGGGTTGAAACAGCACGACAACCCCCCTTTGCTAAAATCTCCCTGAAGGGGCCAACAATGGAAGAGGTTGTTTTTAAAAATCCCTTTGGCGCTACCTCACAATGAACGGGCGATGACGACAAAAAATTCAAAAGTCAAAATTTAGCCTTGGCAACTTTTTCCCATGACAAAACAAACCCCCAATAGGGAAAAGAAAAAGAGATCATTTTCCCAATCAAACAAAAAACTCTAAAAACCCAAAAATTTTGGGATCCTGCTGTACGGAAGTGCCCCCAAAAAATTGATGCTGAAACACCCAAAACCCAACCAGTCATTTAAAACAAAATGCCATAAAAAACCTGCGGGCATACCTGGAGAGAAAAAAGCCCAAATGTTTTTGTCAAGAGTCAAAAAACAGGCCCTGGAAAGATCCACAAAACCCCCTTTTCCCCACCACCGCAAGAAGAAAAAAGCTGACATGGTTCGGCACGTCACCCGCCCAACACCCCTAACCCAAAACGTACTGGGGGGGAAAACACTCGAAAGTGGCAGAAAAGGGGAAAGACAAAAAGTCATGGAGGGGGAAAACCCATCAGAGAATGGACCAGGATAATGATTTGGCATATTTGGCCCCAAAAGCCAGGCCCGAATGGATGGAGGAGGCTTCCCAAAGGCATGCCCTTTCGGTCTCCCCACGACCCCCCAAAAGGCCCAGGGGTTATGAAGATGAGATAATGATGATCTTTTTCACTGTGGCCCCTTTTTTTCCTCTCTCCCCTTTTTCTCTCTCTCTCTCTCTTCTCCCCCTCTTCTCCCTCCCCCTCTCTCTTCTTTTTTTTTTTTTATTTATAAATTTCTTTTATATTATTTTTTTTAAAAAAATTTTTTTTTTTTGTTTTGTTCTCCACCCCCTCCTTCCCGAACGGCCCCTTGCTTTTTTTTTTTCTGACCCCCTTTTTGGTTTTGGAGGAACAAGCAATTTTTTTATTTCCCTTGAAAAAAGGGAAACCTTTTTTACCCCCATTTAATCCCCCCCAACCCGGAACCCAAAAAAAGCCCAAAAGGGAGGGGGGGGGAAACACCGGGGGTTTTTGGAAAAGGGGGGCTTTTTAAAAACCGAAATACAGGCTTTTTATTTTTCCAAAAATTTTTCCCCTTTTTGCCCAAAGGGATTTTGAAAAACCCCCCAAGTATTGCAAGAATCCCAAAAGGAAACACAAGGGGGGGCAAGAAGTTCAAAAGGCCGGGAGGGTGGTCAGAAGAAAAGGGAAGCGGGGGCCGGAAAGTTTTTGGTTGGGTAAATTTGGTTTTGGCCCCCCTTACCCCTTTCCAAAGGTGTTTTTCCCCCCTGTCTAAAAACCCCAGTGAATTGTTTCCAAAGTTTTTTTCCCAAAAAAATTCCCCAAAGGGCAAAACCCCCCCTTTCAAATTTCAGGGGGTTGGGGGGCCCTTAGCCCCAATTAAGGGAAAAGAGGGGAAAATTTCCAAACGGAAAAACTCGGGTGGGGGGTTTGGCCCTCCCTTAGTTAACAATTTTCTGCGGAAAACCCCCCTTCAAAAAACCCTTAAAAGGCATTTTTTCCAGATTTTTTTTCCGAAAAAAGGAAAAGGAGGGGGGGGAGAAGGAAAAAAAAGGGAAAGTTGAGGGGGATCCCCAAACCGGCGGGGGGGGTTGGGTGGGGGGGGTGGGGGGGCCCGGGGGGGGTTGGGGGGTTGGAGGGGGGGGGGGGTTGGGGGGGGGGGGGGGCCCCCGGGGGGGGGTTAAAGGGGGGGGGGGGGGGGGAGGGGGGGGGGGGGGGGGGGGGGGGGGGGGGGGGTCGGGGGGGGTTTTCGGTGGGGGGGAGGGGGGGGGGGGGGGGGAGGGGGGGGGTCCAAGGGGGGGGGGGTGGGGGGGGGGGGGGGGGGGGGGAGGGGGGGGGGGGGGCGGGGGGGGGGTTTGGGGGGGGGGGGGGGGGGGGCCTTGGGGGGGGGGTTTCAAAAAAATAAAATATCAAGTTTCAAAAAAATTTAACCCCTTTAAAATGGGGAAATTTTCCTTTTTAATTTTGAAGGAGTTTGTTACTTATCAAATATTTCCCCCCCAAAGCTTTTTCTTTTTTCCCCAAAATTTCCAAACCCACAAACACCCCCCCCCCTCCCTCCCCCCTTTTCCCCCCACCCTAAATTAAATTGGTTTTTTTTTTTTTTAAAATTTTTTCCCTTGATTTAAGAAGAAGGGGAACCAAAAACTTTTTTTTCGACCTTTTTGGGAGGAACCCCGAAAGTAGTTTCGTGTGGGGAAACCCACCCCAGCACCCCCCAAAACCCAAAAACCAACCAAAATAAAATTCCCAATTTTTAAACCATTTTTTTACAAAAGAAAAAAAGACTTTTTTCAAAACACCCCGCCCCAAAAAAAAAAAACAAAAACCAAATTTTTGATTGCCCTACCCGAAAAACATTCAGGCAGTAACCCAAAAATTTGGAAAAACTTTTTGTGTCAAATTAATGTGAAGGGGGGGCCAAAGGCTTATCGGGGGGAAAATTTAACCCCTTTTCGGGGTTGGTTTTCTTGGGAAAAACCTTTCCGAAGGGAAACTTAAAAAAAATTTAAAAAAAAGGCTGAGAAGGTTTCCAAAAATTTGGTTTGGTTTTAATAGTCTATTGCAAAACACCTGGGCCTCTGGGTTTTTCCAATTTTTTAAAAGTTCCCAAAAATTCCGCGGGCCAATTTTTTTTAAAAAAGGAAGGAAAAAAAAAAAGGAAAGGAAAAGGGGGGGAAGGGGAAAGGGAAAAAGGGGAAAAGGGAAAGAAAAAAAAAAGATTTTCCTAGAAAAAAGGGGGGAGGGGGGGAAAAAGGTTCAGTGTTAAAGTAGAAAGGAAAAAAGAGGAAAGAAAAGAACCCTCTTGTTTTGGAAAAAAAGGGGGAGAGGAGAAGGGAAGGGGGGAGAAGAAAAATTTTAGAGAAGGGAGGAAAAGGGAGGGAAGGAAGAGGGATAAGAGGGAAAAGAGAAGGGAAAAGAAAGGGGGAAAGAGGAAGGAAGAAGAAGAAAGGGGAGAAGGAAGCCCGGGGGGGAACCGGGGGTGCGGGGAAATTTCTAACAAAAAGAAAGTTTAATTTTGGGGAAAAACCCCTTTCCTTTTGGGTTAAAAATTTCATCCCCAGAAAAAGGGTTAATTGTCCTCTCTTTTGTTTATTTTTTCCCCCAAACCCCCCCCTAAGGCCCTAAATTGGTATTGAAATGCTGAAACTTTTCACAAAAAAACAAATTTGGGTTTTCCCCAGGTTTTTCCCAAATAAAAAAAAAAAATTGAAAAATTTGGAAAAATTTTGGGTTTTTCCTTTAAAAAAAAATACCCCGGACCTTTTAAAAATTGCAGGGGTAATGTTTTCTCTTTGCAAAAAAGAAATTTGAAAATTTTTGTTTTTAGGTTTTCTTCCCAAGAAAATTTTGGGTTTTGCTCCCCAAGGGGTTAAACTTACCAAAGGATTTTTTTTTGGAAAGGGGGGGGTATTACATTTTTTCCAAATTTTTTTAACGGGAATTGAAATTTTCCCAAAAAAAGGATGGAAAAGGGGTTTTGAAAGGAAAACGGGGGGCAAGGGTCAGAGCCCCTTTTGGAATTTGGGGGGGCCCCTTCCCTTTTTTACCATTTTTCCCCCCCGGGAGATTTTGTTAAAAAATTTACCCTTTAAAGGGTTTTGGGAAGGGGAAACGAGGAAGAAGGGGAAAGGAAAAGAATTAAAAGGGGAATTGGGGGGGAAAAGGGAGGAAAAATTGAAAAACCCGGAAGGAGAGGGGAGGGAAAATTTTTAACCCCCAAATTTGGGGAGATTTTGGCCCAGGGGGGTTTTGGAAAAGGAAAAAAAGCGGGAAATAGCCCAAAAGGAAAGCCCAAGAAGGGGGGAGGGGGGGGGGGTGGGGGGGGGGGGGGGGGGGGGGGGGGGGGGTGGGGGGGGGGGGGGGGGGGGGGGGGAGAAACCAAAAAGGGGGGAAAATTCTAACAGAATTTCCAGAAAGTAAAGATCATTTTACACAGGCCCCTGGATAGAAGGGGTATTGTGTTGAAATGATTTTGCATTTTTGGAGTTAAAAAGGTTGAGATATTTTTTGGTTATTTGAAACAGTGTGTTATTTTGCCCCTATTTGTTTTTTATTTTTTAAACCCTATGCTGCTTTTTACTTTAAGGGGTATTTTTTTTAAACAACAATAATGTCTTTTAAAAGGAAGGAAATTAGTTAAAAATGTGTTGAACCAAAAAGAAATTTAAAAAGGGGTTTTTTAACATGCTTACTTTCCCCTTGGAGGGCGGGGCCCCTTTTTTTTATAAATAACTTTCCCAAACCCCTGGACATTCGGGCCAAAAAGGGCCCCTATTTCGGGTTCCCTCTATTTTTTTTGCCTTGCCCTTTTGGATCCTGCCCCCTCCCCTTTGTTTTGTATTTTTGGGGCTGCCTTCTTGGTTCATTCCCCCCCCTTTCCAGAAAGACTTAACATAAAATTTTTAAACCATGTTTGAGTCATTTGTGATGATAGGGTTTTTTTAGAGGCTTATTCATTTTGGTTTCAAGGACAAAAACAATGTCTTTATTTTTTCAATAAAAAAAGTTAAATGCCTCTTGTACAATGAAATGGAATGTGAAAATTTTAAAAAAAACAAAAAAGCTTTTTCACGGGGTTTTGCTTGAATTTTGCTTGCCTTTGGCCTGTTATAGTGACATTTTGCCCCTGTGTGTGTTATTAACCCCTTAAAAACTTTTATTTTTTTAAAACTCATTTATTTTAAAAAAATTATAAAAAACAGTTTAGGAGATTGTTGTAAACCATTTTTGGGACCTTTTCTAAAAAAAAATAAAACCCTTTCTTTTTGGGGGAAAAAAGGAAATAAAAAAAAGGGGGGTCATTCAGTTTCCCCAGGTTAGAAATTTAAAAGCCCAGTATTGTCCCCCGGGGAAGAAAGCAAGACTGTTTGCCCATACCGAAAACCCGGTCTTTCAGTGTCACGGGCTACACCATCAAGTCAGATTGGGGGTTTCTGTGTGCTTCAGTTTTTGTTACATAGTATCGCCCATACAAGAGTTACTGCTTTTCGTGTCGGGGAAATGCACGTATTTCCAACTTTAAGTCCTTCAGAGGGGGATTTAAAAACTGGGGGCCCTGTGGGGGAGCATGGCAAAAGTTTTTTCCCCCACACATTAAAGTCTCCCTTTTTTTTTTGGATAAAGTGGGGCCATTTTTGTGGGAAAGGGAGGATGACAAGATTATAAAAAGAAAAAAACGGAAGGGCGGGGGGATCGATGAAAAAAAGGTGCAGAAGGTCTTTCCATAACCTTAAACTGAAAGCATGAAAGAAAATTCTTTTTTTGCACCACCCAAAAATGCTGCCCAGCTTTTTTTTTTCATTTGACAAGATTTTAAGAAAACGCTTTTTTTCCCTCAGGAACACATGGCTGTCTCCCTCACCCTCCTCTGTCTACCCCAAAGGTGAAATTCCAGCCCCAAAAAAAATTTCTCTTAGGGATGATAAATAAATGATGATGTTGGATGAGGGTGATGAGGGTGATAAAATTGGAGATGGTGGTGAAGATGATGGGGATAGGGTGATGGTGTTTGAAAAGGGTGAGAGGGAGATGAGGGGATGATGACGCACAATTCTGATCTTCGAGGAGAGGAAGAAGATGATGATGATAAAGGAGAAGAAAAAAGATGAATTGCAAAGAAGATTATCAGTCAACTCTAAAATGGTGTATGCTTTTTTACACTTATGTATTATTCAGCATAATTATATGTTTAGAACCATTTATACACTCACCATCATGTTTTTTGTCTGCATGCATGCAGTGCCATCATGATACAAAAGGCCTGTGGTGAAAAATAATAACAAACAAAAATCAAAAGTAACTGTAATAACTTAA
Organism: Rapana venosa; assembly: GCA_028751875.1. Taxonomy (NCBI): domain Eukaryota; kingdom Metazoa; phylum Mollusca; class Gastropoda; order Neogastropoda; family Muricidae; genus Rapana; species Rapana venosa. Next base: position 1,403,364 of record CM054162.1, read on the forward strand.
TACAACTTGAGCAGCAGAAACTACAATGTTACATGAAAAAAACACACCCGTTATTGCACCAACTGGGATGGCAATGACAGTGTTTCGTAGAGATTTTAAACTAGATAGAATCCCGGAAATCAGAATACAGCCACTTTCATGATGAGCAAAAACGGCGCGTACGCAAAATGTCATCATTGGTGAACCTGGAGCTGTGGCTGAGGAAGGGCAAGACTCCACTGACAAAACCCAGTTCCCTGCAGTAAGGTTCACACTGTAGGAAGGACAAGAATCCACTGACAAAACCCAGTTCCCTGCAGTAAGGTTCCCACTGTAGGAAGACAGAAGAATCCACTGACAAAACCCAGTTCCCTGCAGTAAGGTTCACACTGTAGGAAGACAGAAGAATCCACTGACAAAACCCAGTTCCCTGCAGTAAGGTTCACACTGTAGGAAGACAGAAGAATCCACTGACAAAACCCAGTTCCCTGCAGTAAGGTTCACACTGTAGGAAGACAGAAGAATCCACTGACAAAACCCAGTTCCCTGCAGTAAGGTTCCCACTGTAGGAAGACAGAAGAATCCACTGACAAAACCCAGTTCCCTGCAATAAGGTTCACACTGTAGGAAGACAGAAGAATCCACTGACAAAACCCAGTTCCCTGTAGTAAGGTTCACACTGTAGGAAGACAGAAGAATCCACTGACAAAACCCAGTTCCCTGCAGTAAGGTTCACACTGGAGGCTGAGTTAGTCAGTGTCCTGTATTGAAGAAGAACTGCTGTACTGTTCTGGTAGCGGTGTCACGCTGGTGTGTTGTCAGTATCCTGTAATTCTATCAAACTGTGGGTTTTTAAATATTCATGGTGTTTGTTTATTTATATGTAGTATTATTATTGAAATTTGTTGGTTATTATTTATTTAGTTTATTATTCTTGAATCATGTTATTTCCTAGATAATTGAACAAGCTCGCTGCACTGTCTACATCCAGTACCAGATGTATGGATTTTGCAAAACAAAGAAAAGTGCACCATTGTGTGAATTGATGCGTATGTGACCCCCCCCCCCCCCTCTCCCCCCACTTACTCTCATTTAGTCACGCCTTCCGACTTCAGGGATGGTATGTAAACAGGACACCTGTGTGCAGGTGTTTTACTTTGTCATCCATTTCTTCTGGCACAACATGGCCTACTCTTCCCTAAGACAGAATGTGGTTTTTAACGTATGAACAAGATGTCCTGCCTGCATTTGACATAGAGCCTTGATTCATCGTCTCATCCAAAGGACTTTGACATTGGCCTCGATTTTCTCATCAAATGAAAAGAAAGGGCGAGGGTGGAATCTGAACCCAGAATCTCACGGTTTACCTTTTTTGCACTCAAGTCAAGTCAAAGTCACTTTTATCACTCCATGAAGGGCAATGGCAATACTAACAGGCAGGGGAAGGTCTTAACCATCCTGCCACCTTCCCTTTCTATTAAAGAGGGGCAGGTGGTATCACAATGCCCTTGGCCCTGCATTATGATCAATGAGGGGTGGTTGTTCACACATGATTGCACGTTTTTCCGTTTCATCCCGAAGAAAGGAGTACTTTTAGCGCTACTACATTGCAAGACATAGTCAGGAACGTCATGAATGTGCTGATTCTTCTTCTTCTTCTTTAATCACTTGACACAAATCACAGACTGCAGTAATTGTACTGAAGAAGAGGAAGTAAGAAGGGAAAAAAGGGAGAAATGAATAGACAGGCAGACAGAAAGAGAGAAAGAAAGAGACAGAGAGAGAGAGAGAGAGAGAGATAGACACAGAGACAGACAGAGAGAGACAGAGAGAGAGAAAGAGAGACAGAGGGAGAGACCATCTTAAAAGTCTCACTGTGTTATCTTTTTTTCTAATAAATGCCAATCTGATTTAGAAACTTTGATGCTGTCATTTCTCTCTCTTCATTTCTCCTTTAATTTTTTTTCTTACTTCCTCTTATGCAATACAATGACTGCAGTCTGTGATTTGCATCAATCTATCGTGATTGAAGAAGAAGAGGGAACAGCACATCTATTACATTCATAGAATCTGTCTTGCATTTTTTGTAGCCCTAAAAGTACTCCCTTTCTCTGCATGAAAAGGGGAAGCATGTAATCACGTGTGAATGAGCGACCCGTCCTCTATCATGATGCAGGGTCAATGACATGGTGATACCATTTGACGTCTTCAGTTTTTCACCAAGAGTTTCAATCACTCCTTGACCATTACAGCCTCTCTCCCAAGAAACTTATCATTCTTGGTGACTTTAACTTCCACTTTGACAACCAGTCTTCTCCCGATGTTAAGCGTCTTTCTCTTTCTTTGTCTAACCACTTCTCTTTCCCAGCTGGTAAACGAACCAACACACAGATCTGGTCACATTTTAGACTGGCTTATCATTGATGTTTCACAAGGTCTAGTCACAGCTCAGTCTGTATCTGTCACTGACGAACTGATCTCCGATCATTCTATCATTTTTTTCTCCCTCAACATTGCAAAACCAATCAGAAAGAAGAAGTGCATTACCCGTCGCAATCTCAAGGCCATAGATATTCAAAGTTTTCTTTCCCAAGCTGCTGAACGTCTATCACAAACGCCTGACCATACTGACCCTTCTAAACACTACAATACCGTCCTCAGCCAACTCCTTGATGAGCATGCACCTCCTACTGACCATCTCCTGCCTGATAGGCCCTGTGCACCATGGTACACCCATGACATCCTGGTCGCAAAACGCAAACGCCGACAACTAGAACGGCAATGGCGAAAAACAAAAAACTGAAATAAACAAACAGCTTCTTCGTAAACAAATCAACAAAGTCAAAACCTTAATCCATCACTGGCACGTGGAATGTACGGACACTAAGAGCTGCAGGCAAAAAGTGGAAGAACTGACACATGAGATGTCCAGATATCAATGGCACATCCTAGGGCTCTTCGAAGACAGGTGAAAAACATGGGAGAAACAACGACCCAGGAAGACCACAAATATACTACAGTGGAAAACAGGATAATCATGAACACTGGCTTGGGGTTTCTCGTTCACAAAGACCAGTGAACACCGTCCTGACTGTCAGCCTGTGTCCAGCAGACTTATTACCATCCGCCTGAAGAGCAACCCCCCCCTTAACATAACTGTAGAACAGGCATACGCCCCTACATCAGACTGCACAGATGAAGCCGTAGAAGAATTTTTAATATGACCAGCTTACAAGAGGTACTGATCAAAACACCCAAGAAAGACATCCTCGATGTGCAAGGCGACTGGAACGCCAAGGTAGGTAGAAAGATGCATGGAAAGACAGGATGGCGTTTTTGGGCCACATTGAATAACCAATCAAATGAAAGAGGCTTGAGAATCCTGGAGTTTGCCAGCAACAACCACCTCCAGCTAGTGAATACACTTGGCCCACCACAAGAAATCCAGAAAAATGGACATGGCATAGCCAAATGGAGAACATCACAACCAAATAGATTACAACATGGAGAAAAGACGGATTCAGTCTAGCGTTAACATCGAACAGACACGAAGTTTTCCAGAGCAGACATAGGGAAGTGATCAAGAACTTGTGATGATGACTTTCCGACTACGTCTAAAGAAAAATCCACAAGCGGAACAACAATCAGGATCAAATTTGACCTCGAGAAAGCTGAATGACTCCCAGAGGTATTATAAAATTTTCAAGCAAGGATAGTGGAAAGTTTGGGGAGCACTCACTGTGATAACACAGACATAGAACACTGACGAAATAGTTTCCAATACAGCGGTGACTGAAACAGCAACGAGCTTCCTTGGCAAAACGCCGACCATCCAAAAAACCATGGTTCCACCTACCATCCCTACAACTATGCGACAAGCGTAAGAGCTGAAGAAAAAGAAAAATGAAACAAAAGAAAGAGCAGAAAACAAAATAGGGTCAGTCAACAAAAGAATCAGGAAGTCCATGACGGAGGCAAAAGAGAAATTGGATCGGTGCACAGTGCCAAGACATTAGAAGAGAAACATCAAGAAAAACAATAGCAAAGAAAGCATATCATCTGGATGAAGACCTGACTACACGAAACAGAGAAAAGTATAACAATCCAAGACAAAATGGTAAGTGTCTCAACTGACGACCAGGATATTCTGAACATATGGACAGAAATAACACTCCGACCTGTATAACTAAGAACCGCAGGAGAATCCAGAAGTCCTTAAGTACCCCTAAAGCAAAGACACAGACAGTCACCCACTCCTCCGAGAAAGAAGTGGAAACAGCAAGTCAGATCGCTTGAAAAAGGGGAAGTCCAGCTGGGCTGACAACAATCCAGCTGAGTGGTCCAAGCTGGAGGGGAAGCCAATGCGTCAGCGCCCTACTAATAATCCAGCAACAAGATCTGGCAGGACAGGAAAAGTGGCCAACACCATGGAACGCAGTCACTCAACATCACCCTCCCCAAGAAAGAAATCTACAACTATGCCATAATAACCGCACAAATAGCCTCCTATGTCACCGCAAGCAAGGTTCATGCTGCCATATAATATTGAATAGAGACTGAAGCCACAGCAGATGACCATCATTGCTGAGGAACAAGCAGGTTTCAGCAGCAGGGCGCAGCACAACTAACAGATATTGCAACCTCAGAATACATGAGGGAGCGGTACCTTCAACATCAACAAGACCTTAACCATATTTATCGATTTTAAGAAGGCATTTGACAGGGTGTGGCCTGCAGCTTTGTGGGCCAACACATGAATTTGTACAAGCATCAAACGCAAACTTGATCAGAGTCAATCAAACAGCTGTACAGCGATGCCACCAGTGGGGCGTGTACTACAACAACAACATAGGAGAATGTTTTCGAACAACAGTTGGAGTAAGGCAGGGCTGTCTACACTCACACCCACTCTATTTCAACATCATCCTTGAGAGAAACATGGGCTGATGCACTGGAACTACATGAAGGATCAGTCAGCATTGGTGGCAGAACGATCACAAAACCTCCGCCTTCGCAGATGACACTTGGTAGATAGGAAAAAGCAGTATCAGAAAAAGTCGTTGCCAGCCTAACAGAACACTTGGATAAGGCCATCCAAAACATACGGCATGAAATCAGTGCAGAGAAGACCAAGACAGAAGACAAATAACACCAACGCATTAGCACGGGAAATCAGGGTTTAATGACCAAGCAGGAAAACTGTTTCCAAAGCTCAAGTCACCTGGGAGCCATTGTATCCGACCAGGGATCCAAGCCAGAAGTAGTATGCAGGACTGCACAGACAATAACAGCTATGTCAAAACTAAACACCATCTGGAGAGACAAGAAAATATATCACTTAACTCCAAGATCAGACTAATTCGCTCCTTGTCATATCCATATTTCAGTAAGCCTGTGCATCATGGACCCTGACTGCAGAATTGGAGAGAAGTACAGGCAGTGGAGATGAGATGCTTTCCGATAATCCTTGGCATCTCCTAAAAGACCACATAAGCAACGAAAGCGTGCATAACAGAATCCAGCAAACCATTTGACCCTAATGAGAACCTTCTAACGATCTGAAAAAGCGAAAAGCATCAGTGGTAAGGGCATGTCACAAGATCCCAAGGAATACAAAGACAGTTTGCAAGGCCAGTCCCAAGGAGAAGAAGAAAGGAGGCAGACCAAGGTAAGATCAGGAGGATACCAACCAGTGAAAGACAGGCCTAGAACCGGCACAAAACCCTGAGAAAGGCAGAACAGAGAGAGGAATGGAGGGAACTGGTTGCTGAGTCTTTGAGGGTGCCCCCACGGTCGTCAGACTATTGGACAGAATCTTGTAAAGCAACAAATCAAAGCGCTCTAAAATAAGGATTCAGCCATATATTAAATTACAGGTGGGGGATTCTAATCTGAGCAGGTCGTCTTTGGATTTTATTCTTAGTGCTCAAATAGACAAAGCTGAGTTCAGTGTTCCAAGATGCTGTCTGTGTGGTGATCTGATTCAAAAACATGTTCTTTTAATGGCATACTGGTTTCGCGTGAAAAGATTTGACTTACAACACTTAAGATTATACATTTTTATTTATGTTACCATGAATTTGTATATTGTTATATAGAGGGATTTGTTTGGGTTTCGTGCTTGTTTGTTTGTTGTGAAATTAAGTGTTTATTAGTTTAATTTGTCTCCGAGTCAAACAACTCTAATCAACGCACTGCATTTATTATGTTAATTGTTGATACTGTTGTAGTTGCTCTTCCTGCTCTTCTTCCTCTCACATCGTTATTTTTTGTGCTTCTGCAATTTTCTTTTCAATAACAGTTTATGTTTCATGCATTGAACGATAATGGAATATTGATATTATAACAAACCCAATCCCACACATAACCCATTTGTTATAATCTCCAAAGGAACTATTGAAGAATGAGAAAAGAAAACTACGCATAAAGCAAAACATTTCATGTGACGAAATATTTATGTGATTACTATCATGTAATGAACGTACGGACAGCTCAGAGTCGGAGCGGCTGCTTTCCCCCAGCCAAGTTAAGCATCGTCGTGAGAGCGTGGTTACCAGTAGGATGGGTGACCGTTTTGCGCGCCCTGGCATCAGTACTAGTCCCCCAGATCACCCAGTTTGTAAATGGTACCCGCCCCTCAGGTCAGGAAAGTAAAGCAGCGAGGAGAGGAGATGGGCGCCGCCCAGAATAAGCTGTGTCCCTAGATAAGTGAGGTCTCTGACGGGCCTCCGCCCCCCTACGACCTTATAGGTTATGAGACCCTTTACCTTTACCTTACCACATGTAAGAATATTGAACAGGTAAGAAAACAATTCGTTAAAGTATTGTGTTTTGTTGATGTTTGTGTTTTAGTTAGAGCATTGGACTTGCTAGTTTGTTTGGGTATTTTAGTAGCTAAGCCCAACTTCCAGGTAATGCTTGATGCTATTTTAAAAACATTCCTTTCGAACTAAAAATTTATTAAGGTAATGTAATTATACATGCAACAAACACAAAGGGCGAGTAACTCCTCTCTACTCTCTCTCTCTCTCTCTCCTATCTCTCCTCCCCTCTCTCTCATCTCTCGTCTCTCTCCTACTCTCTCTCACACTCCTTTTATAGTTGTTGTGTCTTCTAATAAAGGGCATTTTCATAGTTCAATTTTCAATATTATTTTGGGCGTGTTTTGACTGTACTTGAGCCAGTGAATGTCCTATTTTCAATAACTATTATTACGTGTAACACAATGTGTACTTTTTCTTCAATATGAAGGTGTTTCAAATTTTATGATCTATAGAGTTTCTCTCTCTCTCTCTCTCTCTCCCTCTCTCTCTCTCTTCTCATCTCTCTCTACAACTCTCCTCTCTCTCCTCGTCTCTCACGCTATCTCTCTGTGTTTGTTATGCTTGTAGTTGTTGTATTGTTGTTTGTTGATTTGTTTGAGTTTTTTTGTTGTCTGTTTTTTTGTTTTGGTGTATGTGTGTGTGTTGGTGTGGGAGGGGGGCTTGGACGGTGTTTGTATTTTTGTGTTTTTTTTTCTCTCATTTGTTAATTGTTTTTTCTTGTTTTCTTTGTTGGTTTGTTTGGATCGGGATGATTCTTTTTTTCTTTTTTTTTTTCTTTTTTTTGGGGGAGGGGGGTGTTCCTGAAGGTTTATCTTTTGTTTCTTGTCTAAGGTAATGTGTTTGTTTGTTTGTTTGTTTTCTCTCTCACTAATTCCTCTTTGTCTCTTTTTATTTTTTAAAGTGTTATTCTTTGCTTCTACTGTTTGGAAGTATGAGTACTGAGATTCATTATTAATATGTGACCCTAACGGGGCGGGGACTGAATGTAAAAAAGCACATGAGTAATATTCATTATCCTGGAAAAAAAAAGAATTTATGTCTCAATTACTGACAATGTATAGAATTTCTTTTTATGACTTTATGTGGGTTTCCCTCCCTCTTTATTGTGAGAGTGCTGGGTATTGCACTTATTTTTTATTATCAATGACATTCAAATTTGTATGATAATAATTAAAAAGTGTAGGTGATTGATCGTGTGCTCTGTGACTATTATATAGATTAGTATATCCCTGAGACACACACACACACACACACACACACACACACACACACACACACACACACACACACACACACACACACACACACAACACACACTCACATCACTCCACATTCTCTCCCCCCCCTCAATGACTGTATAGGTTTAGATTTCATCTTTTCTTTTGTTTTTCTTGTTTTTATTGTGTGAATATTGGGTATGAGTTATTTCATTATCAAATAAAAAAAAATCATATGATTTGAAACCAGTATAATCAAAAAAATGAGTGTTGCATGGTGAACGTGGTACTGATTAGGGAATTATATATTGGATTAATATCTTTGAAATACACACACAACACTCTGTCTCTGGTCTCTGTCACCTGCTCTCGTCTCTCTCACCTTTATATTTTGCTTATAGTTATGGTGATCCTGAAGAAGTGGAATCATATTATATATTATCAATACTTATTGGACTTGTCCTGACGTACAATAAGGTCTTAATAGTGCCCAATTTCAAATATCTTATTGTTATATCCTAGGTTCATTATTGACAACACACTCTCTATGCAAAAATTCATCACCCAGACCAGGACAGGGTCCGTGCTTCTAACAAATTACGGCCGTATTAATGCAATTCGAAAGTACCTGTCACAGACGCAACATCAAAACTCGTGCATCTCTCATCCATTTACGTCTGGACTATTGCAATTCTCTGTTGGCTAGGTCTGGCCAGCATCATCTATCCACGTCCCTTCCAACGTATTCAAAACTCGCAGCTCGACTAGTCCTCAGAAAGAAAAACATCTGAGCACATTACCCCTCTCTTGCGATCTCTCCACTGGCTGCCTGTGCCACAAAGAAATAACTATAAGATCAGTACCCTCTGTTACAAATGTCTCCACAAAACAGCACCCTCCCTACCATCTGTGAATGTCTCCACTGTACAAACCCCTTCTCGTTCCCCTTCGCTCTGCAGCATGATTCCTTGTGCTATACAAATACCTAGATTCACGCCAGTCCACGTTGGCCGCGCGCTTTCACTTTTCTGGTCCCACATCGATTTGGAATGGCCTCCCTATCTCCTTTACGCCAAAAACCTTCTGTGGACACTTTTAAATCTGGCCTCAAGACAACATTTGTTTTCAAACCTAAGAATTTCCTCCTCCTGTTTTCATTTCATAGCTAATCCCGGCTTTTCAACAGCCAAAGATTCCATCACCTTGCAAAGTGTATCACCTGAGTGTGTGTGTGTGAGTGAGTGGTGTGTGTGTCGTTTGCATTTGGACTTGTTAGAACTAATATACTTGAGTGTGTTTTTTTAGGGTTTCTTTTATTATGCTTGCTTTAGGGGGGGTTGTTGATGGGTCTATTTTGAAAAAAGGATATATCCTTTCCCCATTTTCAACTGAGGACTGTATACATTGTTAGGTATAATTAAGGGTGTATCCCAAGCGGCGCGGACTGGATGTAAAAAAGCACATGACTGTTTTATTATTATCCTCGAAATAAAAGAATTTGTCCATTTCATTGTCTCCTCTCTGCCTTTCCATTATCCTGGAAAAAAGAATTGTCAATTTCTGTATGATCTATTGACAATAGTGTCATCTCGTTTTTTCTCTTTTTCTCTGCGTCCCCTGTGTTCTGGTCTGTATCTAGTTTTTATTCATAGAGTTTGATTATACTAATCAGGTTTTTAAATCTTCATTTATTATAGTTAAAATGTTTATTACAGCTTGGTTTTGAATTTTGTGTTCAGAGCATGATGTGAACAAGACACCCTAGCTTATCCATCACTCTCAATCAACTAGTTTTGAGTTCAGTTCTCTCTGGCTGAACCACCGTTCAATAACAATATCAGTATCTGACCTTCAGACTATCCAACACCCAGTTCCTTAACAAATACTTCTGCATACTCATTTTCAAGAAACAAGGTGACCGAATTTTTAGAGGGATGTGTGTGTGTGTGTGGGTATGCATCAGATCTCAGCATAAAGCCTTATCCAGATTGTTTGCAAAGGAAAAAAAGAGTTAAAAGCAATGTTCAATCTGGGGTAAAATCCCTAAAGGAAATGTATTGGAGGACAGGTTTTTCCCACACACTTGAATGACTAGAATATCATGGAGTAGTGGTGTGTGTGTGTGTGTGTGTGTGTGTGTGGGTTGTGTTGTGGTGTGTGGTGTGGTGTGTGTGTGTGTGTGTGTTTATTCATTTTATCTAGTTTACCCTCATTTCAATATCAAGATAATGGAATAAGCACGTATATGCTTTTTTTTACATCCAATCCCGTGTGGTATGTGATTTTATAAATTAATGTTTTATCAGTTCCCACCGACACAACAATGCCTACAATGTGTGTGTGTGTGTCTGTGTGTCTGTGTGAGGTGTGTGTGTGTGTGTGGTGGTGTGTGTGTGTGTGTGTGTCTGTGTGTGTGTGTCTGTGTGGTGTACTATGAGGATATCTGTTAGAGCAGAACTTGAAAATCAGTGAAAACAAATTCCATGGTTGGCTTACTAGATGTTATTTTTTTGTTTTTTGTTTTTTGTTGGTGGTGTGTGTGTGTGTGTGTGTGTGTGTGTGTGTGTGTTGTGTGTGTGTGTGTGTGTGTTACTTACAAAAATTGTTGGTGGGTCTGTTGGTTATGGTTGTTATTTTACTGACTGTCAACCTGTCTGAGTGTCCCAAAAGCTATAAATTATTAGCTCTCTCTCTCTCTCTCCTCATTCCATCTCCTCTCCAATCTCCCTCTCTCTCATTTTAATGGAGCAAGTTTTGTTATAGATTTCAGCAAAAACTTTTATCCAGAACTCAATGGCCATGACTGGATCATAATATTGAATGTTTTTGAGAGCAATGGAACTGCTTAACTCTAGTAAGAAAAAGCTGTTCATTAAAATTTTCACAAAAGAACGATAGGTTAAAGTTTTTTATGGCCGGGTTTAGGAATTGTTGTTCCTTTATTTTATTTTGAGAAGATAGAAGTCTGGATCCTCAGGACACTAATTTGTGAGGTCACCCGACCTGTATGCACAGTGGTGATAATTTTTGACAAAATAAACATCAAACAAATAATACAGAACATTAGATAATGCGGGCAAAATTTAAGAGTGAATTCCCAAAGAAACATGAACCACACAACTGTTTGTGCACCTCAGTCAAACCTAACTAGAGATAGAGAAAGAGAGAGAGAGACAGACAGAGAGACAGAAAGTCAAAGGACAGACAGACTAGACAGAGACACAAACATAACAGACAGGACAGACTGACAGGCAAACCGACAGACAGGCCAAACAGCCAATGGATGGACGGCGACAAAAAGACAGAGAAACTAAAAGCAGAGACAGACCCCAGACCATCAAGATTCGTAATTAGAGATGAACCCACATAACCACATCAAAACAAGAAAAAAAAAACATTCCAAAACTAAGGAATTAGTAAGAATGATTATGTTTTAGGAAACAGTCAAGAAGGAGGCAGTTCAGAAGGTGTTACAATTCCGAAACTCTAATTTTTCAGTCTGATCCTGCTGTCTTTGTCCTGTCTGGTCTCCTCTGTCTTAGGCTCCTCATTGACTTCAAATTAAAGCCTGCTGCTTATCAAGCCACATCAAGAGAATTGCATTGTTTATGTTCACTAGCTTGCAAACACTCACATTCATTTCCGACACACACAAAATAAATTTCTAAAAGCACCAGAAATAGACATACTTTCTTTCCCTAAATGCAGGGTTTATTGTTTTATAAGTATACGAATAAAACCTCCCTAGAGCCCCTAAGCTAAAGCAGTTGTCTGCCATGCAGATGTTATATTTTGCGTATTGAACTATGAACAGGCTCGTTTGCATATTCAACGTTTAGTAAATTTACTGATCCTGGTAACTCTTTTCTTCTTCACCACATGATGGTAGTGCAATGGACATCATGATAAAGCCAGGCCTGTCCAGATGGAGAGAGACCATAGGAATGGGAAAGCTTGCTGGCTTTCAGAAATGGGCTGGGGATTTGTATTTGCAAGTTCCGTCCGTATAAAGAATATTATCTTCGTCATCATCTTGTAAGATTTTTCTTCTTTGATTTGCTCTTTTTTCTTACATTCTATCAATGTCTTTATTTGACTTCATATACCTCTTTTACCAATTTTTTTTTTAAACTTGTTTTTTGAATTCTCTTTGATTTCGTGTTTAATCTTCTTTGAAACTCTGATTCTTCGACTTCTCCTCTTTGAATTTTTTTTCTTTGAGTTAACACCTGTTTTGCAACTCTTCTTGTCTTGTTCTTGTTCTTGTTCTTCATCTTCTCTTCTTCTTCTTCCTTCTTTCTCTTCTTCTTCTTCGCAAGTCTCTTCATCTTCTTCGTAATTCTTCTTCATCGAATCATTTCTTCGCAAGTCTTCTTCTCTCTTCTTCGTAATTCCTTCTTCTTCGCATTCTCTTCATCTTCTTCGTAATTTCCTTCTTCTTCGCATTCTTTCTTCTTCTCCTTTTGCTTCTTTGCCATTTTTTTTCTGATTTTTTTTAATCAGATATCAAATTTCATTTGATAAAGATTTTTCCCCCTCTAAATGCAAAAAAAGCATTTAGATAGATAATGAAGAATACACTATTTTAAGATCTCACCAAGTGTAGATAAATATTAACATCAGTTTTCCAAATACTTCCTTTTAACATAGTGTAAGGTCAACTTAAAGAAGGCATAAGACAGATGCCTATAGCCGAGTGAATAAAACCGTTGGGGCTTTTATTCAATTGGTCCATGTGTCATGGGTTCTAATCTTGGCGGCCCCTGATGAATTAAGGTGCAAAAATATCAAACTCCCATCTGTAGTGTGGAAGAAGCTCGACACTGTCGAGCTTCATCCACACTACAGATGGGAGTTGATCGTTTTTTTTTTTCTTAAACGATACAGCAACACTGCAGGTGTCCTGTACTCCTAAAGCCCAACGATGCTGTATATATTAATGATAGAAAGATAGCGTACATCCCTGGTAAATCTGTCTGAATACCCATGCATAAGTCCATATCAGCGTCATAGATCATCTTCGTCACTATTGATCTTCATGTCATCAATGAAAATCGTGCCTGGTTTTGATGACTTTGGCTGCTCTGACCCATGGTGGAAACCTCAGTTTCAATTTTCCCTTTTAAAAAATCATTTCTGCGTCCCTGTCTTGAGTATGGTGTCCACGCCTTCTAGGTTGAAGGTTAGTCAGCAGAAGACCACTGAGTTAAGTGGTTTTGAAGGTCACCTCCTGGGTTACAGCTAACGCAGCGGGCCTGCTGTAATGAGGCCTGACTACCGTCAGAGCAGGCTTACTGCAGTGAGTCCTGGGGATGCCAGCTCAGAACAGCACACTGAAACCTGGCGAAAGTCTGCTTGTGTGACTGTTTTTTTGCCCACCATGAAGGTAGCCACATTCCGACTTCGAGAATGCATGCTGGGTATGTTTCGATTGTTCCGAATCCACCAAGCGCGACAGGAAGCACGGTATCTTTTAACGTGCAAGTTTGATCTTCTGCGTGTGTCGAAGAACGGAAAACACAGCACTGGCAGTCCTGCAGTTGAAGTTGACCTGGGAGATCACTAAGTTTTGTGTTACTTATTTCATCAGTATGCCACCAAGAATCCCATATTTAAGGAGCTCTTTGACTTGAAGTTGAACGGTCTTAGCCACTGAAATAAAACAATTGGGTCCATACCCAGTAATATTGTAAAGAAGACACTGAGAAAGACAGCCATAGAACTGATGCTAACAGCAAAAACCTTGATCCTGCTCTCACATAGTGTGACATTCTCTTTCTCCTAACTTTTACTTAAACTTTCTCAAAGGTCTTCACAGAAGCAGAGTGAAAAGTCAATATGATGTGCCACTGTGTCCAAGTTGAACCCAATAACACATACCTCAAAATCTCTGACTGCCGGCTTCTGTCTTGTTGTCCGCCTGTCTTGTCTCTGTCTGTTTTCTGTCCTCTGTACGTGTGCTTCTTCTGTCTTTTGTGTTTCTGTCTGTCTGTCTGTCCCTCTGTCTCTCTAGTCTTAGTCTCTCTCTGTCTCCACACTCCCCCATTCTTTCTCTCCCCCCCCCACCTTCTCTCTCCCTTCTCTTTCTCCCTCTCATCCCCTCCCCTCTTTCCCTCATCAGACAGACATAGGTAAGGGGTTTCCAGGGGTTGGAGAACACAGAGAGAAATAAAACAAGAGACACAAACACAGACACAGCACTATGAAATAACTGCTCAACACACACAACAACATGGCCTTTAACCGCCTTTATGAAAAAGTGTCCTGAAATCCTCAAATGCAAATCAGTTCAAGCCTTCAAAACATTTCTAGTCCATTAAAATTTTAAATATACTATCCCCTACAAGGAGCTTACAAAAAGAATAATGTATTGGTTTGGGCCAAATCTTTCAGGATAATCAGAGTAATGACACATTGGCATGTTTAAAAGGTTTTGCCATAGCCTCTGAGCTATGATGACCCTTTTAATGACACGATGTTTAATCCACAGGGGAAAATTCTGTTAGAGTGGCCTGTATCCTGGGATGTAAAGCGAAAGCATTTACATGAAAGACTAGACAGAGTGCGAGGGCCTGTTTGCAATCCGTGTTTCCTTTCTTCGTCTTCTTTTCGATTAAACTTTTGTTTTTTCGCCTTCATCTTTAATGTTCGTTTTATTTTAGTTATGACAATGGTCGATGAAATTGTCTTCATTTTTCAAAAAAAAAAGCTGTCTTTGTTGTTGCTTTGTTGCTGTTATGCTGTTGTTATTTTTTTTATCGTTCTTTTATCTTTGTAACTTTCTTCTCTTTCGTTTTTTTTCTACTTCATGCTTTCCCCTTTGGTTGTTTGTTTCTATCTGTCTGCTCTTTCTTTTGCTGTTTTTCTTTCCACGTCGCGTTTTTCTTTCTTTTGCGTTTATTTTTCTTTCGTTTATTTTATTCATTTTCCACTCTTTCTTTTTTCTTTCATTTCTTTCATTTTCTCTTATCTATGCCTTTTTTTTTTATTTCTGCTCTGCCTTTATGTCCTATCTTTCTTTATGTCCTTCTTTCTTGCTG
Organism: Rapana venosa; assembly: GCA_028751875.1. Lineage (NCBI taxonomy): Eukaryota > Metazoa > Mollusca > Gastropoda > Neogastropoda > Muricidae > Rapana > Rapana venosa. The sequence continues at coordinate 1,418,424 of CM054162.1, forward strand.
ACTTTCTTTCTTAAAGCTTTGTTGCTAAACAGTTTAATTGCTTCACATTCTTGTTTTTGTTATACTTTTTTTTTTCAGTTGCTAGCTTTTATTAAGCAATTCTTTTAACACAATATTTTCTCATTTCTCCGTTTAATGCGCATAATGTAACTCTTCTTTAACAAGCTAAAAACAAAATTTAAATTAGTGATATCCTATTTTCTGCCAGTCACTATTTGTACTCATTTTACTTAAATAAGATAGAACGAAAGAAAGAAAGAAAAAAAGAAAGAAAGAGAAATTAGAGATTTATATAAAGAGAGAGACAGACAGACACAGACAGACAGGCAGACAGAGACAGATCTATTATATTTCGATTACAAAACTAAACAACCCGAATGCAGTCTCTCAAAAATTACTTGCAGTTACTGGAGTTTTCTTGCCAAACATAATAGTTACCAAAGAGTGGACTACCATTGTTGGTAATGTGTGCCATCTGCAAACCTGGTTAGAAGCATTCCTTTTCTAAATGTACTTGTAACCCATTCAATCCATTCTCTACCCTTTTTGGACGTACTGTGTAAATACTGGTGCATTAAAGTAGGCCTCATTTGTCTAGGCTCTTTTCCTATCCTCTTCGCACATCTTACCATAAAATAACACGCGTTCAGTAATATATGTTGTATCAATGTTTTTGTCCTTACACAATCCAGGCCCATTTTAAGGATATATAAACTATATCATCTGTTGAACTGATTAAGGTTCTTGAACGTGCATGTTGTGGAGAGAGAGGGGCAGACAGACAGACAGACAGACAGACAGAGACAGACAGACATACAGAGAGATACAGAGAGACCTGGTAGAGAGATGTGACCGTGGTGACAGAAACACTCTGTGTGTGTGTGTGTGTGTCTCTACATGTCTTCTTCTTTGAAATGCTTCTTCTTTTACTACTCCTTCCTCGTCATCTTCTTCACAATTCTTCTTTTTCATATTTCTTCTTGATCACAAGTCTTCTTCTTCACTATTCTTCACAATACCTTTCTTTGCACTTCTTCTTTGCAAATGTTTTTCTTTGAAAATCTTCTTCTTTGCAATTCTTCGCAATCCTTTGCAATTTTCTTCTTGCAACTCTTCTTCCTTCCTTCTTCCACTTCCATCTTCTTCTTCTTCTTCCTTCTTCTTCTTTCTTCTTCATCCTCCTCTTTCTCGCCTCCTCCTCCTCCCCCTTCTCCACCTCCTCCTCCTTCTACAGCCACCCTCCTCCTCTCCTAATAAATTGCTCTCCTTATATTATTCTTCGTCTTTATCCTATTCTTCTCAACAGTAGTTGTAATCCAAGCGTTGGTCCAAAAGAAGACTAAATCCGATAATCAATAAGATCACACGAGACAAACAAGAACAAGAGTGTACAGGTTCACCATGACTCGAAGCTGAAAGATGCGCCAGTAAAAGGAAATAAATGTCATAACATTCCATTTCCTTCCCTTGGCCTTTTAGGGGCAGACACTCAGGATAAATTCACAGCCACCGAGATGCATGGACTCAAAGCACAATATCCCCTTAAAAGGCAGCCATCCACTGGCCGCATTGCTTCACTCGGTCTCTGGACTGTCCTGTCTGTCTGTTTCTCTCTCTCTCGTCTCTCATCTCTCTCTCCCCTCTCTCTCTCTCTCTCTCTCTCTCTCTTCTTCTCTGCTCTCTCTCTCTCTCTCTGTCCTCTTCTGTATCTCTCTGTCTCTCGTCCCCCTCTCTCATCTTTCTCTCTCTCTCTGACCTCTCTGTCTCTCTGTCATCTGTCCCTGTCTCTGTCTGTCTGTCTGTCTGTCTGTCTCTCTCTCTCTCTCTATCTCATCTCTCTCTGTCTCTCTCTCTCTCTGTCTCTCTGTATCTCTCGATGTCTCTCTCCCCCACTCTCTTCTCTTTCTCTCTCTCTCTGACCCTCTGTCTCTCTGTCCCCTCTGTCTCTGTCAGGTCTGTCTGTCTGTCTCTCTCTCTCTCACTCTCTCTTCTCCTCTCTCTCTCTCTCTCTCACTCTCTCAGCTCTCTCTCTCTCTCTCCCTCTCCTCTTTCTCTCTTTCTCTCTCCAACACACTGCCTGACCCCCACACTGCTCAGTTACAAGGGGAAGGTGTGCCTGTACATAAGCTAATGTATAGTGGACGTTCAACTACGGACGTGTAGAGCCATGGGGCGACCACACACATTATTATTTTCAAATTGCGTGTTCGCTTATTCGTTCGCTCGCACACAAACACACACAGAGTGAAGTTACAACCAAAACTACAGTCTGTCAATGGGCATGCACTCAGTTGATCGATAGCTTGGCTGTTTCTATGGTTACACTCTCAATTCAGATCTCACCTTACCTCCCTTAATGACCCTATTTTCCTGATGACTTCTTCTACCCTGGTTACTGGTGAACAGTCACTGTGGTCTGCTAAGTGTTTGCCAATCTCGGTATTACTGATACTGTTGCCTCCTCACCTCACCTTCAAACCTATACCATCACCGAGTTGCCGGTTGGAGCACCACTGAAGATTTTGTTACCAGCTTCCGCCTTTCTTCACAGTTTTTTTTCCAACTTTCTGCTGCAAGTCATCTCCCTCAAAGCTAGTCACTGTTACAACCTGGCACACAGCCCTAAGGCAACATCTTCTGATTTAAGTGTTGTTTTTTACACTGCAAAATCTGAAGGAAAAAATAACGAAAACGTATTTGTGGCTGTAGGAAGATTTACTGACTTCTGTGAATAAACGAAAACTGAAGTGGTAGGGGCAGGTTACACGACCATCTGGACTGGCCAACACTGTTCTACAGGGAACAGTACAAGGGGGGAGAGGAAGAGGCAGACAGAGAAAAAGATGGGAAGACAACATCAGAGAGTGGACTGGTCTGGAGTAGAACGACCTGCTACGGAAAACTTAACACCGCTAAGTGTGGAGGAAGCTGGTTGTAACATATTTAGTGGGGACACAAGGCTCTTCTAGACTCTGGGATAGGTGAAGGCATAGACAAATAGACAAACAGCCAACCAACCAACCAGCCAACAAACAAACAACTATCTAGCCAACCAACACACCAGCCATCCATCCAACCAGCCTATCATCAAAACAACAAACTAGCCAGCTAACCAGCTGATATGCTAACTAACCAACCTGCCAGCCAGCCAGCCAGCCAGCCAAGCAAACACACAGCAGTCAAACCACCAACACGCCACCAACCACGCCGACCTAATGACGAAACGTATAGGAACTAAACAGAACACATGCAATAGTATCTAGTTTGGAAAGGAAAGGTGTCCGGGATGGTTAAGACGTTCGCCTGATACACAAGTAAACCATGAGGTTTGTGGTCTTCGATTCCCAGCTCGCCTTTCTTCCCATTTTTGACAAAACCTCGAACCTGAATGTCAAGTCGATCGGAATGAACAAGAACACCGAGGCCCCCGTGTTCGAAACGCATGCAGAACATCTTGCGCACACGTTGAAATCGTGTTCCGCTTTTCAGAAGAGTAGGCCATTGTGTGCCGTGGAAAACAGAAACAAAATTGATACAAACCTGGCATACACACGGGACTGGATGTAAAAAAGGCACATGAGTGCTTATTCCCATTATCCATCCGATATAAAAGAAAAAATAATACATAAACGAATTAATAATAATAATAATAATAATAATAATAATAATAATAATAATAATAATAATAATAAAAATAATAAATAAAAAAATAATAAAAATAATAATAATAATGTATGCAATAGAAGATAGGCAATATTGTGATTTATAAAAATGCATGAAGAATCAATGACAATGAGGATGACGTAATGGTGGTCAGGTCAGGTTAGACCCCTCTGCTACTGGTAACCATGTAACACCCAGAACAACCTGCCACATGAGGGAGTAAACCCAACCAAAAAATCCGACCTGGAGAAGGGATGGGCTCCGCCAGTTAATTGATTTGCCCAAGATACACCAATGACAAAGACAGCCAAATTCCATACCGGATCGGTCGTCGCCCCGTTACCAAGGGACCGCGCCTTTCTGTTGCTCATCAGGACAGATGTCGAAAGTATGCTACTGAAGTAAAACGCAGCAAAAATCGTGCCAGAAACAACACCATCACTGGCACGTGGAATGTACGGACACTAAGAGCTGCAGGCAAAAAGTGGAAGAACTGACACATGAGATGTCCAGATATCAATGGCACATCCTAGGGCTCTTCGAAGACAGGTGAAAAACATGGGAGAAACAACGACCCAGGAAGACCACAAATATACTACAGTGGAAAACAGGATAATCATGAACACTGGCTTGGGGTTTCTCGTTCACAAAGACCAGTGAACACCGTCCTGACTGTCAGCCTGTGTCCAGCAGACTTATTACCATCCGCCTGAAGAGCAACCCCCCCCTTAACATAACTGTAGAACAGGCATACGCCCCTACATCAGACTGCACAGATGAAGCCGTAGAAGAATTTTTAATATGACCAGCTTACAAGAGGTACTGATCAAAACACCCAAGAAAGACATCCTCGATGTGCAAGGCGACTGGAACGCCAAGGTAGGTAGAAAGATGCATGGAAAGACAGGATGGCGTTTTTGGGCCACATTGAATAACCAATCAAATGAAAGAGGCTTGAGAATCCTGGAGTTTGCCAGCAACAACCACCTCCAGCTAGTGAATACACTTGGCCCACCACAAGAAATCCAGAAAAATGGACATGGCATAGCCAAATGGAGAACATCACAACCAAATAGATTACAACATGGAGAAAAGACGGATTCAGTCTAGCGTTAACATCGAACAGACACGAAGTTTTCCAGAGCAGACATAGGGAAGTGATCAAGAACTTGTGATGATGACTTTCCGACTACGTCTAAAGAAAAATCCACAAGCGGAACAACAATCAGGATCAAATTTGACCTCGAGAAAGCTGAATGACTCCCAGAGGTATTATAAAATTTTCAAGCAAGGATAGTGGAAAGTTTGGGGAGCACTCACTGTGATAACACAGACATAGAACACTGACGAAATAGTTTCCAATACAGCGGTGACTGAAACAGCAACGAGCTTCCTTGGCAAAACGCCGACCATCCAAAAAACCATGGTTCCACCTACCATCCCTACAACTATGCGACAAGCGTAAGAGCTGAAGAAAAAGAAAAATGAAACAAAAGAAAGAGCAGAAAACAAAATAGGGTCAGTCAACAAAAGAATCAGGAAGTCCATGACGGAGGCAAAAGAGAAATTGGATCGGTGCACAGTGCCAAGACATTAGAAGAGAAACATCAAGAAAAACAATAGCAAAGAAAGCATATCATCTGGATGAAGACCTGACTACACGAAACAGAGAAAAGTATAACAATCCAAGACAAAATGGTAAGTGTCTCAACTGACGACCAGGATATTCTGAACATATGGACAGAAATAACACTCCGACCTGTATAACTAAGAACCGCAGGAGAATCCAGAAGTCCTTAAGTACCCCTAAAGCAAAGACACAGACAGTCACCCACTCCTCCGAGAAAGAAGTGGAAACAGCAAGTCAGATCGCTTGAAAAAGGGGAAGTCCAGCTGGGCTGACAACAATCCAGCTGAGTGGTCCAAGCTGGAGGGGAAGCCAATGCGTCAGCGCCCTACTAATAATCCAGCAACAAGATCTGGCAGGACAGGAAAAGTGGCCAACACCATGGAACGCAGTCACTCAACATCACCCTCCCCAAGAAAGAAATCTACAACTATGCCATAATAACCGCACAAATAGCCTCCTATGTCACCGCAAGCAAGGTTCATGCTGCCATATAATATTGAATAGAGACTGAAGCCACAGCAGATGACCATCATTGCTGAGGAACAAGCAGGTTTCAGCAGCAGGGCGCAGCACAACTAACAGATATTGCAACCTCAGAATACATGAGGGAGCGGTACCTTCAACATCAACAAGACCTTAACCATATTTATCGATTTTAAGAAGGCATTTGACAGGGTGTGGCCTGCAGCTTTGTGGGCCAACACATGAATTTGTACAAGCATCAAACGCAAACTTGATCAGAGTCAATCAAACAGCTGTACAGCGATGCCACCAGTGGGGCGTGTACTACAACAACAACATAGGAGAATGTTTTCGAACAACAGTTGGAGTAAGGCAGGGCTGTCTACACTCACACCCACTCTATTTCAACATCATCCTTGAGAGAAACATGGGCTGATGCACTGGAACTACATGAAGGATCAGTCAGCATTGGTGGCAGAACGATCACAAAACCTCCGCCTTCGCAGATGACACTTGGTAGATAGGAAAAAGCAGTATCAGAAAAAGTCGTTGCCAGCCTAACAGAACACTTGGATAAGGCCATCCAAAACATACGGCATGAAATCAGTGCAGAGAAGACCAAGACAGAAGACAAATAACACCAACGCATTAGCACGGGAAATCAGGGTTTAATGACCAAGCAGGAAAACTGTTTCCAAAGCTCAAGTCACCTGGGAGCCATTGTATCCGACCAGGGATCCAAGCCAGAAGTAGTATGCAGGACTGCACAGACAATAACAGCTATGTCAAAACTAAACACCATCTGGAGAGACAAGAAAATATATCACTTAACTCCAAGATCAGACTAATTCGCTCCTTGTCATATCCATATTTCAGTAAGCCTGTGCATCATGGACCCTGACTGCAGAATTGGAGAGAAGTACAGGCAGTGGAGATGAGATGCTTTCCGATAATCCTTGGCATCTCCTAAAAGACCACATAAGCAACGAAAGCGTGCATAACAGAATCCAGCAAACCATTTGACCCTAATGAGAACCTTCTAACGATCTGAAAAAGCGAAAAGCATCAGTGGTAAGGGCATGTCACAAGATCCCAAGGAATACAAAGACAGTTTGCAAGGCCAGTCCCAAGGAGAAGAAGAAAGGAGGCAGACCAAGGTAAGATCAGGAGGATACCAACCAGTGAAAGACAGGCCTAGAACCGGCACAAAACCCTGAGAAAGGCAGAACAAGAGAGGAAGGAGGGCACTGGTTCTGAGTCTTTGAGGGTGCCCCCACGGTCCTTCATGACTATTGGAACAGAATCTTGTATAGCAACAACTCAAAGCGCTCTAAAATAAGGATTCAGCCATATATTAAATTACAGGTGGGGGATTCTAATCTGAGCAGGTCGTCTTTGGATTTTATTCTTAGTGCTCAAATAGACAAAGCTGAGTTCAGTGTTCCAAGATGCTGTCTGTGTGGTGATCTGATTCAAAAACATGTTCTTTTAATGGCATACTGGTTTCGCGTGAAAAGATTTGACTTACAACACATTAAGTATACATTTTTATTTAGTTTCCTTGAATTTGTATTTGTTATATTGTGGTTTTGTTTGGGGTTTCGTGCTTGTTTGTTTGTTGTGAAATTAAGTGTTTATTAGTTTAATTTGTCTCCGAGTCAAACAACTCTAATCAACGCACTGCATTTATTATGTTAATTGTTGATACTGTTGTAGTTGCTCTTCCTGCTCTTCTTCCTCTCACATCGTTATTTTTTGTGCTTCTGCAATTTTCTTTTCAATAACAGTTTATGTTTCATGCATTGAACGATAATGGAATATTGATATTATAACAAACCCAATCCCACACATAACCCATTTGTTATAATCTCCAAAGGAACTATTGAAGAATGAGAAAAGAAAACTACGCATAAAGCAAAACATTTCATGTGACGAAATATTTATGTGATTACTATCATGTAATGAACGTACGGACAGCTCAGAGTCGGAGCGGCTGCTTTCCCCCAGCCAAGTTAAGCATCGTCGTGAGAGCGTGGTTACCAGTAGGATGGGTGACCGTTTTGCGCGCCCTGGCATCAGTACTAGTCCCCCAGATCACCCAGTTTGTAAATGGTACCCGCCCCTCAGGTCAGGAAAGTAAAGCAGCGAGGAGAGGAGATGGGCGCCGCCCAGAATAAGCTGTGTCCCTAGATAAGTGAGGTCTCTGACGGGCCTCCGCCCCCCTACGACCTTATAGGTTATGAGACCCTTTACCTTTACCTTACCACATGTAAGAATATTGAACAGGTAAGAAAACAATTCGTTAAAGTATTGTGTTTTGTTGATGTTTGTGTTTTAGTTAGAGCATTGGACTTGCTAGTTTGTTTGGGTATTTTAGTAGCTAAGCCCAACTTCCAGGTAATGCTTGATGCTATTTTAAAAACATTCCTTTCGAACTAAAAATTTATTAAGGTAATGTAATTATACATGCAACAAACACAAAGGGCGAGTAACTCCTCTCTACTCTCTCTCTCTCTCTCTCCTATCTCTCCTCCCCTCTCTCTCATCTCTCGTCTCTCTCCTACTCTCTCTCACACTCCTTTTATAGTTGTTGTGTCTTCTAATAAAGGGCATTTTCATAGTTCAATTTTCAATATTATTTTGGGCGTGTTTTGACTGTACTTGAGCCAGTGAATGTCCTATTTTCAATAACTATTATTACGTGTAACACAATGTGTACTTTTTCTTCAATATGAAGGTGTTTCAAATTTTATGATCTATAGAGTTTCTCTCTCTCTCTCTCTCTCTCCCTCTCTCTCTCTCTTCTCATCTCTCTCTACAACTCTCCTCTCTCTCCTCGTCTCTCACGCTATCTCTCTGTGTTTGTTATGCTTGTAGTTGTTGTATTGTTGTTTGTTGATTTGTTTGAGTTTTTTTGTTGTCTGTTTTTTTGTTTTGGTGTATGTGTGTGTGTTGGTGTGGGAGGGGGGCTTGGACGGTGTTTGTATTTTTGTGTTTTTTTTTCTCTCATTTGTTAATTGTTTTTTCTTGTTTTCTTTGTTGGTTTGTTTGGATCGGGATGATTCTTTTTTTCTTTTTTTTTTTCTTTTTTTTGGGGGAGGGGGGTGTTCCTGAAGGTTTATCTTTTGTTTCTTGTCTAAGGTAATGTGTTTGTTTGTTTGTTTGTTTTCTCTCTCACTAATTCCTCTTTGTCTCTTTTTATTTTTTAAAGTGTTATTCTTTGCTTCTACTGTTTGGAAGTATGAGTACTGAGATTCATTATTAATATGTGACCCTAACGGGGCGGGGACTGAATGTAAAAAAGCACATGAGTAATATTCATTATCCTGGAAAAAAAAAGAATTTATGTCTCAATTACTGACAATGTATAGAATTTCTTTTTATGACTTTATGTGGGTTTCCCTCCCTCTTTATTGTGAGAGTGCTGGGTATTGCACTTATTTTTTATTATCAATGACATTCAAATTTGTATGATAATAATTAAAAAGTGTAGGTGATTGATCGTGTGCTCTGTGACTATTATATAGATTAGTATATCCCTGAGACACACACACACACACACACACACACACACACACACACACACACACACACACACACACACACACACACACACACAACACACACTCACATCACTCCACATTCTCTCCCCCCCCTCAATGACTGTATAGGTTTAGATTTCATCTTTTCTTTTGTTTTTCTTGTTTTTATTGTGTGAATATTGGGTATGAGTTATTTCATTATCAAATAAAAAAAAATCATATGATTTGAAACCAGTATAATCAAAAAAATGAGTGTTGCATGGTGAACGTGGTACTGATTAGGGAATTATATATTGGATTAATATCTTTGAAATACACACACAACACTCTGTCTCTGGTCTCTGTCACCTGCTCTCGTCTCTCTCACCTTTATATTTTGCTTATAGTTATGGTGATCCTGAAGAAGTGGAATCATATTATATATTATCAATACTTATTGGACTTGTCCTGACGTACAATAAGGTCTTAATAGTGCCCAATTTCAAATATCTTATTGTTATATCCTAGGTTCATTATTGACAACACACTCTCTATGCAAAAATTCATCACCCAGACCAGGACAGGGTCCGTGCTTCTAACAAATTACGGCCGTATTAATGCAATTCGAAAGTACCTGTCACAGACGCAACATCAAAACTCGTGCATCTCTCATCCATTTACGTCTGGACTATTGCAATTCTCTGTTGGCTAGGTCTGGCCAGCATCATCTATCCACGTCCCTTCCAACGTATTCAAAACTCGCAGCTCGACTAGTCCTCAGAAAGAAAAACATCTGAGCACATTACCCCTCTCTTGCGATCTCTCCACTGGCTGCCTGTGCCACAAAGAAATAACTATAAGATCAGTACCCTCTGTTACAAATGTCTCCACAAAACAGCACCCTCCCTACCATCTGTGAATGTCTCCACTGTACAAACCCCTTCTCGTTCCCCTTCGCTCTGCAGCATGATTCCTTGTGCTATACAAATACCTAGATTCACGCCAGTCCACGTTGGCCGCGCGCTTTCACTTTTCTGGTCCCACATCGATTTGGAATGGCCTCCCTATCTCCTTTACGCCAAAAACCTTCTGTGGACACTTTTAAATCTGGCCTCAAGACAACATTTGTTTTCAAACCTAAGAATTTCCTCCTCCTGTTTTCATTTCATAGCTAATCCCGGCTTTTCAACAGCCAAAGATTCCATCACCTTGCAAAGTGTATCACCTGAGTGTGTGTGTGTGAGTGAGTGGTGTGTGTGTCGTTTGCATTTGGACTTGTTAGAACTAATATACTTGAGTGTGTTTTTTTAGGGTTTCTTTTATTATGCTTGCTTTAGGGGGGGTTGTTGATGGGTCTATTTTGAAAAAAGGATATATCCTTTCCCCATTTTCAACTGAGGACTGTATACATTGTTAGGTATAATTAAGGGTGTATCCCAAGCGGCGCGGACTGGATGTAAAAAAGCACATGACTGTTTTATTATTATCCTCGAAATAAAAGAATTTGTCCATTTCATTGTCTCCTCTCTGCCTTTCCATTATCCTGGAAAAAAGAATTGTCAATTTCTGTATGATCTATTGACAATAGTGTCATCTCGTTTTTTCTCTTTTTCTCTGCGTCCCCTGTGTTCTGGTCTGTATCTAGTTTTTATTCATAGAGTTTGATTATACTAATCAGGTTTTTAAATCTTCATTTATTATAGTTAAAATGTTTATTACAGCTTGGTTTTGAATTTTGTGTTCAGAGCATGATGTGAACAAGACACCCTAGCTTATCCATCACTCTCAATCAACTAGTTTTGAGTCAGTTCTCTCTGGCTGAACCACCGTTCAATAACCATAATCATATCTACCTCAGACTATCCAACAAACACCCGTTTCCTTAACAAATACTTCTGCATACTCATTTTCAAGAAACAAGGTGACCGAATTCTTTAGAGGGAGTTTGTTGTGGTGTGTGTGTGTATGCATCAGATCTCAGCATAAAGCCTTATCCAGATTGTTTGCAAAGGAAAAAAAGAGTTAAAAGCAATGTTATCCAATCTGGGTAAAATCCCTAAAGGAAATGTATTGGAGGACACAGGTTTTCCCACAACACTTGAATGACTAGAATATCATGGAGTAGTGGTGTGTGTGTGTGTGTGTGTGTGTGTGTGGGTTGTGTTGTGGTGTGTGGTGTGGTGTGTGTGTGTGTGTGTGTTTATTCATTTTATCTAGTTTACCCTCATTTCAATATCAAGATAATGGAATAAGCACGTATATGCTTTTTTTTACATCCAATCCCGTGTGGTATGTGATTTTATAAATTAATGTTTTATCAGTTCCCACCGACACAACAATGCCTACAATGTGTGTGTGTGTGTCTGTGTGTCTGTGTGAGGTGTGTGTGTGTGTGTGGTGGTGTGTGTGTGTGTGTGTGTCTGTGTGTGTGTGTCTGTGTGGTGTACTATGGGGATTTCTGTTAGAGCAGAACTTGAAAATCGTGAAACAAATTCCAGGGTTTTGGTTTTTTTTTTTTTTTTTGGTTTTTTTGGTGTGTGTGTGTGTGTTGTGTGTGTGTGTGTGGGGTTTGTTTTTTTACTTACAAATATTTTTGGGTGGTCTGTTGGTTAGGTTGTTTTTTTCTGTCTGTCAACCTGTCGGGTTGTCCCTAAAAAAGCTATTATTTTTATTATCTCTTTCTCTCTCACTCTCTCTCTCCCCATCTCTCTCATCTCATTCCCCTCTCTCTCTCTCTCTCTCTCTCCTCTCTCTCTCTCCTCTGGTAAGGGATGTAGCCTTGTGGTAAGAACATTGCACTCGCAATCTGACGACCCGGGTTCGAATCCCGTTCAAGGGGATTTTACCCTGCAGTTAGCATCAGTACAGACTCCACTCTCCCCAAAGTCCTTTGGATGAGACTATAAACCGAGGTCTCATGTGCAAGCACGCGCAGAATAGCTTGCGCACACGTTAAATCCTGTTCAGCTTTTCCAAAGAGAAGGCCATTGGTGGAAACAGATGTCATGAGTGTTTATTCCATTATCCTCAATAAAAAAAAGGGAAAAATTTTAAACAATAATAATTTAAATCATTTTCTACTCTCCCCCTCTCTCTCCCCTCTCTCTCTCTCCTCTCTCTCTTCCTCTCTCTTCTCTCCTATTAACACAAAACAAGCTTATCAGATTACACGTATCATTGTCAGACCACTATGATGTTTTGCTCGAGGCCCCACCCCCTTCCCCAGTGCTATTGCACACTGGTCATCCGCCACCACCCTACACACTTTTAGCGGGGGACACACTATCAGGGGGTAACCACCCTGAACGTTATCCAGCTAAAAGGGAGGTGACTTGCATGATGAGTAAACCTACAAGAGAGACTGCACTCCCCTTGTGTGACCTCACATGACCTTTGCTTCCTGCTTTCAGAGGAGGCATGAGGATTGACCAGTTGACCTCCTTTGGGAAAGACAGTGATTGGACAGGATAGCTCAGTGGTCAGAGCACTCGCTTTCCCCCAGCCAAGTTAAGCAGCATCCAGTGTGGTTACCAGTTTGATGGGTGACCGTTTCCAGGCCTTGACTTAAGCACAGTCCCCCAGTTCACCCAGCTGTTAATGAGCATCTGCCTCTTTAGGGTCAGGAAAGGTAAAGCAGCGAGGGAGAGGAGATGGGCACCGCCCTCAATATGCTGGCCCCTAGAGAAGTGAGGTCTCTGACGCCTCGCTCCCCTACTACCTTAAATGTTATGGGGCACCTTTACCTTTTACCTTTTAAGTGACTAGATCTGTGGTTGTACATGGAGCGCAGTGCCCTAACAAGCTTTTTTCTGCTTTTGTCATTGCAATGCACATCCAGCTTTAGTGGTTGTTGACCTCTTTCTGTACCTACCTACCTGCCTGTCTCCATGTCTATAGTTTTTTTTAGTTTGTGACTATTTTCGTTGGTCTGCTGGTTTGCTTTTTTCCGTGTGCATGGTTGTTATTGTTCTCTGTGCATGTCTGGTAATTCAAAATAATCCAAACGCCATGTATGTATACACAAGCACAAAATGCTGATAGACTCTGTTTTTGTCTGTCTGCCGGTCTGTCTGTCTGTCTGTCGGTCGGTCTGTCTGTCTGTCTGTCTGTCTATGTCTCTCTATCTCCTTTCTATCTCATTCTCTCTCTCTGTCTGTCTCTCTCTCTCCATCTCTCTCGATTATCGTAGCCATACCCTATCCCCTGCAGAACGTTAGAGCACAAATGGTAATGCAAAACATACTGACCTCTAGGCTTTTAGGGCAACACACTGTCTCCGCAATAACCACACACACACACACACACACACACACACAAACAACACACACACAACACACCAAAAAAAGAAAAAAAAACTTCAATAACAACAAACGAAAACCCCACCCGACCACCGACCCAAATAAAATTTGAGAGGACATATGCATGAGAACAACAAAACAGGAGTCCCTTTGACCCACCTGCCTTTTGCCCTATATAAATTTTAATTTATATATCATAATTATATAAAAACAATCCTTGAATGCCCGGGAATTTGGGTATAATAATATGTAATATTATATAATTTTATATATAATATAAAATATATATATATATATATTATATATAATATATATTAATATATATATATAAAAGTATCCCAATAATTCCCGGGAAATTTTGTTTTAGGAATTCTCTATTTTCTATTCCCTCTTTGTTTCTGCCTTTTCCTTTCTTCCTGTCCCATCCCTTTTGATGTTCCCGCTCTCTCAGTACAATTCTTCCCGATTTTTGTTTTCCACAAAGACTTTATAGATATTAGTTCTCTCCCATGCCGAAGTCTGATGTGCTAGGCTTGACTTGTTAGGTGCTTGACAGCAGCGCAACGCATGTTCCATCACCTGACAGACAGCACTGGTTGCTGCCTGAGCTTTCCACAGCGAGGAAGCAGAAGCAGAGGAATCAACGGTCTGTCAGGACGATGCATGCTACACCTGGCTTCCCTTTCCCCTGACGTCTGCCAGGCCAGCCATCATCACCTGCCTTAGTCAGGGTCACCTTCCAGCAAACCTGTGCCCCCCCCCCCCATGTACGTGTTGTTTGTCCCGCCCCCCCCCCCACCCCCAAAAAGACACTAGGATAGTTTTTAAATTTTAATAATTAATTTTTTTTTACATAGGTATTTTAAGAAAGATGCGAAATGCATGTGTTTTTCCAATGGTTCATTTTATTGTTTCTCTGAATTTTTTTTTGAATGTGTTGTGGTGTGTGTGCATGTTGGGTATGTGTTGGGGGTGTGTGTGTGTGCGTGTGTGTGTGTCTGGTGTGTGTGTGTGTGTTTTGTGGTATGTTGGTAGCACGCATGGCCAAGCATATATGTTTCAAGTAAATGAAGCTTTTTTATGTTGTAGGACTGAAACAATATTAGCTATAATCAAAAAGCATATAATATATATATAATATATATATAAAAATATATAATATTTTATATATTTTTTTAAAATTTTTTTATATTGAGTAATTAATGTGTGTTGTGTGTGATGTTGGTTGTGTTGGTATGTAGTGTATGGATGAAGATTATGTATGTAATAACTTTTATTTTAGGACTTAAAAATTGCTTAAGTAAAAAGCATATTAAATTTTATATCTTTAATTTTATTTAAATATACTAAAATAAAAGTTGGGCTTTTTAGGTTGGGGGTTTATGTAAAACAATAAGTTTCCAATCCCGAAATTTATGGGGCACCAAAATGGAAACCCTAACAATGCATATCGTCCTTAATGGATCTTCCAAATTTTCAAAAAAGTTGATGTGCACTTTTTCTTCCTACACACACCACTATTTCTAGAACCAACCTCGTGGAAGGGGTTTCCCAGACTGCTCAAAGGGGAAAGGTTTTGGAATGCTTTAAATTTTGGGTTACCTCATCTTCACCAGCAGTGAACAATTAAACCCGTGTAACTCCCTTTTATAAAATTGAGGGTGCAAGGCCTCCCCAGAAAATTTGGGGGAAATTTACATGGAAAAGTGGGAAATTACCTGGGAAAAAGGACGAATAACCGATGAAATGAGAATGCAAGGATCCAAGCATGGCTACTTTTGACTATAATTGAAAGAGAAAGTAGGGACCCAGCAACAGTTAGCTTTAAAACCAGGTCATCAGGTCATTAACAAAAATTTACTTATAACAGGTTGGGCATTCTGTCACGCCTTTACACTGTCCCTAGCTTGTGCCCCTTCACCTCATTCACAGTAAACGTTGTGAAAAGTAACGTTGAAAAGTAACGTTTAAAGAGGGGGCAAAGAAACGTGATGAAAAGTACGGTGCAAATTAGCGTCGTGCAAAGAAACGTTTCAAAGTAAAGTGGTGCAAAGAACTGTGGGCAAAGTAGTGTGGTGCAATAGTGTGTGCAAGTAGGTTCAAAGTATGTGGTCAAGAAACGGGGGTGTATAAATGTGGGAAAAGTGTGTGTTACAAATTGGTAAAATAGTGTGTGGAAAATAGTGTGGTGAAAAAGGGGTGAAAAGGTGCTTACGATTTCGGAAAGATTCAAAGGGGAAAAAGTAATGGTTTGGTTTTAAAATTTGGGGGGTAAAAGTTGGTTTAGGACCTGGTAAAAGGTTTTAGCAGGTTTTTTCAAGGCGGAGCTTTTGTTGTTGTGACAAATATTAAAAAAGGGGAAACCCTTTCACAATTGTTTAATACCCCACCAAACCCAATAAACCCTTTTCTTCCTTCCCTCCTCCCCATCTCTCCCTTCCCTTCTCCCCAACTAATTTTTCCCCCTTTTTTCCCTCACAACCTTTAAAAAAATAGCCAGCATCCCTTTCCCAAAATTTCCCAAACCACTTTTTATTCCCTTTTTCACCCCCCCCTCCTTTAAATTTTTCAACACAAACACCAAACCACAAAAAAGAACACCACCACAACCTCACTCAACCCCACCACCCCCCCTCCCTTCCTCCTTCCCCCCCTCCCCCCCCCCCTTTTCCCTCCCTTTCCCTCTCTCTCTCCTTTTTTTAAAAACCCCTTTTTGTTTTTCTAAGCCACGAAAAATTTCGTAGAAAAAAAACAACCCTGAGGGGTTTTTGGGGGTTGGGGGGAAACCCCAGATTTAAAAAAAAAGACAAAACCGCCCCAAGGGGAAAGCAAACTAGGAAAGGGAAAAAAAAGGGAAAAAAACACCAAAAACATTATAAAAAAAATCCCCCAAAACCAATTTTTCCCCTTTTTCCCCCCCTTTTTTTTCCTTTTCCCCCTTTTTTTTAAAAATTTCCCATTTTTCTATTCCCCCCCCTTTTCCCTAAAACCAAAACTGCAAACTTTCCCCTTATTTAACAAAAAAATTTTTTTTTTTTTCTTTCCCCCCTTTTCTATTCTCTCTTCAAATAAAGCAATAGCAAAACTTCAAATCCTTTCAACAAAAATCATTTTTTAACATGTTTTCTTTTTCATTTTTTCCCTTTTCCCTTTTTGCAAGTTTTCCCTTTCCCAACCTTTCCGATTTCAATACCCGAATTTGGTTGATTTTTTTTAAGTTTTGAAGCGAGTGGGGGGGGCTAGGCAGGGAATCTCAGGAGTTTCCGGGAGAAGTAAGAATTTTTTGATGGGGTTTTTTAAGTTTGGCTAGGAAACAAAAAGTGGTACACACAACCCCAAACACACCAAAAGAAACACCAACCACCACAAATCCACCCCACACCACCACACCACAAACCTAACACCATTTTTCATTCAATCTTCCCCCGGGCGCCTTCTTGCTCTTCGTTGCTTCCTTCATATCTTCATTATGGCCTTTGAAGTCGTTAGTGGCTGCCGCAGAGGAATCCTTCAGAGTGCGCAGGTAGCCTTCATTGCCCCCAGTTTTGCCGCCTAGTAGGCTGAGAAAACGACCACAGAAAGCCCCTTCAGAATTAAAAATTCAAAAACCTGCCTTGGAATGCTGTTCCCAGTTGTTTTAAATTTTATCATAACCCAGGGTTTTCCTTCAGTAGTGCTGTCAGGGTTTGTCTTCAGTAGTGCTGTCCTTCAGTAGTGCTGTCGTTTGTCCTTCATATCTGCGGGTTTGTCCTTCAGTAGTGCGTCCTTCAGTAGTCCCATTTGTCCTTCAGTAGTGCTGTCAAGGTGTCCTTATGAAGGGTGCCCCTTCTAGTGCTGCCCTTTACTCGTTCTGTCAGGTTGTCCTTCAGTAGTGGGGTTTGCTCTGCCCTCCTTCATGCGGTGTGCTTCAGTAGTGCTGTCAGGGTTTTTCCTACAGTAGTGCTGTCAGGGTCTTCATTAGCAAGGGCTCTCCCCAAAGGGGATGCTGGGGGCCTGTCAGTACAAACAGCCTCCCAACCTTCTGAGAATGTTGTTCTAGGACATCCCTCTTTTCTATCCCTCCACCTGTTTCTGCCTTGTTACTGTTTATCTTCTTACCTCCTTCTTGTCTATTAACATTTTCCTGTCATCTTCGTCCATTCTCCTGCCATTTTCTCATAAATTTTTTTAAAAACAACAACAGTGCCCTCCCATGCGAAGTCAGATGATTTGGGCCTTACTGGTCAGGCGCTGACAGGCAGCACAACACAGTTTTGTTCATAGGACAGGCAACGGTCCTTGTTGTCTGAGCGTTCAATGAGAAGGACGAAGTAGTGGCATTGCTGACAGTGTGATTTCACGCTAGTGGCTGACCTTCTGCCACTGGTCACTTCATTACATTGCCATTGCTCTTCATTAGCAATAGGTCACTGACCCCTTGGTTTGAGGTATATCGATTGATATCAGACCCCTGTACTTTAGGGTAGGGTGACTATGATCTTTACCTGAAGCGTGTGACTGACCTTCCCCCACGTAATGGTTTGTGTTGCACTGCAGATCTGCTTGTAGCCTCTGACAGTGTATAACTCTGCAATAAACAGGCTATTTTATTCCCCCAAAAATAAAAGGCGGGCAATTTTATGAAAAGTTATTACACAGTGAAATGCTAGACTCCAGGAAGTGACACAATAAGAACTGGACATTTTTGTTTATAGTTCTAGGTGGTCAGTACGAGGGGTTTACGTGTCTTCAAACCCATTCTAAAAAAAAAAAAAAAAGGAAAAAAACGCTCTGATGTTTTAGTATGAGGTAAAATTAAATCTTTTTTTTTTTTGGCAATTGATTTTCTCTTTTTTAAATCGAAAAATACTCCAGCAGAAAAAATTTTGGGCCAGGCGCTTTAAGCCCGGGTGTTGTGGTGGGGGGGTCACTGTTCAGGGTTTTGGCTGACCTGATGTGACGGGCCCAGTTCATTTTTTTTCCCCCTTTTTTTGGGAAATGGCCCCTCCCCTTTCATTAGGCAATGGCCATTTGGGCCCCCTTTGGCAAGGGGGAACCGGTAAATTTCCCCCCCTTTCGGGTCTTTCCCCATGCGCCAAAGCTTGATCCTTTTGGAAAAAACTCTGTGTGTTTTGGGGGAAAAATTAAAAATGCCAAATTCATAAATTTTTATTTCCCCCAAAGACAGAGAAATTTCCCCGTAGTATCCAGAACCAACAGAAAGTACTAATTAATTTTTCCTATTTTTCCCGTCCATGGGGAAAGGGATGAAGCCCATCTATTAAACCGGGGTTTGGGGGGGCCATTTTTTTGTGGGTGCGAAATGACTTATTTGGCCCTTTCCTGTTTTGAAAATTTAATTGGCAGTAAGGCCCGGGTATAGGGGGCTGTTTTTGGAGATTTGGGGAGGCTCTATCTTTCCTGTCTTGCCTGCTTTTGGCTCCCTGCCCCCGAAATTTCCCTTTTTTGTTTCGGGGGCCCTTGCGCCACTGCGTACACTGCTCGCCACTGGGCCCCCCTCCATTGCTGCCTGCTCCCTGATTTTACCCTCAATGTTAAATTTTTTCAGGAGGCTTTCAGAGGGGGTCCTTGAAGCTTTTCCTTCGGGCCTTCTTGGAGCGCTTTCATCGAATTCCCCAAAACCCAGAATTTTTTCTTTGGGGAGCCGATGGCCCGGGCCCATGGCAACTACATGGCCTCCCCCACGAAGCGGGTCTGCATCGGGAAATGGTGGGGGATTTTGGAAGGTTTCCCTCTGGAAAAGCACCTCAGGGGTCTGGGATCTTGCCCCTCCCAAATTTGATCCCAAACGTTTTAAAACAGGGGGTTTGAAGGTTTCACTTTTTAGCAGGGGCGTTTGTAGACTTTCCATAAATTCTGAGCCAAAAGCAAGAGGGTGAGCACTACCGTTTTGTAGACCTTGACTGTACTAATAAAGTTGTTGCAAAATGCGGGTGTGTGTGAAAGTCAAAAAGTCGGACCCAAATATATGTCTTTCTCTCCCCCTCTCTCTCTCTCTCCCCCAAATTCCTCTCTCTCCTCTCTCCTCTCCCATCTTTTCCTCTCTCTTCTCCCCCTTCTTCCTCCTCCTCTCTCATCTCTCTCCCCTCTTCTCTCTCTCTAAAATGGAAAACTTCTTTTGGTTCTTTTCATATCACTTAAGCCCAAATTTTAGATTTTATTTTTTATTATAATGTAAATTGTTTTTTTGTATATATACAAAAAATTTAAAAAAAAAATATAAAACCAGCCAGATGGATACAGACAGACAGACAGCCCGACAACAGACAGAGGGAATAGATAGACGGAAGAAAGATAGAAATAGGTGTGTGTGTGTGTGTGTGTGGGGTGGTGTTGTTTTGGGTGTGGTGTGTGGGGGAAAGTCACTGTCACAGTCTTTTTTTTTTCCAAAAAAGGCACACAAAAATTACTTATGTTTTTTTGCTTTCAATCCAGCCCCTTTTCTGGGAACAAAAACAACCCCACCAAAAAATTTTGTCAACTAAAACGATCTTTAACAACCCATAGCCATACAATGTACCAATATGAAAAATACCACAATGACTGTAAACCCCCAAAAAACCCCCAAACGAAACGCACGCACACACACACCCCGGGCGTGCCACACAAAGAAAATTTTAAATTGAATTTTTTTTTTGGGAAATTAAAAAAAACAAAAATTATTAAATGCCCAAACTGGGGCCAAAAACTTAAAATGCTTTTGCCTTCGGGACATTGGTGAGTAAAACATTAAGGGTGTATTTTCGTTATGCCCGTATTCTCCTTCAATGCTTAAAATTTAATTTTTTTTTCCCTTTTAGTATATGGGTACCTGTGTTTGTGTGTAGTTTTTTTTTTCTTGCTACTATTTTCCTAAAAAAAAAAACCGATTGAAGTTTTGTTTTTTCCCATTGGCAAAAAAACAGTGATTGTTCATGAGGGAAAGGCAGTGGTGGGGGTTAGAAAAAAAATTTTTCTATCTTTACGATCCTTCGAAGGGGCCCGGGGACGGGTTTGTAAAAAAACACTTTGGGTGCTTTTTAAATTATCCCCCAAAAAAAAAAGAAATGTATTCTCTTTTCTCACCCAAGGTCACGAAAATATTGGTGGGGTGCCCAAAAAAAGGGTAACTACTGAAAAAAAAGTCATTTTTTTAAAGCAGTGTTTTGTCCTTGCTCGTTTGTTTTTTTCCCTTTGGGTTTCTTTCTTTTATACTTTTTCCGTTTAAAAAAATATTTAAACCCGGCGAGTGTGCTGCCCCTATTTTTTTAAAAAATTTAAATTATTTTGTTTAATTTCCGAGGTTAATGGAAATTGTGTGTTTTGTGTGTATGTGTGTGTGTGTTGTGTGGGGTGCGTGCGAAATTTTTTTAAGTTATGAAAATTGTAATAGGTTCCCTGTGCAAAAAAAATTTTCAATGCAAGCGCTTTGTTTAAAGTTTTTAACACATATATAAATTCCAATCGCAGATTTTGGGATTTAAAATTAACCAAAAAAAATTAAAGAAAAAGGGTTTATGATCTTTCCCATTTTGTTTACTTAAACCCAAGCCTTTAAAAGAAACTGAACGTGTCAGACCCTTTTGGGCAAAATTTTTGTTTAAATGTTTTAAAAGCACTTCATTTCCCAGAGTAAGGAAACACCACACACGAAACCAAAACAACAGACAGGTTTTTGTAACGAAAGACCCCTTTGCATGTTTTGGGGCCCCAAACTGTATTGTCTTTGGGCCAATTGGGGCCTTTTTGACAAGGGGGGTTACACGCAAACCAAAAAAATGCACGAGGCTTTTAAAAAAAAAAAATGACAAGACAAAAAGGGCTGATAAAAGGGAAAACATTTTAAGTTCTGCTGAAACTCAGCACCAAAAATCCTTTAAAAAGAAATTTGGCCCAACGGATAAAAAATTAAGGTAAAAAACCACTCTAAATGCTTTATTAAACATCCATTAAAATGTTATGGGGAATGTTAAATAAAAATTTAAATTGCTGGAAAATCACAGCAAAAAAAGGGTTTCTGTAGTCGAAAAACAAAATAAAAATTGGTTTTTTAGCTGGGACTTTCTATTGTAGGGTTCGCAATCAACTTTGCAACAGGGTTGATCACAATACAGCCCATATGACAAAAAAAATAACCTGCTTTTATAAGCTTCGAACTGAGAAAAACCAGTTTTGACGTATTGAAATAAAAGCCGACACAGGCAAAAGAAAAGAGAAGCGAGAGAGAGAAAAGAGAGAGAGAAGAGAGAGAGAGAAAGGGGAGAGAGGAGACAAAAAGAAAAGAGAGACAGAGAGAAGAGGGGAGGGAGAGAAGGGGGGAGAGGGAGAGGGTACAAAAAGTAAACCATATACTTCGAAATTTGGATATACCTACACTTGTAAGCCCACGTTAGGAAATCATAAATAAAAAATTTTAAGCAAGACCTTGCTAAAAGTGTTTTTCTGGGGTTTAAAGGGTTTTGGGTTGCTTCTTGATTTTTTTTCCTTTAAAAGATTTTGAAAAATCTCAGTCTTTCCTCAAGTTTTTCAAAAACCTCTTATTTTTCCCCCTGCGAGCCCCCTACCCAAACCCCTAACCCACCTCTCTTTTTTGGCTAAAGGGGGTGAGGTGGGCCTTTCCCAAATGCTCCGACCAGCAATGACAAAATTTAACCGACCAGCTGATTTGTTTTCACTTTTGAATTCATACACCACTTGGGATACCCCCTCAAAAATAACGTAAACATTTCATTTTTCTTAAAAAAAGGGAAAAAACGAAACAACGCTTCGTTTTCCAGCCTGTTTTACTTTGCCCAAGAAATCACAACCCCTGGTTGAGTAAACTGCCAAAATCACCGGGTCCCTTTTTAATAGGGGTTTGTAGAAAAATCCTGTTTTTCTATCTCAGGACATTTCAGCTGGGGGGTTTAAAGGTGCCAGAGGGGTGTCTCACCACGTGACTTCAGTGCACACTGTATTAACTGTGTACGAAACACACTGCCAAGAAACGGGCCCCGGGCATGGAGAAATTGCGGGTTTAAAAAAAAACCCTTTTCTGTTGATCTCTAAAAAAACATGCGACACTGTTTTTCACCCTTTAAAAGGGGAAAGTTTGGACTTAAAGCATTCGAAAAGGGGTGGGAAAAGGGTTTTTTATTTACATTTTGGGAACATTTTTTTTTTTAGGAATCTGAAACAGCTTAGCCTTGACAAGTATTCTTAAAAAATGACATAAAAGGGGCTAAAAAAAAAATGGGAACCAAACTCGAAAACAGAAAAAAAATTGTACTGACAATAACTTTTTCATTCCCCCTTTTCATGGGAATAAATTTTTTAATGTATTTCAAAATAAAAAATTTTTTCAGAATAGCGCATGTAAAACCATATTCAAAAGAAAATAAAATTTTATTTAAAGAAAACCACCACTTTTTTTTTACCCTGCATAAAACACAAAAAGCAAAAAAAAACCCAAAATTAGCATGGCAAACAAATGCAAGATTCCAGCAATTTTTATACATATAAAAAAACAGCTTTTAAAAACCCAAACTTTGAAAAAATTAAAAAAAAAAAAACACGGGCCCCCCTTTTTCCCTTAAGTGAAGAAACCTTCCCCAAATTTTGGAAAAAGGCAAAGGGTTTTTTCAAAAGCCAATGCGGTCACTGGGAGGGGGAACGCGGAGACCTCAATTATCGGGGCCCCAGCATATTGGGGGGCAAACCCCCAAACACTTCCCCTTTCGCGCTTTCCCTTTCCCCGCTCAGGGCAGGTCCCATGTTACAGCAAAAAGAACAAAGGGGAAACTGAAACCGAAGCCCACAGGGCACGAACGGCCCCACCATTCAAGATGTAACCAGAACGAAACGCTAAAAACCTTTTGTGGGGAAGACTTTTCACCGAATATGTTTCCGTTTTAACCAAAAAAACTGCCAATGTTTTTAAAACACCCCACCCCCAAAAATTTTCCCTCCACCCCCCAAACCTTTTGAAGAACGGAAAACAGTTTTCCAATGAAAAAGCGGTTGCAGCGGAAAGAAAAAAACCAAATTCGCAAGCGGGTCCATAAACCCGATTTCCCCACGGGTTACCCTCAAGCCTCTTTTATTTTCCGGGTGAGACACATCCCTGCAGTATCCCCATTCCATAGTTTTTCCCTGAGGCTCAACTCCCACCCCACCCACCCCCCAAACCCCAAACCCCCATGCAAAAACACACACACCCACACACACAAAACACTCAAAACACCGAACACCCACGCACATACGCATCCCATAAGAAACACTCGCCCAAAACCCCCACAAAACAGTTTCTCTAAACCTCACAAAAGTGAAATAAAACTGTAAACAAATACAAATTTGCTTTGTTCATCTAATTTCAAAAAAAAAAGAGACGTTAAATTAAAAACACACCCCACACAACATAAAACCCACACTTAAAGTACACACAAAAAGACACACCTGAACCAAACTTTCTACCCCCCCCCCCCCCTTCCCTTCTGACGACCCGGGGGCGGGCAATGCCCCCTTTAATTTTCCCCCCCACCCCCTCCCCTCACTGACCTTTTCACTAACGCGTCCCTTTTGGTTCCCTCCTCGCAAACACCCAAAGGTTTTCCTCATGGCGAAAATTTTTGCTTAGGCCCCCGTTTTTTTTTTCGTGCCATCCATAAAAGGTTTAGCCACACTTCGCCCTTCAAATGCTATAAAAGTAGAGCCAAAGAAAACCCCTACTCCTGTTTTTTTTTTTTCCAAAAACCACCCCCCTTCTCCCTTCAAGGGGTTTGCTAACGGGAACATTTAAAACTAGCACTACAAACTTATTTTTTAAAAGGAGAAGACTTTCTCTTCTGCTGCAACTACAACTCCTGGGAACGCTCAGCCGGGAACAATTGCGAAATACAAAATGTTTTAAACCACCCCCGCAAAACGCGCCTGGAAATTTTGGGGGGGGCCCGCCAGAGAAAACCGTTTTTTTTAAACAGACCGTGAAAAACCCCCCAGACACACCCACCCCCTCACCTGAAGCTGTTTAGAACGTTAAAACAGTCTGCCTTTTTATCATTATTAAATCTTTAAAACCCCCCCTTAGACCTAATTATCCCCCCAAATATAACACCCCCCCCCTCTCCACCCTTATGGAAATACGGGAGTGGCCTAAACTTGAATAAACTGACTTGCTAGGGAAAAAGCTAAAACCGCGAAAAAGTGGAGGAAGCGGGTTTTCCCAAAAATTTTTAGTAATGTCCCCCGGAAAATAACAAAACCACGGGATAGGACTAGAACCCGCTTCTACACCCCTTTTTCCCTGAAACTCTGCAGCCCTCTACCCCAAATCAAAAGGGGAAAACCCGGGAAAATTTTTTTGGCCCCAGGTGTCGCACGGGGAACCGCTTTGCCCACCTGCCTTTTTGTGTCCAAAAGGGGGCCCCGGGGTTTAGGGGGGGGGTTTTGTTTTTAGGGGTTAGTGTTATTTTAAAAAAAAAAGGGGGGGGGGTTTGTCTGTCAGCGGGCGGCCCTAAAGGGTTTTAAATGCATGGGGACACAAGACCCAGAAAGCCCAAAGGGTTTTTAAATGTAGACACAAGGGTATGTACTCCAATATTTTGGGGCAGCTACAGATCGGTTTCCCCCTTTGCCCAAATCACCAGCTACGGTCGGACCCCCTTTGTCCTATCACCAGCAACGGGTTCAGGACCCCCTTTCCCTTTTCACCAGCTACGGGTCAGTACCCTGCCCTATCACCACAAAAGGTCAGGTTTTCCCTGTCCTATCCCCCAGCTACAGTCGGGACCCCCTGTCCAATCACCAGCTCAGGTCGGGGTTTCCCGGCCCTATCACCAGCTACGGTCAGGATCCCCTGTCCAAATCACCACTACAGGCCCGGGAAATCCCCTTCCAAATCACCCACTACAGGTCGGGTCCCCGTCCTATCCCCCAGCTACGGGTCGGGACCCCCTGTCCAAATCACCACCCTACAGGTCAGGACCCCCTTTCCTATCACCAGCTACGGGTCAGGATTCCTTCCTATCACCAGTTTAACGGGCCCAGGATTCCCTGCCCCCTACCCACCACTACAGGTCGGGCCCCCCCTGTCCAAATCACCCAGCTCCCCAGGTCGGGTTTCCCCTGTCCAAACCCACCAGCTACAGGTCGGGAATCCCCTGTCCTATCCCCAAAAGGCTACAGGTCGGGACCCCCTGCCAATCCCCAGCTACAGATGGGGGTTTCCCTTCCTATAAACCAAAGCTACAGAGGGGATTCCCGTCCATCCCCCAAGTTTACGGGTCAGGATCCCCTGTCCTATCCCCCAGCTACAGGTCAGGTTTCCCTGTCCAAATCACCATTTCGGGCCCGGGAAACCCCTGTCCTAATCCCCAAAGCTACGGGCGGGAAATCCCCTGCCCCCAAACACCACTACATTTAAAGGTTTCCCTGCCTATCCCCAGCAAAATTTCCCGGGTTTTTGTTTTCCTTCCTAATTTTCACTCCCAAAGTTTTTTTTCCCCCCTCTGTCTAAATTAGTTCAAGCCCGAGGTATTTTGGGGAAAATGAAGTGTTTGAAAAATTTTAAACGTAAAACCCCCCGAGCATTTTTAAAAAAGTTAAAAAGACAAAAAAGAAATACCAAAAAAAAAAAGCCAAGTTGGGAAAAAAACTTCCATCAGCCACCCCCCCTCTTTCCTGTACCCCACTTTTAAAATTTTCAGATCCAAACCCCCCCCCAAAACCACCCTCCCCCCTTCCTGCCTTTTTTCCCCCAATCTAAATGTCCCCCTTTTCCCAAAAACTACCCCGTTAAACAGCCCACCCCCAAGAAGGAATAAACGAAACGAAACGCACAAAAACCACCAAAAACCCCTAAGACAAAAAAACCACACACACACAACTTACACACACACACTAACAAAACAACACACACAAAACCCCACACAAAAACAAAACACAACACACACACACGACTCTCTTACGACTATTTTAAACTACTCTTTCTCTCATAAAAGCCTTGATTTGAAAAATAAAACGTACTTTTTCTGGGAATTGGTATACCAATGGAACTCACCCCAAACCCTTAGTGTTTCTGGTGCGGTAAAAACTTGCCCACACCCTCTGTAAACTGGGGGAAAACAATTTTGGAAATACTGAAACGTCTCTCTCACATTTTTGAAAGTAATCATACAACGAGGGTCACAGCACTTTAAACGTTTTGGGAGACCGGTGCTTTTATAAAAATTTCACGACCCGGACTTTTTTCCCTTTTAACATTTCAAAATGTTTGGGGGGGCCCCTTCCAATTTCTACTCGAGGAAAAATTTTCCGGGCTACTCAATTGCCCTTTTTTTTTCCCGATGTTCAAAGTTGAGGTTCCGGGCACTTTGCTGCCCAACAATCGCGGGGGCCCTAGGGAATCATTTCCCTGGCTTTAAATATTTTTTTTTCTTTAAAACAAAATACAGCAGTTACAACACTTTGCCACTCTAAAACAAATCGGGGGTCGATTATCATACACGTTTTTTCCCTAATCTTCTGTTTCCCCATCCCCCAAACAAATAAATGCCAGCCCTAAGGCCAGAAAAAAAAACCCCAGAATTTTTCACAACAATAACTGCTTCGGTTTTTGGGGGGGGGAAATTCTGTTTTTTTTGTTTTTTCCCCCAAACAAAAGACACTAATTTTTGGTTTTTGCCCCAAAGAACCCAATTAGGTGCGTTTCGTCAAAATCCCAATATAAACCATGTCACCACAATTTTCTCAATTTTTTATAAAAAAAGTTTATATCCCCTTTCCCCTCGTCTCTCTCTCCCTTCAAAAAATCCCCCTCCTCCCTTCTCTCTACTCTCTCTCTCGTCCCCCTTTTGACCCTCTTTTCTCTCCCCTCTCTCTCCCCTCTCTCTCTCCCCCCTCCCTCCTCTAATGAAAGTGGATATTTTTTTCGGGACGGGTTTTTGATTGGGGGTCGCACGAAGGGGTTTGTGCATCTAAAAAATTTTTTGAAAAACCTTTATTTTTTTGACCCCGCCCCTGAACATTTTTTTAACCCTTAAAAAAGTCAAACCTGCTGTGTACAGAAAAAAAAACTGAAAGGGGTTATACAACGGGCTCCAACACCCCTGAAGAAAAAACCTTTCCCCTTTAAGTTTTAAAGCTAAAAAATAAAAAGAAAGAGGATGGGGGGGGGTGAAAAAAGGGGGAAGCGGTGGGATGAGGCGACATGTTTTCAACGTTTCTTTTGAACAAACCCAGGGAAGTGTGTCGGACCAAAAAACAGTTTTTTCAGACAACTATCGGAAAAACCATAAAAAGGGGCCAAACTTTTAAAAACCCAATCGTTAACCCAAACCCTTCAGTGACTATTTTTTTCCTAAGAAACCCATCTTTGGGGCTGGGAAAAAAAACAACAAAAATACAAACTTTTGACGAGCTAGCTCTTCTTAAACTTTTAAGGGATTATGGAGAAATTTTTACTCCACTTAGTTTTTCTTTTTTTTAAAGCACATTTTTGTTTGTTGAAATTTGTTTCATTTTATAAAATTTTAAACTACATCTTTTCCTGGGGGAACTCCCAAACATAAAGGATTCAGCATTGCTGTCAGGCTTTTTTCCCCTTCTGGCATTTTTGCTTTGGCCCAGAAAACTCTGAACAAAAATGAACAAAAAGCACATGTTAGCAATATTCCCAAAAACAAGAAAATCAATTTAGTAAAATTTTGTATCAACATTGTGATTTAGGAAAAGAATCCCAGATTTGCCAAAAGGTTAAATTTCTTTAAAATGCAGCCCAATTTTTAAAAAATATGATTAGGGCTCCTAAAAGGGGGCGGGAAAATTTCTTGTCCCTTTTGGCGCGGGTGAAAAAAAAACACACGGGAAATTCACATGCAATACATCTACATTTCCTCAGCAGCACCCAACCCCAATTCACAACCATTTTTGTCCAGAAGATCATGGGTTTTTTGGGGGACGGGGAGAACCTGGGTTAGAGCGGGGCACCGGGGGCCCAGGGGGATCAATCCTCCCCCAAGGCACCGCTAAGGGAATTTCCCCTGCAGTTTTTTACCCAAAAACCCCCCTTCCATTTCCCCCTTTCAAGCCCGGTGGAAAGAAAACTTTTTTAAAACCCTGCGAATGACCAGAGCATCCGCACATCTGCTGGGGCCAAATTTCCACTTTTTTGAAAGAGTAAAACATTTGGGAACCCGGGCGGGAACAGAGGGCACTTTAAAAACACAACGAATGGGGCACAGCAGATTTAAAAACCCCCAAAAGGCAGATTGCAGCTCCCTCAATGGGGGGCCTAAATGGCGCATACGCAAAATCTCCCACTGCTGAGCCCGGAATTTCACCCCCCAGAACAAAAACCAAATTTAAAAATAAAAAATAATATAAATAAAAATAATAAAAACATATATAAAAAAAAATTTTTTAATTAAAAAATTTTATTTTTTATTTTTTTATATTATTTTTGGGGAGGGGGAGGAAAAGAAGTTTCCCTTAAAAAATTTTGTTTTTTTTATTTTAAGGGTTTTTTTTAAATTCAAAATATTTATTTAAATTTTTTTTGTCAAGGCGACGGAGAAAGTTATTTAAGGTGGGCAGTTTTCAGCTGTGACTTTCGGGGAACGGATTTAAAACCTTTATGTCCCCTTAAAACGGAGATTTCACCCAAAGATGTCACCTTGACGGAGATTTAAAGCATGTGTCACCTTGACGGAAATTTCAGCTGGGATGCCCAGGTGTGCAAAATTTCAGCCGGATGCGGGTTGTGCTGTTTTAAAGGCTTTTACCAGGTGAGGGAATTTCACCATGATGTCCCCTTGAGGGAAATTTTTCAGCCATATGTAAACCTTGACGGAGTTTTCAGCCATGATGTCCCCTTTTGAGGGGAGTTTTTCAGCCATGATGCCCACCTTGACGGAGATTTCAGCATATTCACCTGACGAGATTTCAGTTTATGATGTCAGGTTTTGCATTTTTCCACGTGAGTCAGGTGTGAAATTTTTCAGCTATGATGTCGGTTTGCAAAATTTCAGCATGATGTCAGGTGTGCAGATTAAGCATAAATGACAGGTGTGCAGTTTTTTCCGCTATGATGTCAGGTGTCAGTTTTCAGCTATAAAGTCAGGTGTGTTGATTTAAACCCATGACGTCGGGTTAAACGGAGTTTTCGCCTGAGTCCCCCTTGCCCGGAGATTTCACCCATAATGCCCCTTTAAAGGGAAAATTTCAGCTATGATGTCCCCTTTGACGGAGTTTTCAGTTTCGGATGTCAGGTGTGCAGTTTTCCACCCTCGGATTTTCCAGGGTGCTGATTTCAGCTATGAGGGTCAGGTGGGGAAAGATTTCAGCCATGATGCCCAACCTTTGAGGGAAAATTTCCACCAGGGATGCACCTTGACGGAGATTTCAGCCAAAAAGTCACCTTGAGGAAAATTTAAAACCATGATGTCCCCTTTGAGGGAAGTTTTCACCCAAATGATGTCCCCTTTGACGGGGGATTTCAGCTATGATGCCCGGTTGCAGTTTTCACGTGATTTTCATGTTGCAGTTTTTTCAGCAAGATGTCAGGGCAGTTTTCCCAAAAAAGAGGGTCAGGTGGGGCAATTTCAGCTATGATGTCAGGGTGGCAGATTTCGCTATAAAGCGGGTGTGCGGGATTTCAGCTATAAAATTTTAAAGGTTTTCCCAATTTCACTATATTTCAGGTGTGCAGATTTCAGCTATAATGTAAAAGTTTGCAATTTCAGCTATGATGCAGGTGTGCAATTTAAACTATGTTTCCCGGGTGTGCAGATTAACCCAAATTTTCCCAGGGTGAAAGTTTTCACCCTATATGTCAGTGTGCTAAATTTCAGCAAAGGAACGCAGGTAGGGAGTTTTTCACCATGATTCCCCTTTGACGGAGTTTTCCGCCATAAAGGGTCACTTGACGGAGTTTTTTCAGCATGATGTCCCCTTTTGACGGGGGTTTTTCAGCCTATAAATGTCCCCTTAAAAGGAGATTTCGGGCCTCGGATGTCAGGTGTGCAGTTTTCAGCGTGATGTCAGGGTGTCCCAGTTTTCAGTTTAAAAGTCAGGGTGCAGATTTTCAAATTAATGTCGGGTGTAAATTTTCAGCAAATGATGTAAAGGTGTGCAGTTTTTCAGCTAAAAATGTCGGTGTGCAGTTTTCACTTTTAATTCGGGTTGGGGCAGATGTCAGCTGTGATGCAGGTGTGTATTTTTCCCAGCAATGATGTCAGGTGTCAGATTTCAGCTATAAATGTCAGTGTGCAAAATTTCAGCCAATATGCCCGGGTGAGGGAGTTTTCCCCCAACTATGATGTCACCTTACGGAGATTTCAGCAAGATGTACCTTCGGGAACAGATTTTACAATTTTTTCCACCTTAAACGGAGTTTTCCCAGTTTCGGATGTCAGGTGTGGAGAATACAGCTTTTATATCAGGTTGCAGATTTCAGCAAAAGCCCGGGTGAGGGAAATTTTCAGCAAAAAAAGTCAGGTAAACGGAGATTTCAGCTTTATTCAGGTTTTTGGAATTACAGCTCTGATGCCCGGGTGTGCAGATTTCAGCTGTGATGTCATTTAAACGGAGTTTTAGTTATGTCAAATGTTTAAATTTTTTCAGCCTGATTAAGGTTTTCCATTTTTCCCAGCTTTTTATGTAAAGGTTGCAGATTTCAGGTATGTTTGTCAGTTTGACAGATTCAACTCGACGAAAAAGGTGGGAAATTTGTCAGCTGGATTTTCGGGTTGTGCAAAATTCCCCTCTGATTTTTCAGTGTCCCGATGTCATTCTGATTCGGGTTTAACAGATTTCACTATTTGTCGGGTGAAAGGTTTTAACGGGCTCCGATGCCAGAGACAAAACCAAAGACGGGAATCGACCCCAGGGCCCAACTGTCGACCCCAAATCCCAAAAGATTCTGGGATTCAGAGAAAAGGGCAGAGACCCAAGGGAAAGAGAGAAAGCTAAAAAGACCATGTTTGGGGCGTGAGGGGCCCTTCCCCTCATGAGCACTGTTTCCAGAGTCCAGGGGAGCAGGGCCCGTGCCGTTTTTAGGGCACCCACACCCTTTTTCGACGAAGCCACGCTAGCGGGCTCCCCTGTGTCCCCCTGCGGGGAAAAAGGTTTTAACCCGGGAAAATGACGGCGTACTCAACCCTGTGGTCTGGGAGCCTTGCGGAGAACTTCAGGGGACAAAGTTTGGGTTTGGGGCTCAGAAAATTTTGAAAGGGTGACTGGGGCACATTGTGGATGTTTTTCACACACGCGTTGACAATTAAAGCTCTGTACTGGGCCCGCCCGGGAAAAGTTTTGGGAAGGGGGGGTTTCATGTCGGGAAACCCAAGAACCCTGCCTCTGTCCCACGGGCGGTTCTTTGTCGGATGGGGGATGTCCACAAAGAAACCCACCCCTGCGCTCTCATCGGGGGTTCAGTCCCCTTAAAGGGGTTTAAAAGAGGCAGTTTATACAGACCCCACTCTGGGTACCTCAGCCCCCAAACCCTACCTACCGCGGCCTAGTCCCAGTAAGTGTGAAGACGGGCAACCAAAGTCCTAAAAACCCGGGGAGCAAGGAAAACCCGGCTGTGCACTGGGTTTTGCCCCAGGGGGGTGGTGCAGCACGCTCCCCCTTTTCGCCATTCCCCACCCCCCCCCCCCCCTCACTGTCCCAGCATCTGCCCCTCAGTCACGGGGGGCTTGGACAAGGTCAGGGTCACTGCTCTGAAACGTAGCCCTGGCGTCTCCCTTACTCGGCGCTTTTCCCCCCTTTTGTTTTAAAAACCGTCCAGGGGGGTTTGGGGGAAAATAATGGCATCCCAAACCCCCCCCAAAACCCCCTCGGGCCGAAAAGCTTTTTTTTTGCAGGGTTTCCCCCATTGGGCAGCCACACCATCTTCCTCAGTCCCCGATAGCGTGCACCTCTGAAGGATTTTCTCGCCATCTGGTTTTTTTTACCCCAGGGGACACAGGGGGAGAAGGGAAAGAGTGTCAGCTGTGTGAAAATTTTTTGGTTTATTTTAGCCTTTGTTTCCCCTGCTTCGATTGGGTTAACTTTTTTCTATTCCCGGTCAGGCCGTTGTTTTGATGTTTGGGGTTCCCTTTTCCCAAAAAGGTTGGGCCCGCCCTTTTTCCCTGATGAGAATGGTCACGACACGGGAGAAATCTTTTTTCCCAAAAACACAGCTATTTTAAAAATGTCATCTAAAATCGACTCTTTCACAAATTTAATTATATCTAACCACCAAGAAGGGGGGGGGGATAACCTAGAGTTTAAAGACGCTCTCGTGATCGGTGGCCCTGGTTTTGACCCTCACCAGGCAGCTGTTTTTAGGGGCTTTTCCCCTGGAACTAACATCAGGCAACCCCACTCCCCCCAAATTTTTTTGGGTTTTTACCAAACCGGGGTTTATAGCTCAGGTTTAAGCACGGCTTTTCCCCCCCAGGTTAAAGGGAGCATTTAAAGTGGGGAACCACTTGATGGGGGACCGTTTGGGCACCGTGGCTTCCCTACAGTTTCCCCCCGTTCACCCCGCAATTTAAATAGGTACATGCCTCTTTAGGCCCGGGGAAATTTAAAACAGCGAAAGGGGTAGGAGTGGGGGGGGCCGCCCCCCAATATGCAGGCCCCTTGAAAAAATGAGGTTTTCCCACGGGGCCCGGCCCCCAAAAGCCTTTTAGGTTATGGGACAAACCCTTTTTTTTCCAGTTCCCCCGTGCTAACGCACCCCAAACAGATTACACACTCATTAAATATATTCCCAAATTTGGAAAGGCATGTTTTGGCCCTAAAACAAAAAGAACCAAAAGAAAACAAAACAAAACATGGACACTGGGGTTTTGGGCAGCACTGGGCCCAAAATGGGGGTGTGGGCCCTTTTACTTTCGGGCCAAGGCCGTCCAAAAAAAAAACCAAACAGCATTCCCGCGGGGGACCCGGGGGCTTGATTTCCCCCGGAAAGAAAAGAAAAAAAAAAAAAAAACCCAAACCTGGAGCAAATGAAAACAGACACCGCAACACCCGGCTTTTCCCCCTACAAAGAGGGTTTTTCCCTCCTTCCAAAATTCTGCTGGCCGGGATTTTCTCGGACCCCAGCTCAAAGTCGCGTGCGCAGCATTTTTCCCGGGGCTGAGAAAAACTACTTTTATTTTGGGGTCAGGGAAACCCCCTTTTAAAAGGGGCAAAACCAAGGCCCCAAAAAGTATGTACTGGAATTTACTCCCCAAAAACAAGATCAATCTTTCCTCGGGCTCTGTCTCCTCCCCCCCCCCCCCCCTTCCCCCCCTAAATTGTGGGGTGCTTCCAGAAACCCAAAACCGAAAGTCCCACCCGTTTAGGCAAAATGTGCAGAGAGTGGTACTGCCCAGCTCCCCTTTCGTGTACCAACTTTTTTCAGATCAAAAGGGTTTCCAATTTAATTGGAAAAATTTTTTAGCGAATCCGGGGTTCAAACTGTTCATTGTAATTTTCTTATAAACACTTCAAAACACACTGTTGGGGGCAGGGGGACTAAATGGTTTTAAAACCTGTCATCACAAAGCATTTCCCAGGATCGAACCAGGGTTTTACCCCATCACCCAAAACAGCAGTTCAAATAAAGTTTTTCTCCTGAAGTTGTCAACAAACCAAATTCACCACCCGACATCCTTCCCAAAAGAAACTCCAAAAATAAAGTTTGTGTGACGAACGCACACAAAAACTCCGAGGGGCACACCCTTTAAAAACCGGGTTTTTTCTTGCCTTTCCAAAGAGTAAGGGGCCCTTTGTGCCCTAAGAGCCTATGACAAAATTTTACAAAAACAACCCCGCCCTGGTGTGTTTTTTAAAAAACAAATTCCCGAAGTCAGAAAGCAACTTTCCAAAAGAAGGGCAGAAAAATATTTAAAAAGGTAAAAATCCAAACCCCTTTGGGAAACCTGTGGGGCTTTTAGCCAAGAAAAATACGTTCTACGGAAAGTTTTAAAATGCAGTAGGAAATTTTTACATTGCCCCTTACCCTTTTATCTTTCAAAAAAGTTTAAAAGAAGAATGATTCAGGGGGGGGTTCTTCCCATTTCCCCCCATCTTCTTTCCCCCGCTCACATCAGGGGTTTAGTACCTTTGTGTCCACATCTCCCCCTTTATGGGCCCTCCCGGAAGTCATCAGGGTGTGTCCATCTGCTTTGGGCATCATCAGGATGTCGGCTTTTTTGTCAAATCTCCTTTCATGGTATCATCAGGATGTCTTTACTTTGTTCAATCTCCGTCCCTGGGCAACATCAGGATGTCATCAGCTTGTCACATCGGGCAAAGGGGATCATAGATGGCAAACTTTGTGTCACTCTCCTTTCAAAGGGTTTTCATCAGGATGTCATCAGCTTTTTGTCACATCTCCTGCAAGGGGACAACAGGGTGTCATCAGCTGTTCCCAAACTTCAAGGGGAAACATCAGGGTGTCAGCCCTTTTTGTCACATTCTTTTTATGGGGATTATCAGGGTGTCGTAGCTTTGTGTCCCTCTCCTGTCATGGCATCATCAGGAAATTTAGCTTTTTGGGGTGGGTTCACTTGGGCAGCCTAAAAAAGGGCATACAAAAATTACACCTGGGTTTTAAAGTTATGTATTTTTTTTAAAAAGAAACGGGGGGGGTAAAATTCCCCTTTTTGGTTTTTAAATTTTCACCCAACAGTTCTGACAGTGGCTTGTTTTCCCTTGGGGCCCGTTTTTTAATTTTTTATGACAATTTTTAAGCTTTTAAAAAAATCATTTGGGAAAAAAGTGGGGGCTGTGTTTGCACCCTGGCTTTGACAGATGCCTAGGTGGTGTTGTTTTGTGGGGGGGGGGGGGGGGGGGCCCGGGGGTTGATGGGCACATCCGCAAAACTCCACCATTGGGACCCCCAGGATCACCCCAGGAACAAAGTAAGAACTGCAAAAAGGATTGCAGAGTTCGTAAGCAAGCTTTTTTCAGTTGTAAGGTTTTTTTTAAATCTTTTTGGTAATAGTGCCCTCATGCTCCTCGTCATGGGTTTGGGAGCAAAACCATCGTGTAAATACCAGACCGCACAGTCCACTTTTCCCCCAATCTCCCAATGTGCATGCGGGTAAACTCATGTCATCCAGACCACGGTCATAGCTACCCCCTCTTCCACACACACAAAATAAAAAACAGAGGGAAAAAAGGGAGGGGGAAGGTGGGGCCCAGGGTTAGGGGGGTTCAGCTCGTGGGTTGACGGCCCCCGGGTTTTTAGCCACCCCCCCCCCAGCACAGCACCCCCCAAAAAAAAAAACCCCCCAGTCCCTGAAAACCACTTCCCCCACCCTCCTTCAGTTGAGGGTGCCCATTTCTTTCCCGACAACGCTATAAACCTAGTGGTTAAAGGCCGTTCTAAATTTTAATCCCATGTGTCCATGAAGTCGTAGGTTTGAATCTGGGCGGCGTTGGGTGAATTTAAGGGGGGGGGTTTTTCACAGTCTCCAAAGTAAACGTGCCAGCGCCTGGGAAATTTTCCTCGTGTAAAAATTTCAGAAAAAGTAAAAAATTTGCCGTTAAATAAATAATAAAAAAAAAATAATAATAATAAAATAATAAAAAATGTATTTCATTTTATATAGCGCTGAATTGGGAAAGCAACAAACAAAACGCTCAGCGGGCATTTTGTTTTCGAGGAAAATGGAATAACACACGTGTGCTTTTTTTCCTCCAGTCCTCGTGTTTAGCAGTTTTTTTTTTAAAATTTTGTCATCCGGTTTCCCCCCCGGTACAAAAAATGGGCCCACTCTTGCGAAAAGCGGAAACAGGATTTAAACTTTTGTGCAAGATTTTCCCCCTGCATTTGCACACGGGGCCCTTTGGTTTTTTAATTTTCCCCCCTTTGGACTTTTTTTAAATATTCCGTAGTTCAGTCGGCGTTCAGTGGGTCACGGAAAAACGACAACCTAAACATCCAACCCCAAGGGGGATGCAGCAACCCCCATGGGAGGGAAAAAAAAAGGGGGAAAAATTAAGCACTCTCTCACACAGAGTGGGAAACCCCGGCGCCCTAGCCAAGGGCAGCAACAGACAGATGACAAAAGGGAAAACCCCAAACTGGATCCCTTTCCCACAAAATGCCGAACAAACCCCCACTGTGCTTGGTTAAAAACCCCCTTTCTTCTTTCCAAAAAAGTAAGGGCCCAATTTTTGCAATATCAAAAGGGGCCAAGGTTTTTATAAATTTCAAAGCACAGCAATGTGTTAGTCAACAACCCCAAAGTCGAAAAAGTTACCCCTTAAAAGTGGGAAAAAATCCCTCCACACCACACAGATTCTCGCCATTTTTGGGGGCCTGGGGGACAAAACCCAAAAAGCAAAAAACAAACTAACAACATGTAACTGTTCGTAGCGCCCCACATAGGAGGGTTTGGTCACTCTCCTATAGGCCCAAAAAAGGAAATATCAAAAATCGCTTTGTGAAAATGAAACATGACAAAAACAATACGAACAAACCCTTTTTATCTGTTACCCTTTTACATATGTCGATTCTTTTTATTCTTTTTTTCGTGGGCCCCCAAATTTTTTGTATACCCCTGGAAAATCCCGAAGGGACATAATGTTCTGGAAAAAATCCCTGTCCATTATAAAAAGAGTATAAAAAATATGACAAAAACATTTTCTTTTTGTTTAAAGTTGACTTTTGGCGAATATTATTCCCGCTCTCGTGTAAAACCCTCGATACTAAAGTAACCAACCAAACCCCTAAATTTTCCTCCAAAACTTTTTCAAGTTGACCCCAAAAACTACAGGGAGGGTGGGTATGAACAAAATTTTGGGGATCGAATTTTCCCCCACAAAACCCTTTCCCCCTTTAACAGTTACTTAGGCTTTTTTTTTCTTTCAAAAATTTGTAGCCCTTTTTTCGAAAAATCAAATTCAAAAAACCCCAAAACACCTGCAACCACTTCCTTCCTTCATGGAAAAACTTATGTTTTTCTAATTTTTATCGCAGTTTTATAATGATACATTTTATTCAAAACCCAAAAGATTTATTTTCCCAACCCAAAAGATTGATGACATGGGCAAATAAGTTAAAAATCTTAAAAACCAGAAAAGATTTTAAAATTGGAAAATATCAGGATTGAAATTTGGAAAAAGATTTTTTTTTCCCCTTAAAACTAAATCCGTTTTTTTTTATCATGAAGAAAAAAAAAAAGAAACAAAACACGTTTTTTTAAAAACAGAGGAGTGGAAAACGGCAAGGAGGGGACAAGAAGAAGGGAAAAACCCAAAGGGAGAAAAGGGGATCCTTTGCACCGCAATTTCCCGAAAAGGGGAAGCCCTTTTTTTATTTTAACAGGTCTTTCCCGGGGGTTCCCCCCCAAAAAAACGTTGAGGCCCCGATCAAATCCATTTACTCCTTTCTACGCTTGCTGCTGCTGCTGCGCTACGCTACTTTCTAAATACAAAAAAGAAGGGAACGGCACAAAAATGGACTTTAAAATTTTACTATGATTTCCCTATAAAAGCTACAGTTTCATTTTTTGCAAATTCACACTTTCGCCAAAGAAACCCGCGTTGGTATCCCTTTTCCCCCCCCCCTAAAAAAAAAAATCCCCCAGAGAAAATCAGATAAACGAGCCGCTATAAGGTAACCCTCAACCTGAAAGGGCAAAAAAGAAACTACATCACTTTTAAGTTCCTAATTTGGGTTACATGATACTTATTTTGGGATTAACATACGTCCAACAATAAATTCCCGAGCGAAAATTGGGTTTTTAAAGTTAAAATTTTCTGGAAACCTTTTGACCACTTTTAATCCCTTTTAAAATATTTTTCTCAATTTTTTTAAAAAAAATCACGCTTATCTTCATCATCGTCACAAAACAATCTGCTGGGTTTTTATTTTTTCTTTTTCCCCGGGTTTTCAATTTCAGATGTCTTTTTTTTTTCCCCTTTGCCTTTTTAAATTTTAGAGGGCTTTTTTTCTCCTTTGGGTTTTTAAACTTAAGTTTCATCTTTTCCTGTCCTTTAATGGTCAACTTCAATGCCTAATTCCTCTCCCAAAAAGCGCAAGTCCCTCCACTCCCGCAGCTTCCCCGGTTTGAAAGACAATAACAACTCACAAAAATCCTAAGCCTACCCTTGGGGCACAAATGCTTCACGGGGCAGATTCAAGTGATCCTCCAAACACAATGAATCGCTTTTCACCGGGTTTAAAAATTGTGGGGTTTTACATGGGATCAATTGGAAAAAAAAAAAAAAATTAAGATTAGAATTAAAAACCCTTCTAAAAAACGTTATTTCAAAAGGAAAACCGAAATTCCCGGGAAATGTCATAATCAAGAAGAAGATAAAATAGATAGATAGATAGATAATAATAGATAGATAGAAAATAGATAGAAAAAATAGATAGAAATAGATAGATAATAGATAGATAGATATAAGAAATTTGGGATAGTAACTGGTGGGTAGGGTTTTAAAATTGAGTGATTAAACACTTAATAGAGAAGAAAAAGGGAAAGGGAAAAAAATTGCTTTTAAAGCCCTTTAGTACACAGCAGGGGGAAGGTTTTTAGATGGGAAATCAATGAAAATCTCAAAAATAACACTTACTTGACCTCTGCCCAAAAGGCCCGTCCAAAAACCCCTTCAGGGCCCTACACTCACAGCCCCCCCCAACCACTGTCCCAACCTCTTCAATTTAACCCGGTGCAAAAACACATGTACAGCTTTCCCCCTTTTTTAAAAAAAAGCCTGTACTTGTTTTCCCTTTTTAGTGAAATCTGAAAACTAAAGAAAAAATAAAACCCCTTTTCATTCCTTTCCCATCGGACATTTTTTAAAAGCACAGGCCAAAGGACTGGGGTGCAGTAACAGACCTGTATGCCTGGAAAAAAACAAAATAGCCATTTCTAGTTTTAAAAAACAAACTTTTTGTTTTTTTCTTCACCCTGTGTTTCAAAATGGGGGGTATTTTTTCCCTTTTAACGGCGCCAGAAAAATTTTTATTTATATCCCTTGTTCTCAAACAACCTTTTTTTTCTCATCTCAAATTTTTTTAAATGACTCTGATATTGCTTTTTTTTTTCTCGAAGTTTTTCTTTTTTATTTTTTTTTCTTTTGTTTTTAAAAACTTGTTTTATCTCTTATTTATTTTGTAGGTTTCCCTCATAAGTCTAAAATTTACAAAGTCAGGTTTTTAACATATTTTTAGGTACAAAAGTGTGGGCATTTTAATCAATAACAAAATATGTATTTAAGGTATACAAAAGTGGGACACTTTAAACAACCCTTTCCAAAGGGCCCATAAAATTTTAAAAAAATAAAAAATATATATATATAATATATATATATAATATATAAAAATAAATATATATATATAATATTTTTTTTTTTTTTTTTTTTTTTTTTTTTTTTTTTTTTTTTTTTTGTTGTTTTTTTTTTTGGGTTTTTTTTATAGGGGGGGTGGAGGGGAGAGAGACATGTGTAAATTATAAACTTTTGCACAAAACACTCATGGGTAAAATCACAATTTAAAATGCACAACCCAACCCGCAATTTTAACCCCTTAACAACCCCCCCCGCCCCAAAAAAGGCCTCCCAAAAAGGGAAAAAAGCTGGGCAATTGCCACGCGGGTCAATTTTTTCGGTGGAGGGTCACTTTTTGGAAGGGTTTAAAAAAAAAAGAATCGGGGGGAAAAAACAAAAAACAAAAAAAGCAGGGTAACATGCATAGTGGAAATCTATTTTCGTGCGGGTTGTAAAGTCGTTTTTTTCGGACTTCTTCTTCTCTGCCTCTGTCTGTCTCTCTGGTCCGTTTGGGTTTTGGGACTGGGTGGCGGTTGGCTGGCGGGTAGCTGGCAAGAAGGCTTGCTCTTCCCCGTTTCTTTTTGTCTTTTTTGGGCCCCTTATGTCGCCCCGTTTTTTCTGTCCTCTCTGTCTTCTTTATTCACTATCTGTCTGTTTTATCTGCTTTCCGGTTTTGGCTGTCCCCCTGTCTTTCTGTCTGTCTGTCTGTTTCGTCTTTCTGTCTGTCTGTCCCCGTCTTCTGTCTGTCTCTCTCCCTCTTTTCTCTCTCTCCCCTCTCCTCTCTCCTCCTCCCTCTCTCCCCTCTCTCCTTTTCTCTTTCCCTTTTTTTTTTTTCATCGTTGTTTTTGTAAGGAGCGTTACAAAGGAAAGCTCTTTTTTTTAAAAATTAAAAAATTTTTTTAAATTTTTTCAAGAAAAATATTTATCATAAAAATAACATGTGCTAACTAAAGGATATAAACCCAAAAAAAGTGTTGATGGTATGGTTTTGCTGTTTTGAGAATTAAAATTTTAATATTTTTGTCTTTTTTCGTTTTGTTTTGCTTTGTTTCCCTTTTCCCAAAAAAAACCCTTACCTTTAATACACAAAAGGAAAACATACAGACACACACAAAGCCACACAAACACACACACACACACAATGTTGTTTTTTGGGGTTTTTTTAAAAATTGTTTTGTGAGGGGGGGGAAGCAGTTTGGGTTTGGGGGGTTTTAAAATTTTTTTTCTGTTTGTCTTCTTTTTTTGTTTTGGTTTGGTTTTTCTTTTTTGTTGCTTGTTTTTTTTTAAAGACGGATATTTTTTTCAATTTTTGAATTATTTGAATTGTATGGTCTAATATTCTTCTGGGTTTTTTGTTTTGTTTTTAATTCCACATATGCATATGTTATTGT
The DNA here is from genome assembly GCA_028751875.1 of Rapana venosa. Lineage (NCBI taxonomy): Eukaryota > Metazoa > Mollusca > Gastropoda > Neogastropoda > Muricidae > Rapana > Rapana venosa. The sequence continues at coordinate 1,459,609 of CM054162.1, forward strand.
GGGATTTTTTGGTTTGATTTGTATAGTTTACCATAGATTAGGTTTTTTATTCTATGTCTGCATATACATTATCTTCTTTTCTCGCTTTTTTTTCTTTAGATAGATGACTTGATGAAAAAAAGCAAATGCACTGCTTATTCAATGTACCATCTGAAAATAAAAGTTTGACTTTGACTTGACTTGACTTTGAAACACTCACACACACACACACACACACACACACACACACACACACACACACACACACACACACACACACACACACACACACACACACACATACACACACACTCGGAACAACACTTAGAAGGTGAAAGATGCTGTTGAAAATTAGGGACAGATATTTGGGGTGAAAGTCTCAGGTAGGAAATAAGTGTGTTTTGAGGCTGGATTTGAAGGTATCAAGTGAAGGCTTTTGGCGAAGTGAAAGAGGAAGGTCATTCCAGGTGGATGGACCAGAAACAGAGAAGAAGCGACGACCAACAGTGGTTTGTTTGAATCTGGGTGTTCAAAAGCACAAAGTATATGCGGCTGAACGAAGGGAACGGGATGGAGTGTACAGATGAAGACAGTTACAGAGATAAGGGGGTGCAGATTTGTGGAGACATTTGAAACAGAAGGTATTGATTTTATGCTCCAGTCTTTGTGAGACAGGCAGCCAGTGAAGAGATCGCAGAAGAGGAGTGATGTGTTCAGATTTTTTCTTTCTTAGGACCAGTCGAGCTGCAGAGTTTTGTATGCGTTGAAGAGAGTGGATAGATGATGCTGGTAGGCCAGCCAAAAGAGAATGTCTTCATCTGTACACTCCTTAACGTTCCCTCCGCTCTGCTGCAGATACCCTGTCCTTACGAATACCTAGATTCAACCAATCCACCGTTGGCCTTCAGTCTTTCTCTGTTCCTGGTCCATTGACCTGGAATGACCTCCCTCTCTCTCTCTCTTCGCCAGAAGCCTAGTTATGACTGTTTTAAACCCAGCGTCCAGACACATTAATTTCAAACTTTAGACTTTTCACCTCCTGTTTCATATCAGAACTATCCCACCTTCACTAACCCATGTCCTATCACCCTGCTAAAGTATATGACCTCTGTGTCACGTCTAGTCAAGTCAAGTCAAGTCAAACTTTTATTTTCAGATGGTACATTGAATAAACAGTGCGTGTGTGAGTGTGCGTGTGTGTGTGTGTGTGTGTGTGCTTTTGAAAAAAAAAAATTTGACTATTAAAATTTGTATTTAATACATTTTGGTCTGCAGGGTACCATGTTTGTAATATCTGTCGTTTAAACTATTGATTGTTTGTCATTGGTTGCATAATTGTGTAAGATTAAGGTTGAATGCATGTGCATTGATTTGTCTTTTCAAGATATAGAGCCATATAAGTTAAATTTATTATTATTTTATTATCATCATTATCGGAAGATTCCTTGCATATCTTGGTGAGCCTGTGGTAGCCTTAATAGTGTTGTGAAGATATTTACCTGCGTATATAATAATAATAATAATAATAATATATATAATAATAATAATAATAATAATAATAATAATAATAATAATAATAATAATAATAATAATAATAATAATAATAATAATAATAATAATAATAATAATAATAACAAAAGGAATTGATATTGCGCTATATCTTGCAAAACGAAATCAAAGCGCTTGTATTCAAACACCCATACATACAACTAATAATAATTAACGGAGTTAACAAATTCAAATGTACATACACGCACACACACACACACACACACACACACACACACACACACACACACACACACACACACACACACACACACACACACACACACACACACACACATATTATACGATTTGACAAGGTGACGGAATTTTGCTGTTCTAGCCAGGGATAGATTTGAGATGAAACAAGAGGGGAGAAATCAGATTCAGAGGAGTGTACAGGTGAAGACATTCACAGCGGTAGGAAAGTGCTGTTTTGTGAAGACATTTGTAACAGTGGGTACTGATATCATACTTAACTTTCTGTGGCACAGGCAGCCAGTGGAGATGTTGCAAGAGAGGAGTTATGTGCTTAGATTTTCTCTTTCTGAGGACAAGGCGAGCTGCAGAGTTGTGTATACGTTGCAGGGAGTGGATTGATAATGCTGGCAGACCAGCCAGAAGAGAATTACAATAGTCCAGACGTGAAAGAATGAGACTTGACTAGTTTGGATGTTGCATCAGTGGACAGGTACTTTCGACCTGCACTGATACGCCGTAATTGATAGTAGCATGACTGGCAGGTCTGGGTGATGACTTTTTGCATAGAGAGTGTGTTGTCGATAATGACCCCTGGATATTTCACAGCAGTGGATAGAAGGACAGACGTATTGCCGAATTATATTGAAGCTGTTGTGGTAGGAGAGTTTGTGTTTGGTCCCTACAAGTATGGCTTCGGTTTTGTCTGGATTTAGCTGTAACTTGTTCTGTATCATCCAGTTTTGAATATCTTGAAGGCAGTAGTCCATACTTGTCAAGAGAGAAGGCAGATTTTCAGGTGTATCACTGCTAAAAATTTGAAAGTCATCAACATAGAAATGATGGTTGATCTGGTGGCGGTTTATTATATGTGAAAGTGGAGCAGTGTATAGAGTGAAAAGAACAGGGGCAAGAACTGATCCCTGTAGGACTCCACATTCTAGTGTGGTACGTGATGATTGAATCTTGTCTATTGAAACTATGTAGAATTGGCCTGTAAGGTATGAACTAAACCAGGTGAGGGCTATGCCATCAATACACAACGTGGTTTTGAGACGGTACAGAAGAATTGAATGGTTTGAAGTGTCAAAGGCTGCTGATAAGTCGAGAAGAGTGAGAATGGAGATTTTCTCTAAGTCTGAAGCATGCGGAAGCATGTTTGCTGTGGTTGGCGCGATAGGCAGAATGGAACGGGAGGATAAGACACGCAAGCACACATATGCATACACGCATGCACGCACACACACATACACGCACGCAAGCACACACGCATACACATATACACACATGCATACAAACACCCACAAACATACACAAGCACACACACACACTCATACAAACACACATATGCACATGCGCATGTGCATACATGCATACACACATACACACATGTGTACATGTACATGCACGCACACACACAGGCTTACACACGTACACACACACACACTTCTCTGATATCACTATTTAGTGGAAGGACGTTAAACTGAAGAACTACTACACACACTTCTAGATATCACAATAAACAAAATAGCAATGCTCCTTAAACTTCCGAAGGGTGAGGAAAAAACTCCTCTGACATTGAACAGCCTGCCAAACCCCACAAGTTATGAGGTAAATAATTAATGAATCAAATAACTGATTTAGTTATTTATCTATTTGATTATTTATTAATTATCTATTTGTTTTTGTTTTTTTTTGTTTGTTTTTTAAATCGGGATAATGGAATAAGCACGTATGTGCTTTTTACATCCAGTCCCCGTGTGTATGTCAATGTGTAAATTGTGCCATCGGTTCCCACCGGCACACAATGACCTTCTCTTACGAAAAGCGGAGCAGCACTTCACGTGTCTGCAAAATGGTCTGTGTGTGTTCGCACACAGGGCCTCGGTGTATTGTCTCATCCAAAGGACTTTTGGGGAGAGTGGAGTCTGCACTGATGTTAACTCCAGGAGAAAATATCCCTTTGAACTGGAATCGAACCCGGGTGGTCAAATTGCGAGCGCGATGTTAATAATAACAATAATAATAATAATAATAATAATAATAATAATAATAATAATAATAATAATAATAATAATAATAATAATGTATGAAATTTATATAGCGCTGAATCTTGTAAAGCAACAAATCAAAGCGCTGAGCGCGTTCAAACCACTGGGCTTTCATCCCGCCCCCCGTGACACTGTCAGCTTGCAGTAGCCAAGGCTGCAGTGGTGAGGGAAAAGGTGGAGTTGTGGTTCACTTCCTCCTCCCCAGAGTGCAGTGGCCCTGGCAATAACCAGTGTGTGTGTCTTCTGCAATGCCTTCCTGCCTGTTGTGGAGGTTAGAGAAGGCTGGTGCTTGTTAGGTAAATAATAGTGATGTGTGTGTGTGTGTGTGTGGTGTGTGTGTAGTGTGTTGTGTGTGTGTGTGTGTGTGTGTGTGTGTGTGTGGTGTGTGTGTGTGTGTGAGAGTGTGTGTGTGTGTGTGTGTGTGAGTGTGTGTGTGTGTGAGTGTGTGTGTGTGGGGGGGGGGGGGGTGCGTGCGTGCGCACGCGCGTTTATATAAACAAGACACCTGGTGATTTGTGTAGATCACTTGATTAATTACAATATAGCTAAACTGTAAACAAGCAAATTCAACTCTGAGTGATTTTTTTCCGTTTTTGCCCAAGTTTTATTTTACACAGTTGTCTTTTGCATGAGATACAGACAGGTGGACAGACAGACAGAAAGACAGACAGATGGGCAGACAGACAGACAGACAGAGACAAACAGACAGACAGACAGGCACACAGATAGAGCAATAAATTACAAAACAATTTTCTAATGAAGGATAAAAAAACAAGCTTTAAGATTTTAAAAGAGAAAACATTTTTTAAAAATTTAATTCTTATTTCCCATTTTGGGGATTGGAGGATTGTGAACAAATTCAACACGAAAATAAAAGCAAATGAATCCAACAGCAATACACGCCCAAAGTAATATCAATACTAACTACTGCTACTGCTGCTACTACTACTACTACTACTACTACTACTACTACTACTACTACTACTACTACTACTACTACTACTACTACTGATAATAGATAGATAGATGGATAGATAGATAGATGGATAAGTAGATAGATACATAGATGGATATATAGATATATAGATAGAAAGATATGTAGATAGGTAGATATATACAAAGAAAGATAAATAAATAAATACATGGATAGATAGATAGGTAGATAGATAGATAAATAAATACATAGATACATAGATATGTAGATAGAAAATTAGATAGATAGATAGGTAGATAGATAGATAGATGGATATATAGATAGGTAGATAGATAGATGAATAGATAGACAGGCAGACAGAGAGATAGATAGATAGATAGACAGACAAACAGACAGACAGACATATAGATAGATAGATAGATAGATAGATAGATTGATAGATAGATAGATAGATGGATAGATATGTAGGTAGGTAGATAGATAGATAGACTGACAGACAGACAGGTATTTAGATAGATATACAGACAAACAGACAGACAGACAGACAGACAGGTAGATAGATAAATAGATAAATAGATAGATAGATAGATAGATAGATAGATGGAGAGAAATAGTAAGACAGACAGACAGACAATGGACAAACAGACAGACAGACAGACAGGAACAGAAGAAGAGAGATGGAGAAGAAGAGAGAGAGAGAGAGAGAGTGAAAGAAGAGAGAGAGAGAGAGAGAGAGAGAGAGTTCACACACACACATGCATACATACATATGCATGGTAGCTGTCAGACATTAGAGAACGGAACATCCTCTGACATTGCACAACCTACCAAAGCCCGCAGGGAAGGCTTTAATGAATCCGTCATCAACCTGTCAGCAGGAAATATCAACATGTCTCTTTACAGTCAGGTAACTAATCATTTCTCACCGGGCCAGTTTCCACCCTGGACACTTTCAGCCTGAGGTCAGAGGTGCCAATAAAGAGATCTGCTCCCTGATCATTTTCCTCATTAGCAGAAGTTTTCAGCGGTCATCAACATGGATAGCTCAGTGGTCAGAGCACTCGCTTTCCCCAAACTAAGGTAAAACAGCGTTCAGTGCGGTTTTATCTTGGGTGGTGAATGTTCATGCGCATTAGCTTCAGTAGAGTTTCCCAGTTCACCCATCTGTGAATGGGTACCTGCCCTCTTTAGGGTCAGGGAAGGTAAAGCAGCGAGGGAGAAGAAATGGGCGCCGCCCTCAACATGCTGGCCCCTGGAGAAGCTGAGATCTCTGACGCCTTGCCTTTCAAAAGCTGAATAGGATATGGGAACATCTTAAGCTTTCTGTATTTTTTTGGGGGGAGGAAATAGGAATAGAGTGAAGTTTACCAAAAAATGATAAAATGGATATGGTAGATTACAACTAAGTTCAGGTTTAAAGTGCTAGTGAAGAATGTATGTTTATAAAAAATAAAAAAAAAGTCTTCAAACACACGATATTTTGGGTTCTTTTTATGATTTATCATTTGATAAAAAAAATGCATTACCATTTATGCATAGCAATTATTTTTGTTCATGCAGTTCTATTATCCAATATGCATTCACACACACACACACACACACACAACACACACACACACACACCACACACCACACACACTCAGAGACAAAGGTGCAGTTTATCAGGATGTGTGTAACACTATATACAAAATAATAATAATCATCATCATCATCATCATAACAACAACAACAACAATAATAATAATAATAATAATAATAATAATAATAATTATAATAATATGAAGAAGAAGAAGAAGAAATGGAATTCATATAGCGCTATCTCTTGCAAACACCAAATCAAAGCGCTTTCATTCATCCTTCTTATTCACATGCAACCAGTTACATTAATAGGTTTTGTTGGGTTTTTGTTGGTTTGTTTTTTTTTGCAAAATCAAATGTATACACACACGCTCGTACGCACGCACGCACGCGCACGCACGCACACGGACACACACACACACACACACACACACACACACACACACCAACTCACACACACGCGCGCGCACACAAAAAGGTTGTACACTCGGCAGGGTGGTGGGCTGTTGAGGGCAAGACGAAAATGAAATGGAACAAGAGGGGAGAATCTTAGGTATGAGATAAATGTGTCTTGAGGCGGTATTTTTAAGTGTCATATGAAGGCTTCTGACGAAGGGAGAGAAAGAGATCATTCCAGATCGATGGACCAGAAAGAAAGAAAAAGCGACGACCAACGGTATTCGTAAACACAAGGTATCTGCAGCAGAGCGGAGTGAGCGAGAAGGAGTGCACAGGTGAAGACATTTACAAAGATAGGAAGGTGCTGTTTTGGAGACATTTGTAACAGAGGGTATTGATCTTATAGTTTACTCTCTGTGGCACAGGTAGCCAGTGGAGAGATCGCAAGAGAGGAGTAATGTGCTTAGAATTTTTTTCTTTCTAGGTACTAGGCGAGCTGCGGAGTTTTGTATACGTTGAAGGGAGTGGATGGATGATGCTGGCAGACCAGTCAGAAAAGAATTGCATTAGTCCAGACATGAGAGACGTGACTAGTTTGGATGTTACATCAGTAGACGGGTACTTTTAAACTGCACTGATGCGCCGCAATTGATAGTAGCAGGACTGGCAGGTGCTACAACCTGCAGGTCAAGTAATGCAAGCCAAACATAGACGAGACTCTGTGTAGATGGATGTAAAGTCCCCAGTCATTCTGCAGCCTAGCCAACACTGCGTGGCGTCAGCGTAGTTGACTTCAGGCCTCTGACCCACACCTGGAGCCTTGTCAGAAAGAAGAAGACACAGCCCTGGAAAGAGCGGAATCCATGTCACTTTCTCTGTCACCTGGGGCAGTGGTTCTGGTGACGAGGAATGCTCTCTGCTCTACTTGGCTGTTAGCTAGCGGCATCTGAACTGCCCACTTCCATTCACATCAGTCAGGTTTTTCCCCAAGTCCTTAAAGGAGCTCATTCACTGCATTGAAACTCTCCCAATGTAGCTTTGGCAGGTTGTACTGTGAAGAGTATTTTTTTCCAGATGTTATCATCATCGTTATCATCATCATCATCGTCATCATCACCATCCTCGTCATCGTCGTCGTCATCAGCATCGTCGTCGTCGCCGCCGTAGTCGTCGTCGTCGTCGTCATCATCATCATCATCAGCAGCATCAGCATCAGCATCAGCATCATTAGCATCAGCGTCAGCAGCAGCATCATATCATATGTATAAGTATTTTACTTATCATGTAGTCATGGATGTCATACTTTCAATTGTGTTGTTACACACACACGAACGCAAGCACATACGCACGCAAGCACACACACACACACGCACGCAAGCACACACACACACACGCGCGCGCGCACGGTCGGACGGACAGCCAGATAGATAGATAGATAGATAGATAGATAGATAGATAGATAGATAGATAGATAGATAGATAAAGATAGAGTGATACAGACAGACAGACAGACAGACAGAGAGATAGTCAAATATCAACAACCAAATCAATACCCAGTGACATTTCACAGATAGGAAAAACCTAGTGCTAGCAATATGTCTGAATTAGTCTGGGGGACCTTGAGCTGACTTCTGCAGCAGTACTGGAGCTTCATTAGCAAAGCCTCAGAGTGCTATCACTGTTTTTAGGTAATTAGTAGTGCTGGGGATAAATTGTCTCAGATTAAGAACTGCTCTCCTCGCTTAGTGTTCTCGTTGATTGAAATACCCAGAGGCAATGAGGCAAAGCAATGCTACAGTGCTATTATTTGTTTTATTTATTTTATTCTTTTATGTCGAGGATAATGGAATAAAATGTATATGCTTCTTTACTTCTAGTCCCGTGTGTATGCTGTTTTGCAAATTCTGTCATCTGTTCCCACTGGCACACAATGGCCTACTCTTCCGAAAAGCGGAACCGGATTTAACGTGTGCGCAAGATGTTCTGCGTGCTTTTGCACACGGGACCTCGGTTAACAGTATCATCCGAAGGACTTTCGGGTAGAGTGGAGTCTTCACTGATGTTAACTCCAGGGGAAAATATCCCCTTGAACGGGAATCGAACCCGAATCGTCAGATAGCGAGCGCCATGTTCTGACAACTAGGCCATCATCCCGTCAAAACATCATGAGCTGTCCCTGGCAACAAGGAGGCAGTGTATGAGTCCCGTTTAGGTAAAGTCCGCTGCTCCAGGACTTCGATTTGTTTGTTTTACAAGATTTAGCGCTATATATATATTCCATATAGTAGTAGTAGCAGCAGCAGTAGTAGTAGTAGTAGTAGTAGTAGTTTGTGAGTATGACACTGTCTGCCCCTTGCATATGACTGTTCTCTCATTTTTAAAATGCCTGGTGCTGTTTTTGTAATATTTTGTAATTCGTGTTCTTCCATCTTTATTTGTCCATTTCTGGTGAGAGTTATTGCTTATAATGTCAAATTGTTTATTACAAAAATCAACATTATTTCATTTGATCTTCATTTATATACCTAGTGTGATATCAGATTAAGATATAAGCCTTAACACACAACACTTATTTTCATCCTGGTCATGTTGCTGCTGGGGTATACAATTCCAGTTTCCTAGTTCTGGTCTTCGCATTTTTGATGAAAGGCAAACAATACGAATAAAGGCCCGACTAGTGTTTGGATGCTCTTAGATTTTTCCATATAGTGCAAAAAAGATGGCTGTATGGAGATAACAATAACAATCTAGTTACGCATTGATATCGAAGACATTGATTCAGAAGTATCGCCAGTCTTGTGTTGTTACCAAATGAAATATGTTTCTGTAAGCATCATCTATTCACTTCCTTCAACATATACAAAACTCTGCCGCTCGCCTAGTCCTCAGAAAGAAATCACAAACTTGTCTTAAATTAAGCATTTGGATTCTGAAGAGGCTCCTGATATTGATGTTACAATAGCAAGATGAGCTGCTTTCGCAAACTTCTTGGTATCTCAAACTGAGATGACAAAACTAACGAAGAAGTCAAAACCAGGACTGAAAATGCCATTGGGCCATATAAAGAACTCCTGACTTCAGTGGGAAAAAACAGCCCGCAAACTGAGGTGGTACGGGCACGTCACACGAACATTTGGACTGGCCAAGACTGTCCTACAGGGAACAGTAGAAGGAGGGAGACGAAGAGGCAGACAGAGAAAACAATGGGAAGACACCATAAGAGAGTGGACTGGCCTGGAGTGGAACGACTTGCTACGGAAAGCTGAAAACCACGATGAATGGAGGAAGCTGGTTGCAAGCTCATCAGTGGCGCCGCAACACTCTACTAGCCAAGAAGATAAGTGAAGGTGAATGTGATATTCAGAACAACCTTATCATACACTCCTGTTCCAATAGCTGGACCTAACAGCAACATTGATATCTATTTCCGTTTGTCTACACGAGACCTGCAGTTCCACTGACACTCATTCTGGGCACGACCTGTAAAGAGAGTTTGGAAAAGAAGTGACCGATCTCTGAAGGTGTAGAATGTATTTTATTGGTCTCTAGTTACCCTCAAGCTGCAGTTTTGATGTAAGTAAGCCCTTTACATAACATCACAGTTCTCAATAATGACTTGTTCTGTAAGACGTTTTTATATAATTTTGAAAAGCACATGTGTGGTTATAAACAGAAAGAACACAGAATTAGGCCACACACACACACACACACACACACACACACACGCACGCACACACACACACATGCACACACACACATAAATATATATATATATATAATATATATTATAATATTATATTATATATATATCCACCGTCCACCGTTAGCTGTCGCTCTTTCTCTGTTTCTGGTCCATCGATCTGGAATGACCTCCCTCTCTCTTCGCCAAAAGCCTTACTTATGACGCTTTTAAATCCGGCCTCAATACACATTTATTTCAAATCTAAATGCTTCCCTTCTTGCTTCATTTCAGTTTTGTCCCTTCCCTCAACAGCCCAAACCCCATCACCCTTCTGGAGTGTACAACATTTATGTGTGTGCGTGAGTGTGCATGTGTGTGCGTGCGTACGTGCGAGCGTGTGTGTATACATTTGAATTTGTAAAAAACACAATAACCTATTAATTGTAATTGGCTGCATGTAAATAGGTAGTATGAATGAAAGCACTTTGATCTTTTTTCTGCAAGATAAAGTGCTATATAAATTCCATTTATTATTATTATGTCTGTGTGTATGTATATATGTATGTGTGTGTGGGGAGGGGGGGCAGGCTGTGGAGGAAGCTGGTCTGGTGTGGTCAGGTCCTGTCCTGCAGTTCTCCTCTCTGCCCACCACTGTGGTTCAGGGCACTGACACATGAGGGAGGAAGACGGTACAGCAGACAGTCAGTGACTGGATACAGGGTGGGGGACCCTGTAGCGGAGTACATAGAGCCGTTCCTCTTCAAATCCACAGGTCTGCACAGGCATGGGTTCCAATCTCAGCGGCGTCTGGTGCAGTACGTGGAAGGGATTTTGACGATCTCTCAGATCAGTTCAAGTGCAGACCTGCAAGTGCCTTAAATAAATTCATGTACATATAAAAAGGTAGAGGTGTTCTATAATGTATGTGGTTTTAGGGGAGCGAGGCATCAGAGACCCCAGCTTCTCAAGAGGCCAGCATATTGAGGGCGGCACCCATCTCCTCTCCCTCGCTGCTTTACCTAAAGAGGGCAGGTACTCATTGACAGCTGGGTGAACTGGGGAATTGTACTGAAGCCAAAGCGCGGAAACGGTCACCTATCCAAGTAGTAACTATATCCGATGCTGCTTAACGTTAGATTGGGGAAAGCGAATGCTCTAACCACTGAGTTATCTAATCTCCCATGCACATATAGTACATAAAATCAAAAAACGCAGGTCAACGTTCTCGTAATTCCTGTCAGCGTTCAGTGGCTACAGAAACAAGAACATACCCAACGTACATCCCCGAAGTCGGAATGGGGCTACCCTCATGACGGGCAAACACGTTGGCACAGGCAACATCTCCCCATGAATGTGTGAACTTCAGAGCTCTAGGCCTAGCCGAGGAACGAGAGACATGGATAAGGAACATCCCGTTCTGGACCAGCCTTACCATGGTGTGTTGCTGCCAAAGGCTGAAAACAAACAGACAGACAGACAGACAGACAGAGAGGCAGACAGGCAGACAGGCAGACAGACAGACAGACAGACAGACAGACAGACAGGCAGACAGACAGACAGGCAGACAGACAGACAGACAGACAGACAGGCAAACAAACAGGCAGACAGGCAGACAGACAGACAGGCATGCAGGCAGGCAATCAGGCAGGCAGGCAGGCAGAGAGACAGACAGACAGACCGACCGACAGACAGGCAGGTAGACAGGCAGGCAGGCAGATAGGCAGGCAGGGAGGCAGGCAGACAGAAAGACAGACATATATACATACAGACAGACAGACAGACCCGCCTGGACAAAACTGTCCACCAGCATGTCTCTCCTGTCCTTCCCACCACCATGTTGGTCAGAGGAGAGCTGATGCTGATAGGTTGTCTGTGCTCCTTGGTCTACCACCTCCTTCCTGCGTCACGTCAGACCTGAACAGTACTAGTGTGTGCGTCACGTCAGACCTGAACAGTACTAGTGTGTGCGTTACGTCAGATCTGAACAGTACTAGTGTGTGCGTTACGTCAGACCTGAACAGTACTAGTGTGTGCATTACGTCAGATCTGAACAGTACTAGTGTGTGCGTTACGTCAGATCTGAACAGTACTAGGGTGTGCGTTACGTCAGATCTGAACAGTACTAGTGTGTGCGTTACGTCAGATCTGAGCAGTACTAGTGTGTGCGTTACGTCAGATCTGAACAGTACTAGTGTGTGCGTCACGTCAGATCTGAACAGTACTAGTGTGTGCGTTACGTCAGATCTGAACAGTACTAGTGTGTGCGTTACGTCATAATTGAACACTATTAGCGTATGTGTTACATCATAATTGAACATTATTAGTGTATGTGTTACGTCATAATTGAACACTATTAGTGTATGTGTTACATCATAATTGAACACTATTAGTGTATGTGTTACATCATAATTGAATACTACTAGTGTATGTTTTACATCATAATTGAATACTACTAGTGTATGTTTTACATCATAATTGAATACTACTAGTGTATGTTTTACATCATAATTGAATACTACTAGTGTATGCGTTACATCAGAATTGAATAGTACTAGTGTATGTTACATCAGAATTGAATAGTACTAGTGTATGTTACATCAGAATTGAACAGTACTAGTGTATGTTACATCAGAATTGAACAGTACTAGTGTATGTTACATCAGAATTGAATAGTACTAGTGTATGTTACATCAGAATTGAACAGTACTAGTGTATGTTACATCAGAATTGAACAGTTATAGTTATGTTACATCAGAATTGAATAGTACTAGTTATGTTACATCAGAATTGAACAGTACTAGTGTATGTTACATCAGAATTTGAACAGTACTAGGTATGTTACATCAGAATGAAACAGTACTCAGTGTATGTTACATCAGAATTGAACAGTACTAGTGTATGTTACATCAGAATTGAACAGTACTAGTGTATGTTACATCAGAATTGAACAGTACTAGTGTATGTTACATCAGAATTGAATAGTACTAGTGTATGTTACATCAGAATTGAACAGTACTAGTGTATGTTACATCAGAATTGAACAGTACTAGTGTATGTTACATCAGAATTGAACAGTACTAGTGTATGTTACATCAGAATTGAACAGTACTAGTGTATGTTACATCAGAATTGAACAGTACTAGTGTATGTTACATCAGAATTGAACAGTACTAGTGTATGTTACATCAGAATTGAACAGTACTAGTGTATGTTACATCAGAATTGAACAGTACTAGTGTATGTTACATCAGAATTGAACAGTACTAGTGTATGTTACATCAGAATTGAACAGTACTAGTGTATGTTACATCAGAATTGAACAGTACTAGTGAATGCTTTACGTCAGGCCTCAACAGTACTAGTGTATGTGTTACATTAGAATTGAATATTACTAGTGTATGTGTTACATCAGAATTGAATACTACTAGTGTATGCGTTACATCCGAATTGAACAGTACTAGTGTGTGTGTAAGATCAGAATTTAACAGTCCTAGAGTATGCATGACACCAGAATTGAACAAAAGTAGTGTATGCTATTAAACAAAGCTTTGGTGTAGAATAAAAAAGTATTTCTTCCACTGTCCAATTATGTGCCCAGTAAACAATATTCTCGCAATCGAAATAAGTACAATAGCTCTCGTCGTTCTAAAAGCCTGCCAGGATACTAGTTAGTTTGGTAGAGAAGCGATAGTTTTACCATACATCGGTTTGTCTGGCAGGAAAACAGCCCATTACCCATCGCTGTGTTAGGATCTGAAAGGAGGAAAATCTATCTTTGCTGGGCCGGCTCTTTAGACCGTGATGGGGGTATTGACGTGAAGACAAGCTGAACACATACACACACACACAACACACACACACACACACACACAAACACACACACACACACACACACAGAAACACACACACACCCACAAAACCACACCACCACACACAAACACACAAACACCACACACACACACACACAAAACACACACACACACACACACACACACACACACACACACAGAAACACACACACACAACACACACACACACACAACACACCACACCTCTCCTCTCTCTTACCCCCCCCCCCTCTGCCTCGTTAGTGGGGCTGGTCAGACCTCTGTTGCCCAGGGCACAGCTAGAAGCTGGTCCGGACAGAATGTCTACATGGTGTTTGCAGAAACGATGAGCCACCTTTATCTGGCTCTGAGTTTACTTTGTCTTCTTCTTCATTCTGTTTGCCTGCGTCTTTTGAAGGTGTTGATACATAGTGTTGTACAACACAGTCCACCTCTATAGGTTCTTTTTATTCATGATATTTACCATGCTGGCAAAAGATATGTTTGATGTATAATTAACAACCAAAAATTGGTTAGCAATCCATTCGTCTGTATAACCATCGGATTATGGTATTGAATAATATTTCTTCTTCGTCGTCGTAAAACGCTCAGATAGCTACTGTTGCTGTCTGTCATATGAGCAAAGCTGCGCTGTGCTGCCATCAAGCGCCTGACAAATCAGACCTAGCGCTTCCTACTTAGGCGTGGGAGAAACTTGTTATCCATAAAGTCTTTCTGTAAAAAAGCAGGAGAATGGACCAAGAAGGCAGAAAACAGACAAGAATGAGGCGACAGGAAGAAAAGGAGCATAACAGAAACAAACAGAGGTATAGACAAGATGGAGTTCCAAGCACAACATGTTTAGAACAGGTGGATGTTCTTTATACCAACGGCCAGCGGCATCTCCACTGTGAAAGGAGAAAAAAACAATATTTGAGGATTGAAAATACTTTTTTTCCAATTCTTCTTGAAGCAAGTTTGGTAGGGAGAGAAGTGGGGGCAATGCTGTGGTTTGTACTAATGGTTAACTGGCTCCTGATTCACAATGTTTTAGAACTCGTGATGTGGTTATGTTGTTTCAGACAAATCATATTACTTTGGGGTTTTTTCTCTTTCCTATCTATCTTCTTTCCCCGTGGGGATGCCAGAAACATGTCAGAATGAACAGCAATCCTATCTTCTGAAAACTATGTGCTAAGCATTCCTCCATTTCTCTGGTCCCTCTCTTTGTTTCTGCCCTGTTTCTGTTCCTCCTGTCCCCTCCTTGTCTATTGTCTGCCTTCT
>CM054162.1:1491984-1511641 GCA_028751875.1 Rapana venosa
ACCAAAAGGTATTACTCTGCTCAAATTCGTGATGCTACGTCCATGAAATCTCTTTTTTTCCCTACCTCAATCTCTGGGACCGAAAGGGAAAAGCCCTCTACCCACTGCTCACCCCTTTCGAATTTCCCTGCTATATTTTTTTCATTCTTTCTGAAAAATCCGCAACATTCGCCCAACGGGATAAACTTTTTTCCAACCCGCATTCCTGATCCCAATTCAGGCATTCCTCCCTTTTTTTTCATCAAAAAGTGAGAATGAAAATCATGCAATTTGAAAGAAAGACAAAAAAATCTGGATTCGTTCCTGTGCCGGCTTTCTTTCCTCAGTGCATTCCACGCTCTTCCACTATCACGAAAATAAAAAACTCATCTCTTCTCTCGGTTTTTTCCTCAGCTCTAAAAATGCTTAAGTTACACTTCTACTCAAAAAGACGACCTCGCCCCTAACATTCTGAGAATTACGGGCCCGTTTCAAAACCCCACCTTTTATCTCTCATCCTTAAAAAAGTTGTTCTGAAAAAAACCCAATAGCCTCTTCTTTCCCAAACAATCCCCTTTCCCCCCTTTTCATCTGCCTATGGGCCCCAACCACAGCATGAACCACGCTAGTCACACCTTAAAACGCTTTGACTCGGAAAAATATCCTTCTCATTTCCTCGCTTGTCTGCACCCTTTGTACAAAAACACGTTTTTATTAAAGACACACCCCTCACGGGGTTCATTTATACCTTACAGACCTTTCCCCCCCTTACAGAAAATAAGATTCAATAGCACCTGCCAAACGGGAATTTGTGGAGCCCCAAGGGTCTTTCTGGGCCCTGTTTTTTTCACTCTTTACCTGCCCCACTTTCACATATAAAAACCCGTCATCAAATCGCCATCAGCATTAGCAACGATTTCCAGATTTTAGCAGTGAAACCCCCGGAAAATCTCCCTTTCTTTTGAAAAAATATGTCCTGCTCCCCTTTCAAAAACCCAAAAATTGGTGTTTTGGGAACAAGTTAAAACTAAATGCAGATAAAACCGGCCTGCTTTAGGGCCAAACGTAACTCTTCCATAAAAAAGCTTTAATGAATTCGGGGAAAACGTCGTCCCCCTATCCAATGTAGTGAAATATTAGGGGTGTTTCGATAACACGCTCTCCCTGCAAAAAATTTTTCCCCAACCTGCCATCCTGCTCTACAAATTTCGGGGGCATTAGTCAGTTCGAAAGTATCTGTCCATGAGCAAATCCAAAAAAGTCCATCTTAAATTTTCTCTTCTGGACTATTGCATATCTCTCTGCGGTTGCCGCTTTATCTACCACCCTCTTAAAGTATACAAAAATTTGCAGCTCGGGTAGTCCCCAGAAAAAAAAAAATCTGAGACATTACTCTCTCTTGCATCTCTCCGGTGCCTGTGCCCAGAGGGTAAAATAAGATCTGTACCATTGTTAAAAAAGTCTCCACAAAACAGACCCTTCCCCCTCGTGAATGTCTTTACTTTCACTCCTTTTCTTCCCTCCGCTTGCTGCAGATCCCTTTTGCTTAAGAAACTGATTCAACCAAACCCCCAAGTTTGGGCGCGTCTTTCCTGTTTTGGTCCAGTGATCTGGAAAAGACCCCCCTCTCACCTTTTGCCCAAAGCCTTTTATGTGCTTTTAAATCCAGCCTAAAAAAGCATTTTTTTCAAACCCAGATTATCCCCTAGTTTCATCTCTTTTTGTCCCGCTCTCAATAAAACCAAATCCCCCCCCCCTATCAGCCCGCCCGATGTACAACCTTTTGGGGTTTTTTGGTGGTGGGGGGGGGGGGGGGGGGGGGGGGTGTGTGTTTCCTTTGTATTTGTAAAAAAAAATGTTAATGTGCGCGGTGGGTGTTTTCTTTGAAAGTTAAACATTATTTAAATTTTAACTGGTGCATGTAAAGACTCGGATGAATGAGGCGCTTTTATTTTTTTTTTGGCAAGATTAGCGCTTAAAAATTTCCCTCTTTAAATTGTTTTATTATTTTTTATTTTTTTATTATTATTATTATTTTTATTATTATTTTATTATTTTCATTTTTTATTATTATTTTTTTTTTTTTTTTATTATTATTATTAAGTACTGTGGAACAGAATGGTAAGTCTGCACAAGCAAGACAAACAGGCAGTGTGGAATAGGATGGTACTGGTGATTCCTGATGTCTCCTGTGATGTGCTCACACAGAACAAACACACGCTGTGGTGTCAGATGAAGTGGTACGTGTGTTTTTTTCCAGCTGTCTTCAGTGATCTGGTCAGAACAGACACATAAGCACTTTAGAACTAGGTGCAGTGGTGTTCTAATTCCTGGTGAAAGCATATCACACCTATCTGCCGGGGATGTGCCTTGTATTGACACATCACATCAACCTCCCGGTTATTCCTTGTCCATTAGCTTTTTTCTGATATGATTACAATCCTTAGATACTGAAGTTATTCCATCTTATTGTTCATCCATTTGACGTAGTCTTGTTCATCTGCAATTTTTTTTTTGCAATATATATATATTTATATTATATATATCATATATATATATATATATATATATATTATATATATATATATATATATGTGTGTGTGTGTGGTGTGTCTGTGTGTGAGTGTAGTTCGTTTGACGTGTGATGTGTAGATCAGGTTTTAAATAAAAAATCTACCACTATAAAAGACATTTTTAAAAACCACGAAGAAATCAAACTGGGCTACCAGGGGATAAATATTAAAACAAAAAAAAGTTTCACAAACAAAATTAATCAGTTAAAAGGAATTGAATGAAACCCGAAATACAAAATAATCAGTTAAAAGGAATTAAATCATTGTGAAAGATATAAAAAGAGAAAATCAAAGAAAGAAGCACGAAAAGCAAAAACTGGAAAACATACCACAGAAGAACAAACAAACAAACAGAACAACCATCTATAGCAAATCAGCAAAACTTTCGCTGACAGAAGAAAACACAATTACTGACAAATAAACACTTAGAACATAAAACCCAAACTGACTATTACCTTTGATTGTCTCTTTCTAAACAATGGTTTGTGCGGAAGACAGAAAAACTAAATCGGAGAAAGAGGAAAAACAGACAGAGAGCCCCCCCCCCTTATGATGACACAGCCCACCACCGACCCCACGCCCCCACACCTGGGACCACAGCCACCCGAGAGAGGAGAGCGCAAGAGAGAGGAGAATGAGGGATAGTGATGAGAGAGGGGGGGGGAGGAGGAGAGAGGAGAAGAGGGAGGAGAGAGAGATAGAAAACCACACCACACACACACACACACACACACACACACACAAAGAGAGAGGAGAGAGAGAGAGAGAGTGAGAGAGCGAGAGAGACGAGATTGAGGAGAGAGAGAGAGAGGAGGGATAGGAGAGAGAGGGGGAGAGAAGAGAGGGAGAGGAGATGAGGGATATAATGAGACAGTACAGACATACAGGCAGATAGACTGACAGAGAGAGCTGAGCGAGAGGAGACTAGGACAGCAGACAGCAGACAGACAGGGCAGACAGACAAAACAGTGAGAGCGTGCCTTCTAGGGGGGAGTGTCCGTGCATTTTAAATGTGCTAGGAGTGATGGGTGTGGAATAGCGGGACAATAAAACCTGGGGACACTTCATTCTATTAGTGTAAGAGATAGATAGAGACAGAGATACGTAGATAATTAGATAAAAACGATAGGTAGATAGCTAGGAAGACAAAACAGATTGACAGAGGATAAGATAGATTAGATAAATAGGATAGATAGATAGCTTATATTATTTATATATATATATATATATATATATATATTTATATATCTATATATATGTTATAGATGATAGATCGATGGATAGATATTATATTTAGAGAGAGATAGACAGTTAGATAGAAGATAGATAGATAGATAGATTCATAGTAGATAGATAGATAGGCAGATGTAGGTTGATCGAATCGATATAGACAGGTTCATAGATAGTTAGATAGACGATAGATTGAGATTAGATAGATAGACGTTAATAGATAGATAGATAGATAGCTAGATAGATAGATAGATAGATAGATCTGATGGATTAGATAGGATAGATAGATAGAATAGATAGATAGATATACGATTGATAGATACATAGATCGTCGATAGTAGATATAAACATGGAGAGAGAATCCACACGTGGTGTAATATGACATGAATATCTTTGAATGATTTCTTTCTTTCCTCACATACAGTTTTTGAGAGTTATATGGCAAGGACAGACGTTGTATGAATTCCTTATCCTCGTCTTTCTGTTCCGTGTAGGAGTCAAACAGCAAGCCTTCTGTCTGTCTCAAACCAATGAACATGCCTCGTGCTGCCAATTAACGCCTCACAAGGTCACGGCCAGCCCATTCGATTGCGTGGGATCGCATATTGCTTCTTTAAAGTTGTGGTTTTTCCTGGTAATAAAAACAGGTGTATGGATACCCAAATGACAGAAAGTAGTCAGGAAATGGATTGGTGACAGGAAAGACAAACAACAGTTCTAAAACAGAGGGATAGAATGAGGGATTTCTATATAACACAAAATTTTTGGGAAGGTGGGGTTGATGATCATACCGTCAGTCGCAACCATCCCTGCAGGTGGGGTCTACAGTTCATAATAGCTGATTTCATTAAAAAAAAAACACAAACAGGACATGTGTACTAACAAACAACAAAAAACAAAAAACATAGCTATCTTGTGCTAGGGGTTTTTGTTTTTTGGCCACAGGGTCTGCCTTTTCTGTGTTGGTGTTTAAAAAAAAAATCTTTCTTGTGTGTGTGTGTGGTGTTTGTGTGTGTGTGTGTGTGAGTGTGGTTGTATGCGTGTGAATGCGTGGTTGCGGAAGGTGCATGGCGTCATTACTTGCATGCATACATGCATGCGTGTGTGTGTGTGCGCCTAGTGTGTGTGTGTGTGTGTGGTCTAAAGTGTGTATAGATCTGTCTCTGTCGGTCTGTCTGTCTGTCTGTCTGTGTCTCCCTCTATGCATCGACGTGTTTTCTTCCTCCCTGTCTGCCTGCCTGTTGTTATCCAGACAGCGTGATCTGCTCACGTCATAAACTGTCACGTGGACAAAGTCCACCACCTGCCGTCATCAGCAGTGGTGACGGTCGTCAACTCCAGACGTCATTGCCAGCCACGTACACAGTTGCCTCTGTGGGGAGCTTTTACACCCCCCCCCCACCCTTCCCTCCCTACACCACCCACCCATTAGACTGGCATGACGTAGACACTGTTGACTGCTTTCCTATGGCAGGTCTGCTGGGTCAAAACTCACTGGGACAAACACCGTGTGCGTCAATGCAGAATAGGGAAGGAAGAAAGGCAAGGCCAACACTTACAGCTTCCCATAAGTTTGAAATGTTTGATCAAGAGCCAATTATATAAAGAACAACAACAATCAAAGAAACCTCTAGTAAATTACATCTTCAATGGCAGTATATCAGACATTTTTGTGTAAGAACCATGCCTTTGGCCTGACTGTCTGGAGTTAGGCTCCTTGATGAGCTTCATCAGATGGGTCTGGCTTGTTGATTGATGTTTCACCTGCTGTGGTACCTTACAGCCAGCATTTTTCATGCATTTAGAAGTGTCAATCGCAATTCACAAGAAAGTTGATAATCCAAGTGGTCTTTCTAATTGGCCGTTGAGTTATCAGGGACTAAAAAGCCTACCGGGATTATAAAGTATACTATTTCTTTGAAGACAAAAAAGCTTTGTGTGTTGATAAGGTGTAGTTTTAAGTAGTAGTATGTTCTTCAGTTTAACGTCCTTCCACTAATAGTGGATATCAGACAGGAAAGTTGTATGTCAGTTGTGTCGTTGGTGTTGCGCGGTGTGCGTGTGTGTGCGTGCGCACGCGCACGTATGCTGTGTGTATCGTGTTGTTGTAGGGGGGAGGGTATATGCATATAAACTTATCAATCGTAATAAACAACTATTATGAAAAAAGCATAATCATGATTTTGGAAAAAACAAAAACATATAAACAAAGAAAAAAACACCAACAACAAACAAACAACAAACAACAAAAAAACAAAAACAAAACAAAAAAAAAAAAACCCCATACCCACAAACATTCAAAACAGCAAACAATACCTAACTTTCCAATTTTCACTATATCTTGAGCTGATCCTTATATCAGAGATTCTGAAAATAGGAGTTTTGCTTAATGACAATACAATTTCGTTCATTAATGGAATGTCGTTAAGAATTTGCTAGGCAAGCTACGGATGGGAGTGGCAGGTAAGATGTTTTTCAGATTCTAGCATCGTAAAAGAATGTGATCATTGGTAAGATTTTCACCACTGATACATGTTGCTTTTTTTAAAATTTTTGTTCTAAATGAGCATGGAGATTAAACTGTATATAAGAGATACAATATTTCTTATTCATGTAATTACGATATTTGATCTTATCGAAAGATTATATATGGGCTACTCATCTCTACAGGATTATTCCAATACTTTGTAGTTCTTTTTTAAAGTGTTTCCTATCATGCTTTTTGTAAACATGTATAGCCATCAGGGTGGGTCAGAGGATCACTTATGCTGCAAGACCCATCGATATGCTCAGCTCCAATTTTGCTTTTCTGTCAACTTTTTCATTAAAAGTAAAGATACCACAGTGCGAGGGTATCCAGCAATAGGGAACACCTGTGCTCGTATTCATCTGAAATGAAATTAGATGACTAATCGCAATTATGAAATCTTGCTCTTTTGAATGAGGTTTCTCAGGGGCAAAGTAAGACTGGACCTGATCAACAACAGAAAAGTATTTGAAAATATGCTTTAGGAAATTCTAATAGATTAATACAAAGCCATCAAAATAGCAGACAATTCAGGCTGTAAAAATAGATGATTTTTTTCCTACATAAAATGATCTCTCCTATTTCAAAGATGGTTTATGACAAACGCTGCACCCGCCTCATTATTGTTCAAAGGGGAACATCTGTGTAAATTTTTAAATGATCTGGGAGATGTAGTTTGTTTTACTCTTTTCACTGATGCGCTTATGAATATTTTCATTACCTTTTTTCGTTTTTAAAGAGGAAAATCTACGTCTCATAATTCGCTTCTCTTAAGTTTCCCATGGGGTGTCTAGGCGATGGATGTGAATCTTCGATTTAGCTATTTTTGTGGGAGTTATACTCTGCTTGATCAAATAATTGAGAGTATAGGTTCTGCTGTGGTTACAGTGCGATAAGAATGTGCTCTTTTTGGAAAAGTTCGGACATCAGATCGTATACTTAATTTCATTGTCCACTTTTGGTTTCTTGTGTTGTGGAACCAATCGTAAGAGATATTTAGCCACAGCCATGTTGTCGATATTCGTCTTAATGGCCAATATTCCTTAATCTCTTATAGTTACCCATGACGATGCATGAAAGGAACCCCCCAGAGCTAATCGAAAAGCCTTACAGTCTTGTCTTGTCATTTTCTGTAATTAATATTTTGGAGCACCGAAAAAATGCTTCCTGCCTAAATGAGTCTGGAACGCACTAAAGATATGCCAAATGTTTTAAAACTGCTCATCTAAGCCCACTCACTTGTTTACTAATACTTTCAAAAGATTAAGACTTTTCCGGAGGCCTTTAGTATTTAATATAATCAATGTGATATTCAACTTAGTGTAGTCATAAAATATACTCCTAAACATACTTCATCCATAGTTTTATAATTCCAACAATTTCCCGATCTATTTGGAAAACAGGGTAGGGCTGGGGGTTAGTGCCATTATTGAAAAGTACGAGTTGTCTTTTTCAGGAGACAATGAAAGACCATTCTCAAAAATGTAGCCATTAAGTTTTGTTGTAGTCAAGCTGATACATATTTTTTATATAGTTTAGATGCCTCTTTTGTGTTTTTCTTTTTCATCGGAATTTCCACATACAAATGTCATAGCATTACTGGACGTGGATGGACATTAGCTGGAGAGGCATGAGGAAGTCATAAAGAAGAATATTGGAAGAGTGGAGCGATACTGATCCCTGTGGTATACCCATTGTTGGAAACCGTTAAAGTAGACTAGGAATTCCAACTTGGCCCTGCATCATCTTTCTGAGAGAAATGCTTTAATATAATGATACATATTACCAGATATGCCAATAGTTTTTAGTTTTTATATAGTAATCGTTTTAGCCGAACTGATATATGCTTTTTTTATATCAAAAAAGGTGGCAGCAACATTTTTCCTACTAAGTATTTGGATGTTTAATTATGCGTATAAGTTTAATCAGTGATCTGGCTGTTGCATCTACCTTTCGAAAAAGCCCTGCCTGGCTAATGGGTATTATTTTGTTTTTTATCGCAATAATGCATTAGGCGGTTTTTAAAATATTTTTTTCCATATAAGTTTTCCTGTGTGAGAGGTTAACGCGATAGGTCTGTAACTGTTTTTTATCATTTTTAGGCTTACCCTGCTTTGGGACTGGGCCCCTAAAAATGGAATGTTTCCCATATGCTGGGTGTTACCCCCTGAGACCAGCAACTTTGAAATAATTCAAGTAATAACATTATCAATTTTTGGCAGCTGTTTTAACAATTCACTTGAAATTAGCATTCAATACCAACGGATGTTATTTTTGTTCAAGAGATTTAGTGAGGGGCATCTTAAAGCTTTGCAATGTTAGGGGAGCCTTTGACGTATATGATTATTATCTCCCACGGGTCTTTATTCTGTCTTTCTGTGCTTCTTTATTTTCTATTTACTTTGATTTTTCTGAAAGACCTTTTATCACTCATTGTGTCTGTAAACAATTTCTATGATTCTTCAGCTTTCTTGAATTAGAGGATGGTTCCTTGTCATTAATCTTATGGGACAGTTAGGAAGCCTAACCCCCTTATCATATCTTTAAAATTTTTTACTCACACCTGTGGAAATCATTATTAAGTTGTTAACTTTTGAAAAGCAAAAGGAAGACCAAAACTGACGTTTGCTTTGCTTTTCACGGTTTTATTACAAGCAATTTTGGCTTTTTTCATTGAAAATGATTTTTCTGACGTTTTATTTCTTACATATACTTTATAAGCAGCTTTTTTGTCATTCACACTTTTTTACATGAAGGGATTCCACCATATATTTCCGGAATGCTTTTTCGTCTTCATGGGTGTAATATTAGGGATAGTGCTATCAGCTCTCTTGCAGTACAAAACTTCTTTAAAATTGGCATTAAAAAGTATTAATATCATAGCTTTTTTAAGATTTTCACTATTTAGCTGGTATCATAATATCTTTAAACTTATTCAGTAGCATAACGATAATATACTTTGGGATAACTTCTTTTTCTAAGTCAATTCTGATAGAATCATAATTAAGAGTGATGCAATTGGAAATTGATCATTACCTATACAGTATCATTTCTATTTCCCAGTTACAGTTGGAAAACAAGGGATGGAGGAAATGAAAGATAGATCTAAAGCACTAGGTCTTTGATTCGAACATCAGGAGATTTCTTTTGTAACATTACCATCATTAAGTAGAAAAAAGATCAGAATCGATAATGTTTTCATTAAACCGTTATGGGTTTCTGACGTACATTCTCTATCCCCAGAAAGGGGAGTGCGCATGAAATCCCCAACATATTAACATTATTTTTAGATTCTGGCAATGTATCGTAACCATTCAGTGTCGTTAATGTCATTGGGGCCTCCTTTAGGCAATTATACCGAACGACGTTTAGATCTATAGATTTGGTGATGATTTTTATGCATGCGCACAAGATGTAGATATGGTACATTTGTTGGAACTGGGAGGTTATACATTATACTCTATTCCTGTATGCACATAGATGGCTGCCCGAATCTTTTCAGCATCATTGCAACAATTCATGGATTGGTGGTAATAGTAATTTTTCAGATTTGCAGGCTATTTCTAGTAGTGTTTATAGACTGTAAGACTAAAACCTCAGATGTAAACGTTGCAAGATGCTGAATCAGTAATGGTAGATTTTGTTGACACAAGAACTACAGTTCCACTGTAAAATGTTTAAAGGGACAAGTTTGATCATTATAAAGAATGTTAGGCTTTTGTACAAGTTTAATACGGTAACAGGGTTGTAAAGTGCCAAATAATTCTCAGGTTGACAAGAACGTAATCTCATTTAAACAAAATACGTAATCACAGTGTGTGTGTGTGGGTTGTGTGTAAGAGTAAATATCTCAAGAAGGGGAAAAATTTAACGATTTTACTAGCCTTAAAGAGGAGGATAATCAAAAGGTTTGTTCGTCTTCGTGTTGATAATGTGTGTGTTTGTGTAGTGTGTGCGTTTGTGTGTTTGTGCGTGCGTGTGGTTGTGTGTGTGTTTTGGAGTGGAGTGGAGTGGAATTGGGTATTGGGGGGAGGGGGGGAAGAGGTAGTCATAAAATGTGCTCAGTTTTCTTTCGTTATCCATTTAAACCATTTCGTTATGTTGATATAATAAATCTTCTGAAATTGGACTTGCTATTTTATGAGAAGACCCAGGGCAATGTGCAAGTTCGCGCGCGTTGAGCGCGTTTGTGTGTGTGTGTGTGTTGTGTGTGTGTGTGTGGTTCTTGTGTGAGTGTTGTGTGTATGTGAGTGTTAGTTATGTTATGTTGTGTTAGTGTGTGCGGTGTGTGTGTGAGTGTGTGGTTGTGGCTTTTTTGTATCGTGCGCGTGTGTGCGTTTGTGTATGTTATGAGTGTGTGTAGTATGTGTGTGTGTATGTGTGTTGTATGTGAGTGTGTGCGTGTGTATGTGGGTGTTTGCGTTTTGTATGTATGTGTATGTGTGTGGTTTCTGTTAGGTACAAGTGGTGAGGATATCGACGTTGTTCCCCAGTGTGTCATGCAGTTAAATGGGATCCGTCTCACCAGTTGCCCTCACAAGTCACGGTGACACCACGACCACACCTCTGGATGAGATCCCACTGCCTGTCGGTCCGACAGTTTAGGCATATAACTTTAAATATTTGGCAGCTACTCCCATTCTCCTAAAACGTTGATGGAAAACCTCAGCAGGTGGATGCACTGGCAAAGTATCCTCGGGTTTAAGATGGGATATATTTCAGAGTTTCCTTGCAAGAGGATTTACTTTGAACTAGTGATACTCTCGAGTTGTGGTTCTTAGTGCTAAGTAAAGACGAGTATAGTTTGAACGTTGTGTTAGTAGGATAACTTGCCATAGGTGGCTGTCTTCCCTCTAGTGTGTGCTGGTCCCACCAACTGTGGGTTCAGCGAATACAAGGTTCTACTATAACTGTGCTTCGGTTATTTAAGCCAAGCCTTGAACATGACAACGAAGGAACATCGGGCTAACTTTCAGAACGAGTGCCTTAGTGTATATAATGGATAGATATCTATATATATATATATATATATATATATATATATAAATATATATATTTATATATATCTATTTAATATTTATTTATTTATATATATATCTATATATTCAAATTCTTACCATTGACCATCACTGGGTTATTCGGTGAACATTGACGTTTTGGGGTTAACATGAACTTTACGATGATAAGATTATGCTTGCATATAAGCTATTGATTATTGACATTTTTTGCTAATATGTGCTTAGGATGATACAATTGTGTTTGCATACAAACTATTGATTTTACCATATGTTGGGTCTCAATGGAGCTATTTGTAAAACTAATACAGGCAGTCAATAGTTCCAGTAAGGGTTTGATGAATGCATGTTAGGCCCTCAATCCTTATAATTCAATGGTTGTAGAACCGGCTGTTTGTGGCGGTATAATGAGGTTAGTGTTTGTGCAGACTTGCCAATTCCTTCAAGAACTCTGTGTATGTGTGTGTGTGTGTGTGCGCGTGCGTGCGTGTATGTGTGTGTTTGTGTGCGTGTGTTTGTGTGTGTGTGTGTGCGTGCATGCGTGCGTCTGTGAGTGTGTGTGTGTGTGTAAGTGTCTGTTTGGGTGTGATATTGTATTTCCCAGTATGACTGAGGAAAGCCTCATTGACATCATCCTATCTCTGGTGTGGTTCAGACGGTGTACACTCTCTGGCTGCTGCACCAGCTCTGCACGTGACTCTGCCCTCCACACTGCACCTGCCTCTGCCCTCCACACTGCACCTGCCTCTGCCCTCCACACTGCATCTGCCTCTGCCCTCCACACTGCACGTGACTCTGCCCTCCACACTGCACGTGACTCTGCCCTCCACACTGCACGTGACTCTGCCCTCCACACTGCACGTGACTCTGCCCTCCACACTGCACGTGACTCTGCCCTCCACACTGCACGTGACTCTGCCCTCCACACTGCATCGTGACTTGCCCTCCCACAATGCTCCGTGGACTCTGCCCTCCACACTGCACGTGACTCTGCCCTCACACTGCACGTGACTCTGCCCTCCACACTGCACGTGGACTCTGCCTTCCAGCCCTGCAGTGCTGCAGTAACCCGCCACATCCACACCCTCACCCATAATTAAGACAGAAATAAACAGTATGAAGATGCACTCCGTCACTTCTTTCCTCTAGGGATGGCGTGGTCTCTTTCAGTATAAATCCCATCCTCACGTTCTGGAAGTTCTGTGCAAAGAATTACATGACTATGTTTATTTCTGATCTTTCCACTTATCCCTACCCTTTTTCTCTTATGTATTTGGTTGTCTAGCTAGTCCATCCTCCCGCTTCTTTGAAGTAATCTCTTCCGATAAACTGTTTAACGATCTGCCATGAAGTCGGCAAGTGTCGGCAAAGGCCAGTAGGCAGTGGTTCTGTAGAGCGGGAAGGGTTGGGGAAGACCAGGCACGGTGTATTCGGTCCAGTATGGAGGCTATTACCAAAAGAAAAAAAGCAAGAAGAAGAAGAATTGGAGAAGAATTGCGAAGAAGAATGGAAGAAGAAGAGAAAGAAGAAGGAAGAAGAAGAAGAAGAAGAAGAAGAAGAAGAAGAAAGAAGACGAAGGAAGAAGAAGAAGAAAAGAAGAAAAAGAATTGCAAAGAAGAATTCTGCGGAAGAATTGCGTAAGTAGAAGAAGAATTGCGTAAAGAAGAAGAATTGCGAAGAATTGCGAAGAAGAGAAGAATGAAGAAGATAGCGAGATTGAGAAGAAGAAGAAGAGAAGAAGAAGAAGTAAGAAGAAGAAGATGAAGAAGGAAGAAGAAGAAGAAGAAGTGAAGAGGAAGAGAAGAAGAAGAGAAGAAGAAGGAGGAGGAGGAGGAGGAGGAGGAGGACGAGGAGGAGGAGGAGGAGGAGGAGGGGGAGCAGAAGAAGAAGACCAAAAATAAAAAGAAGTCATCTTAGGTTTAAAACTATGTGACACAAATGAGACGTGTCCTTCGTATGTTAAAACTTACTGAACTTCTCAAAAGTTCTGTGTACATGAACTAGTTTTGAAAGAGCTTCTTTTTTGAAGGACAACTTCCGAAAAGTCAATGTCATCCAAGTGTGTGCTGTCTGACATGTGAATTTTGTTTTCACTTTGGCAAATAAGGTGATATAGTGGTGCGGTGAGAATAAAAACATACAACAGTCTCTAGTTATCACTTAGATAGTCAGCCACACGGCAGGACCTCATCTGCCAGAGAAGCCATGGAATACTTGTCGTGCATGCTGTTTTCTCTATCACTTCCACTGCCCACAGTCGGGTTACTCTTTGGTCAAAAACTGATTTCCTCTTTTGTTTACACGAGGTTACCAATGCACTAGCACTGAGACATTGCTTACTGTGTTCCCCCCTCCCCTAGAAAATAAGCCCAACAGTTTCTAATGTAGTCCTTTTCCAAGCTGGCCGACAAACCAGCCAGAGTGAGTATAATGCCATGGCAATCCTTGGGATGCTGGGTGTGCCGTCAGTTAGCGAAAATAGCATCCTCACCTTCTGGAAATCATGTGCTAGGAAATCCATCTTGTCTATCCCTCTCTTTGTTTCTGCTTTGTTTCTTTTCTTCCTGTCACCTCCTTCTGGTGTATTTTCTGCCTTCCTGGTCCAGTATCCTTCTTTTTGTTTCGGAAAAGACTTAATATATGGCGATTCTTTCCCATGCCGATGTAGGATGCGCTGAGCTTGTGTGTGTGTGTAGTGTGATGTGTGTGTGTGTGTGCGTTTGAATTTGTCAAATCTATTAATTGTTATTGTTTTCATGTATAAGAAATAGATTGAATGCTAGAGATTTGTTTATTTTTTTACACGATTCTCAGCGCCCCTCTTTATAGATTCCATTTATTCTTATTTTTATATTAGTTAAGTATGAAATATGCAAGTTCAAAGTGGATGCGGACCGTTCATGATGGAACTTTTCGATTGACCAAGACTGTCTACAGGGAACGTAAAAGGAGGGAGACAAAAGGAAGAGGCAGACAGAGGAAACGATGGGAAGACTAGCCTCAGAGAGTGGGACTGGCCTTGAGTGGAACGATTTGCTACGAAGCTGAAAAAACGCGAGAAGTGGAGGAAGTCGGTTAACAATCTTTAGTGATCCCTCAAACGGTCATATAGACTACGTGGAAAATCGGGCAGGTGAATGGTGAAAACTCGTTGTTCTGTGGCAGTTAACTGATTCAAACTCTAGGATATGTGTTTTCTAATAGAGGTTAATAAACCATCAACCAACCATCAAGAAGGTTAATAAATAATCATGAGGCTCTGCATGTGCCTTTCTCTTGCAGATATGGTTTACAGCACATCGTACTCTTAAGTTGGTCAATCATTTCAAAAACTACAACAAAAACAGATCTCCAACAAAATAGAGTGTAGCAGAAATGGATTATTTCGCAAAAAACCCCCACATTTTCATGAAGAAAAGAATCCTGCTTTGGCAATATCATTATTCCCGATATAAAAGTATAAAACAACACAAAACCGTCTACGTAGTCAATGGAAGCTAGCGGGCCTTCACTGGCGTGCTCTAATGAAGTCAGCACATATAAAACCAGCTGTCTTTTTATTTTTTGATTTTCAATTCCTTGCGAGCTTTTAAATCACAGAGTACACACTGAACTCTGGGGAAAGTGACATTTCATCTTCTGGAAGAGGCGTTTGCTAAAAAACAACAACAACCTGATGCAGTTAAGATATGAAATAGTGTTTCCATCCTAAACACAAAGCAAAAAAAAGCAACAGAGAAACAATAACAAAAAATAGCAACAAGCACACGACCAAAAGCAAACAGCACTACAAAACAAGGAAACGCTATAAAACAAACAGGCCAACACAGACCATGTAAACAAATAATGCAAAACAAGAAACCTTAAGTGTAGCACGGTATAAAGCAAAGGCATAAGTGTTGGCTCAGGTGGTGTGTGCGTGTGTGTGTGTGTGTGTGTGTGTGCTGTGTGTGTGTGTGTGTGTCTGTTTGTGTGTGTGTGTGTGTGTATATTGTGTGTGTGTGTGTGCGCGCGCGCGGCGCGAGTGCTCGTATGTTTGTGGTTGTACTGTGTGTTGTGCGTGTGTGTGTTGTGATTGTGTGTGTGTGTGATGGTGTGTGTGTGTCTGTTTGTTTGTCTGGGATGTGTGTTATCTGTGAGAACAGTGTTTACAATCCCAAGTTGATTTGCGATCGCTGTTTGTTTGTTTGTATGTTTTGCATATTTGTTTTGTTTGTATGTTTTGTTTATTTATCTCCTATTTTACCAGTGGTTTTCTTTGTTTGCGGCATTCATTGTTCCGCGTTGTGATTTGTTTTTCTTGTTTTGATTTTTGCTGTTGAGTTAATGTTTCTAATTAGTTTTCTATCTCGTGTTTTATTCTGACTTTGTATACACTTAACGATGCTCGTTGCTTGTTGGGTTGTTTGAGCTTCTCAAAGTGTATTGTTTAAAGAGATCAGATTTCATTACTTTAAAGGGTTTCATTTTTAAGTTTCTCCTTGCTTGTTTCGTTTATATTTTTTTCCCGTTATTTTGTGTTTGTTTATCTAGGTCAGGTCTTTTATTTATCATTTATTACTTATTTTATTTTATATCGAGGGATAATGAATAAGCACTTATGTAGCTTTGTACATCAGGTCCCCGTGTGTATCGATTTTGTCATTCTGGTCATCTGTTTCACCGAACAAACACAGCCTACTTTACGAATAGAGAACAGTATCTTCCGAGGGACGTTTGGAGAGAGTGGAGTCTGGACTGATGTTAAACTCAGGGGAAAAATCCTTGAACGGGAATCGAACCGGGTCGTCAGCTTGCATGCGCTCGTTCTAACTCCACTAGGCCAATCACCCCGTGCCCCTTGTCCTTCCTACTAGCATACCACACCGGGCTGCGTAGTTCTATAGATAATCAAAAAGGTGAATTATGAATTTTGGTCTATTTGTTTTTATGATTTCCCTCTTGTTTATCCCTCTCTTGTCTTTATCGTCATACTATCTTCTCCTTGCATGGAGTTAACATCCACTCCCCCAAAAGTCCTTCGGATGAGACTATATACCGAGGGCCCGTGTGCGAACGCACACAGAACATCTTGCGCACACGTTAAATCCTGTTCCGCTTTTCGTAAGAGTAGGCCATTTTGATCCGGTGGGAACAAATGGCAATTTACGAACCGCATATACACGGGGGACTAGATATAAAAAAAGAACAGGAGTGCTTATTACATTTTCATCGATATAAGAGATGAACTAGCTTTAACTGTCGTTGTGTTTGTTGTTTTGCTTTGTTTTTACCATCTGAAGGGTGGGTGTGGGGACGGTCGGTGAACTGGAACACTGTGTGCTGGTTCCTCGCGAATAAACTTAGACTGCCAAAATGATATCGTTGTCTGTCAACGAGATGATGATGATGATGATGATGATGATGATGATGGATGATGATGATTGACGAAAACGATGGCGATTAATGATGATGATGGTGATGATGATGGACGATGACGTACGACAGACGACGATGTCGTATTTATTATGATGATGGTGTGTGGTTGTGATGATAATAGTGATGATGGTGTGATGGTGATGGTAGTGATTATGGAGGCGATGATGACGATGGTGATGATATGATGATGATGGATGTGAGATGATGATGATGATGATGATGATGATGATGTGACCGTGATGATGGCGATGATGTATGATGATGATGATGATGACGACGATGATGATGATAATAATGATGGTGGCGATGATGACGACGACGACGACGACGATGATGATGATGATGATGATGACGATGATGATGTTGATGATGGCGATGATGATGACGGTGGTGATATAGTTTTGAGCACTACAACAACTATTGAAGATTATGCTCATCAGCCTCGTAATACTGCCGTTGATAAGAATGATCTCCCACAATGACTTACTACTGTAGTCTACAAACGTTCACAACCCGTAAGTAATTTTCAAAACACCGCTATTGTCGTATCAAACGACAACTCCAAGACGTGAGTGATGACGATGACGACGACGACGACGACGATGCTGATGATGAGTGATGATATGGATGATGATGATGTGATGATGGTGATGGTGATGATGATGATGATGATGATAGGGTTCCTTGATGCAGAGGTGTTCCAGGCAGCACAGCACAGGAGCCT
The DNA here is from genome assembly GCA_028751875.1 of Rapana venosa. Lineage (NCBI taxonomy): Eukaryota > Metazoa > Mollusca > Gastropoda > Neogastropoda > Muricidae > Rapana > Rapana venosa. The sequence continues at coordinate 1,509,451 of CM054162.1, forward strand.
GACAGTGGGGAGACAACTGCAGCTTCAGTCCATCACCTCACAGCCGTTCAAAGGATCTGCTTTCTGTCAGTTCATCTGTTAACATGCTTACTACACCTCATTTAATTTTACCCTTATTATTGTCCATGATTTTATTCTTTTATTTTGAGGATAATAGTATAAGCATTTATGTGCTCATTTTGTTTACAACCAGTCCCCGTGTGTATGCTATTTTGTTATTTTTTCACCTGTTGCTCTCACCGGCACGAAAAGCAAAAACTGGAAAACATACCACAAAAGAACAAACAAACAACAGAACAACATCTATAGCAAATCAGCAACTTTCGCTGACAGAAGAAAACACATACTGACAAATAAACACTTAGAACATAAAAAACCCAAACTGACATTACCTTTGATTGTCTCTTCCTAAACAAGGTTTGTGCAGGGAAGAACAGAAAAACTAAATCGGAGAAAGAGAAACAGACAGAGAGACAGAGAGATACAGAGACACAGAGAGAGGAGAGCGACAAAGAGAGAAAGAGGGAGAGAGAGAGAGAGGGGGGGGGGAGGAGAGAGAGGAGAAGAGGGAGGAGAGAGAGATAGAACACACACCACACACACACACACACACCACACACACACACAAAGAGAGAGAGAGAGAGAGAGAGAGAGAGAGAGAGAGAGAGAGAGAGAGAGAGAGAGAGAGAGAGAGGAGGGATAGAGAGAGAGGGGAGAGAAGAGAGAGGAGAGGAGAGAGGGATATAATGAGACAGACAGACATACAGGCAGATAGACTGACAGAGAGAGCGAGCGAGGGAGACAGACAGACAGACAGGCAGACAGACAGACAGACAGACAAACAGAGAGAGCGCTGCCTCTAGGGGGAGTGTCCAGTGCATTAACTGTGCTGGTGATGGGTGTGGAATAGCGGGACAAAAACCTGGACACATCATCATTAGATGTAAGAGATAGATAGAGACAGAGATACGTAGATAAATAGATAAAACGATAGGTAGATAGCTAGAAAGACAAACAGATAGACAGATGGATAGATAGATAGATAAATAGATAGATAGATAGATTATATATATATATATATATATATATATATATATTATATATATATATATATATATATGTATAGATGATAGATCGATGGATAGATATATATAGAGAGAGATAGACAGATAGATAGAAAGATAGATAGATAGATAGATTCATAGATAGATAGATAGATAGGCAGGTAGATAGATCGATCGATCAATAGACAGGTACATAGATAGATAGATAGACGATAGATAGATAGATAGATAGACGATAGATAGATAGATAGATAGATAGATAGATAGATAGATAGATAGATAGATAGATGGATAGATAGATAGATAGATAGATAGATAGATAGATATACGATAGATAGATACATAGATCGATCGATAGATAGATATACACATGGAGAGAGAATCACACGTGGTTTAATATGACATGAATATCTTTGAATGATTTCTTCTTTCACACATACAGTATTTTCGAGAGTTATATGGCAAGGGACAGACAGTTGTATGAATTCCTATTCCTCGTCTTTCTGTTCCGTGTAGGAGTCAAACAGCAACGCCTTCTGTCTGTCAAACCAATGAACATGCCTCGTGCTGCCATTAACCGCCTCACAAGTCAGGCCCAGCCCATTCGACTTCGCGTGGGATCGCATTGCTATCTTTAAAGTTGTTTTTTCCAGGAAAAAAACAGGTGTATGGACCCAAATGACAGAAAGTAGACAGGAAGGAGGTGACAGAAAGACAAACAACAAGTCTAAAACAGAGGGATAGAAAAGAGGGAATTTCTATAACACAATTTTTGGAAGGTGGGGTTGATGATCATACCGTCAGATCTCCACCATCCCAGCAGGTGGGTCTACAGTTCAATAATCAGCTGATTACATTAAAAAAAAACCACAACAGACATGTGTACTAACAAACAACAAAAAACAAAAAACATGAGCTATCATGTGCAGTGTTGCCACACGGGTCTGTGTGTGGGTTTAAAAAAAAAATCTTTCTTGTGTGTGTGTGTGTGTGTGTGTGTGTGTGTGTGTGAGTGTGGTTGTCTGCGTGTGAATGCGTGGTGCGAAGGTGCATGCGCGCATACTTGCATGCATACATGCATGCGTGTGGTGTGTGTGCGCTATGTGTGTGTGTGTGTGTGTGTCTAA
>CM054162.1:1512141-1524641 GCA_028751875.1 Rapana venosa
TGTGTGTGTGTGTGGTGTGTGCGTGTGTGGTTGTCTGCGTGTGAATGCGTGGTTGCGAAGGTGCATGCGCGCATACTTGCATGCATACATGCATGCGTGTGTGTGTGTGCGTTAGTGTGTGTGTGTGTGTCTAAGTGTGTATAGATCTGTCTGTCTGTGTGTCTGTCTGCCTGTCCGTGTCTCCCTCTATGTATCGACGTGTTTCTCTCTCCCTGTCTGCCTGCCTGTTGTTATCCAGACAGACGTGATCTGCTCACGTCATAAACTGTCACGTGGACAAGTCCACACCTGCCGTCATCAAGCAGTGGTGACGGTATCAACTCCATGACGTCATTGCCAGCAACGTCACAGTGCCTCTGCCTGGGAGCTTTTACCCCCCCCCCACCCTTTCCCTCCCTGCACCACCCACCCATAGACTGCCTGACGTAGACACTGTCTGACTGCTTTCCTATGACAGGTCTGCTGGGTCAAAACTCACTGACAACACCGTGTGCGTCAATGCAGACATAGGGAAGGAAGACAAGTGCAGGCAACCACTTACAGCTTCCCATTAAGTTTGAAAATGATTGATCAAAGATCCAATTATAAAAAGAACAACAACAATCAAAGAACCTCTAGTAAATTACATCTTTCAATGGCAGTATATCAGACATTTTTGTGTAAGAACCATGCCTTTGGCCTGACCTGACTGGAGTTACGGCTCCTTGATGAGCCTTCATCAGAGGTCCTGGCTTTGATTGAAGTTTCACCTGCTGTGGTACCTTACAGCCAGACACTTTTCATGATTTAGAAGTGTCAATCGCCTTCACAAGAATAGTTGATATCAAAGTGGTCTTTCTAATTGCCGTCTGAGTATCAGGACTAAAAAGACTACGGAATTATAAAGTATACTATTCTTTGAAGACAAAAAAGCTTGTTTGTTGAGAATGTGTGTGTGTGTGTGTGTGTGCGTTTGTGTGTTTGTGCGTGCGTGCGTGCGTGTGGGTGTGTGCGTTCGTGTATGTGTGCTTGCGTGCGTGCGCGCGCGCGGTCGTGTGTGTGTGTGTGTGTGTTTGGAGTGGAGTGGATTGGGAGTGGGGGGGGGGGGGGGGGGGTAGAGGAGTCAAAATGTGCTCAGTTTTCTTTCGTTTCCATTGAACCATTCATTTTGTCTGATATAAAACATCTTCTGAAATTGACTAGCTATTTTATGAGAAGACCCAGGGCCATGTGCAAGTTCGCGCGCGTGCGCGCGTTTGTGTGTGTGTGTGTGTGTGAGTGTTAGTGTATGTGTGTGTTAGTGTGTGCGTGTGTGTGTGTGAGTGTGTGTGTGCGTGCACGTGTGTGCATTTGTGTATGTATAGTGTGTGTGTATGTATGTGTGTATGTGTGTGTGTGTGGGTATGTATGTATGTGTGTGTGTGTGTGTGTGTGTGTGTGTGTGTGTGTGTATGTGTGTGTGTGTGAGTGTGTGGTTTATGTTGAGTGCAAGTGGTGAGGATATCGACGCTGGTTCCCCAGTGTGTCATGCAGTTGATGGGCTCCGTCTCGCCAGATGCCCTCGCAAGTCACGGTGACACCACGACCACACCCTGGATGAGATCACTGCCTGTCTGTCTGACAGTTTGGAAGTAACTTTAAATATTGGCAGCCATACTCCATCTCCTAAAATATTGATGGAAACCACAGCCAGGAGGATGCACTGCAAGTATCCTCGGGTTTAAAGTTGGGATATATTTCTGAGATGTTTCCTTGCAAGAGATTTACTTTGAACTTAGTGATACTCTCAGAGTTGTGGTTCTTAGTGCTAAGAAAGACGAGTAGTTTGAAGTTGTGTTAGTAGGATAACTTTCCATAGGTGGCTGGCCCTCTAGTGTGTGCCTGGTACCACCCACATGCGGTCAGCGAATACAAGGTTCTACTATAAATGTGCTTCGGTATTTAAGCCAAGCCATGCACATGACAACGAGAACCATCGGCTAACTTTCAGAAAAGAGTCCTAGTGTCTATAATGGATAAAATATATATAAAATATTTATATTTATTTTAATTTATATTTTTAATATATTATTATATATATTTTATATATATATATATATATTTTATATACATATTTCAAATTTTACTTTGGGCCATCAGGGTTATTCGGTAAACATTGATTTTGGGGGGTTTTTAACATGAACTTTACGATGATGGTTTATGTTGCATATAAGCTATTGATTATTAAATTTTTTTGTTTAATATGTGCTTAGGTTGATAAAATTGTGTTTGCATACAAACTATTGATTTTACCTATGTTGGGTCTCAATGGAGCTATTTTTTAAAAAATACAGGCGTCAATAGTTCCAGTAAGGGTTTGATGAATGCATTTTTGGGCCCTTAAACCCCCCTTATAATTAAAGGGTTTGGTAGAAACCGGCTGTTTGGGGCCGGTAAAAAGGGGTTAAAGTTTTTGTGCAGACTTCCCAAATTTCCCTTTTAAAGGAACTCTGGGTTTGTGTGTGGGGGTGTGTGTGCGCGTGCGTGCGTTTAGTGTGTGTTTTGTGGGGTTTTGTTTGTGTGTGGGGTGTGTGCGTGAATGCGTGCGCTGTGAGTGTTTGTGTGTGTGAAAGTGTTGTTTGGGTTTTGTATTGTTTTTCCCAGTATGATGAGGAAAGCCTCTTTAAAAATCATCCTACCCTCTGGTTTTGGTTCAGAGGGTTTGTACACTCTCTGGCTGCTGCCCGCTCTGCACGTAAATTTTGCCCTCCACACTGCCCCTGCCCTCCCTTTCCACACTGCACCTGCCTTCCCCTCCCACTGCCCCGCCTTCCCCCTCCACATTTGCCCCTTGCCCCCTGCCCCCCACACTGCACCGGCCTTTTTGCCCTCCACACTGCACCGGGCCCTTCCCCTTTCCCCACTCCCACTGCCTCTCCCCTCCACACTGCACGTGACTCTGCCCCCCAAAAAAATGACGGGGCTTTTGCCCTCCACTGCACGTGCTTGCCCTCCCCCCACTGCTTTGCAGACGGGCCCCAGTCATGCAGGTTCCCAGTAAACCCCACATCCACCCCCTCCCCCCAAAATTTAAGACAGAAATAAACAGTAGGGAAGATGAAACCCCCGTCACTTTTTTCCCTTTTAGGGGAGGGCGGGGGTTCCCCTTTCAGAAAAAAACCCCCATCCTCACTTTCGGGAAAGTTCTGTGAAAAGGGAATTAAAGGGACTTTTTTATTTCTGTTTCTTTCCATTATCCCTCCCCTTTTTTTTCTTTTTTGTTTTGGTTGTTAGCTGGGTCCATCCTCCCGTTCTTTAAAATTTTAATTCTTCCGAAAAAATTTTTAAAACCGTTTCCCCTTTAAAGTCGGAAGGGGTGGGGAAAAGGCCGGGTGGGCCCAGTTGGGGGTAGAGGGGGGAAGGGGTTTTGGGGGAAGACCGGCACTTTTGGTATTCGGCCAAAGTATGAGATAATACAAAAGAAAAAGAGAAGAAAAAGAAGAAAAAATTGCGAAGAAAAATTGTGAAGAAAAATTGCGAAGAAGAAAAAGGAAAAAGAAGAAAAAGAAGAAGAAGAAGAAAAAGAAAAGAAGAAAAAGAAGAAGAAGAAGAAGAAAAAGAAGAAAAAGGGAAGAAAAAGGAAAAAAGGAGAAGAAGGGAAGAAGAAGAAAAAGAAGAAGTAGGAAGGGGGAAAAAAGAAGAAAAAGGAAGAAAAGAATTGCAAAAAAGTTTTGGGCAAAAGAATGCGAAGAAGAAGAAGAAAAAGGGAATTGCAAAGAAGAAGAATTGCAAAGGGAAGAAGAATTGCGAAGAAGAAGAAGAAGAAAAAGAAAAAGAAAAAAGGGGAAGAAAAAAGAAGAAGAAGAAGAAGAAGAATTGCGAAAAATTGCGAAGAAGAAGAAAAAGGGAAAAGAAGAAAAGAAAAAGGGAAGAAGAAGAAAAAGAAAAAGAAAAAGAAGAAAAAGGGAGAAAAAAGAAGAAAGAAAAGAAGAAGAAGAAGGGGGGGAGGAGGGGAGGGGGGAGGAGGAGGACGAGGAGGAGGGGGAGGAGGGGGGGGGAGGAAGCAGAGAAGAAGACCAAAAATAAAAAGAAGTCTTTCTTGGGTTTTAAAAGTTTTTTTTGTGACAAATGGGGATTGCCCTTCGTATGTTAAAAAAACTACTGAACTTCTAAAAAGTTCTGTGTACTTTTATTTGTTTGAAAGGCTTCTTTTTTGGGAAAGGGCAAATTCGAAAAAGTTAAAAGTCATCCAAGTTTTGTGCTGTCTGAATTTTGAATTGTTCCCCCGTTTTCCCAAAAAAGGTTTATATAAACTAGTGAGGAAAAAAAGTCTATAGATTTCACTTAGCATGTCAGCCACCCGGGAGGAACTTTATCGCAGGGAAGCCATGGATACTGGTGTGTATGCTGTTCCTCTCCCTTCCACGGGCCCCCAGCCGGGGTTACTCTTTAGCAAAAAATTTACTTCCCTTTTGTTTAAAACGAGGGGAACCCAAAGCCAAATAGCACCCGAAGACATTTACTTAAAAGTCTTCCTCTCTTTCCCTAAAAAAAAAACAACCCAAACAGTTTTTTAACGTTTGTCCCTTTTCCAAAAGCCCCGGCCCACAAACCAGCCAGAAATGGTGATTTAAAGCCAGGCCCCTTTAAAGGGGGTGGCAGTCAGGGGAAAAAAAGCATCCTACCTTCTGGAAAGTTAAAGTGCTAGGAAATCCCCCTTTTCTACCCCCCCCTTTTTTTTTCTGCCTTGTTTCTTTTCTTTTCCCGTCACCTTTTTTTGGTGAATTTTTTGCCTTTCCCGGTCCGTATCCCTTTTTTTGTTTGGGGAAAAAACTTAATATATGGGGATAATTTCCCCAAAGGCCCATGTAGGAGGCGCTTGGGGTTTTTGGGGTGTGTGTGTGTGTGTGTGTGTGGGGTGTTTTGTGTGTGTGTTTTGTGTGTTTGGGTGTTTTGTGTGGGGTGTGTTGAGTGCGTGCGTTTGTGGTTTTGTGTTTTTGGGGTGCGTGCTTTTTTAATTGTCCAATTATTTAAAATTTTTATTGTTTTTTATGCATAAGAAAAAGATTGTGCTAAATGTTTTTTTTTTTTTACACGATTCAGTGCTTAATGAATTCATTTATTCTTTTTTTAAATTTTTAGGTAAGTAGAAAATTGTAAGCTAAAGTGGTGCGTCCCCCAGGGGCCCGTACAAGGGGGAGAAGGAAAAGGCGACGAGGAAAAAAAATGGGAAGACAACTTTAGAGAGTGGACCCGGCCTTGAGTGGAAAAAGACTTGCTAGAAAGCTTTAAAAAAAAAGCGAGAAGTGGGACGAAGTTGGTTACACAATCTTTTGTTATGGGTAAACGGTTTACTAGACTACGTGAAAAGTGCAAGGTTTAATGGGTGAAAAAATTTAGTTGCTGTGGCCAAAGTTATGTTCAAAATCTAGGATATGTGTTTTTAAAGAGGTTAATAAAAAAATCATGAGGGGGTTTAAGGGGCCCTTTTTTTACAGATATAGTTTCAGCACCCTTTGAAATTTTTTTAGTCGGGCAATTAAATTTTAAAAAAATACAAAAAAAAAGATCCCAACAAAATGGAGTGTAGCAGGGAAAAGGATTACTTAAACAAAAAAAAAAAACATTTCCCTGAAGAAAAAGGGTTTTCTTTGGCAATTTTATTATCCTCGTTATAAAAGAAAAAAACAAAAAAAAGTCATGTAGTCAATGGAAAACTAGGAAACCTTCATGGCGTTCTCAAAAGAGGTTTAGGGAAAATTTAAAAAAAAAGTTATCTTTTTATTTCGTTTTGATTTTTTTAATTCCTTGCGAGCTTTTAAATCACAGAGTCCCCACTGAACTCTGGGGGAAAATGACATTTCATCTTTGGAAGAAGGGGGTTTGGGTTTTGGGAAAAAAAACAAAAAACCTGATGCAGTTAAGATTGAAAAAGTGTTTTCCCTCCCCCAAACACAAAGCCCAAAAAAAAAAACCCGGAAAAAAATAAAAAAAATAGCAACAAGCACACGACCAAAAGCAAACCCGCACTACAAAAAAAAAGGAAAAGCTAAAAACCCCCCCCGGGCCCAAAACCCGACCATGTAAAAAGAATTAAGCCAAAACAAGGGAAAAAAATTTAAATGTAAACCCCGGTATAAAGCAAAGGGATAAGTGTTGGTCAAGGTGTGTGTGCGTGTGTGTGTGTGTTGTGTGTGTGTGTGGTTTTGGGTCTGTTTTTGTGTGTGTTTTGTTAAACTCTGTGTGTGTGTGTGTGTGTGCGCGCGCGCGTGCCTGTGTGTGTTTGTGTGTGTGTGTGTGTGTGTGTGTGTGTGTGTGTGTGTGTGTGTGTGTGTGTGTGTTTGTTTGTCTGTGACTGTGTGTATCTGTGACGAACAGTGTTCTACAATCCAAGTTGATTGCGATCGCTGTTTGTTTGTTTGTTTGTATGTTTTGCATATTTGTTTTGTTTGTATTTTTTGTTTATTTATCTCCTATTTTAACCAGTGGTTTTCTTTTGTTTGCGGCATTCATTGTTCCGCGTTGTGATTGTTTTTCTTGTTTTGCTTTTGCTGTTGTTTAATGTTTCTAATTTAGTTTTCTATCTCGTGTTTATTTCTGACTTTGTATACACCTTAACGATGCTGTTTGCTTGTTGGTTGTTTGAGCTTCTCAAATGTGTATTTGTTTAAAGAGATCAGATTTCATGATTTTTAAGGGTTTCATTTTTACGTTTTCCTTGCTTGTTTGTTTGATTTATTTTCGATTATTTTGTTTTGTTTTATCTAGGTCAGGTCTTTTATTTATTCATGTATTTATTTATTTATTTATTTTATATCGAGGATAATGAAATAAGCACCTTATGTGCTCTTATTACATCCAGTCCGAGCGTGTATGCGGTTTTGTCAATTCTCTCATCTGTTCCCACCGACAAACACCAGCCTACTCTTACGAATAGAGGAACAGTATCATCCGAGGGACTTTTGGAGAGAGTGGAGTCTGGACTGATGTTAACTCCCGGGGAAAATATCCCTTGATCGGGAATCGAACCGGGTCGTCAGATAGCGAGCGCCATGTTCTGACCACTAGGCCATCATCCCGTGCCCCTGTCCTTCCTCTAGCATACCACAGCTGGGCTGCGTAGTTCTAGGTATCGAAAACTGAAATATAAATTCTGATCTACCTGTTTTTTTATGATTTCCCTCTTCTCTATCCCTCTCTTGTCTTCATCGTCATACTATCTTCTCCTTGCCTAAAGTTAACATCAGTGCAGACTCCACTCTCCCCCAAAAGTCCTTCGGATGAGACTATAAACCGAGGCCTCGTGTGCGAACGCACACAGAACATCTTGCGCACACGTAAAATCATGTTCCTCTTTTCGTAAGAGTAGGCCATTGTGATCCGGTGGGAACAAATGGCAATTTACGAAACCGCATACACACGGGGACTGGATATAAAAAGCACAGGAGTGCTTATTCCATTATCATCGATATAAGAGAATGAACTATGGTTTTAACCTGTCGTTGTGTTTGTTGTTGCTTTGTTTTTTACCATTCTGAAACGATGCTGACGGTCAGGTGAACTGTGAACACTGTGCTGCTGGTTCCTCGCGAAAACTTAGACAACAAAATGAATATTGTTGTCTGTCACACGATTATGATGATGATGATGATGATGATGATGATGATGATAATGATGATGATGATGATGATGATGATGATGACAACGATGGCAATAATGATGATGATGGTGATGATGATGACGATGACGACGACGACGATGATGATTATGATTATGATGATGGTGGTGTTGTTGATGATAATAGTGATGCTGGTGATGATGGTGATGGTAGTGATTATGGAGGCGATGATGACGATGATGATGGATATGATGATGATGATGATGATGATGATGATATGATCGTGATGATTGCGATTATGTATGATGATGATGATGATAATAATGATGGTGGCAAGAGCAGCGCCACCCTTTTTTTTTTCTTTTTTCCTGTCTGCAACTGTATTTGTTCCCCTATCAGAGTGGCTTTTTTCTAAGAATTTTGCCGGGGACAGCTCTCTTGTTGCCGTGGGTTCTTTTACGTGCGCTAAATAATTACGTGTAACACACGGGACCTCGGTTTGTCGTCTCGTCCGAGGGACTGGCGCCCAGACCACCACTCATGGTCTGATGGATGGGGGAAAAGTTTCCGGTCCAAACGGGGTACGCCGCACACTTCCGACCCGGACTTTTCGCTTTCTAGACAGGCGCGTTGCCTCTAGACCACCGACCCACCATATATCACATCATAGAAGGAAAGGGAAAGAAAAAGGAAAACAAAATACTGTTTTGCGTGTGGGCTTAAGTGTCTGCATGTAGGTGCATCTGCACTGGTGGATTTGTCATCCCCCCCTCCACCCACACCACACCCCATGCTAGCTGCACTGTTCAGGTGTGTGTGTATCAGTTCAACAAGGAAATTATATCTTTTAAATGGTTAGTTTGATTGAAGGTTTTGTGCTGGTTTCTTTTTGGTTTTTATTGAATGCAGGCTGCTGGTGCCTTGGCCTTTGGTCCCCACCTCTACCACGGGTTTTTGCTGGACAATTGGCTGATGAGTTTTTTACTGTGATGTTGATTGCACACTGCAGAACTGTGGTGCGTGGCATAGCTTGGTGAATTGTGTGATGAGTTGTGGTGGTGCTGCCTTTCTTGTTGGCATTACACTTGCACAGGTTTTGTGTGTGTATGGCGTGTGTGTGTCGGCCATGGAATCTGGGTGGGAATGCCTGAGGTCTCCTGCTGTCTAAGAAACACCCCTGAGGAGGAGTGTGGCTTGTCTGTGGGCTTGCACGGGGTCTCTCATCTCGTGGGTGCTTTCTGCCTCGGGGTGATTCCCGGGTGCATGAGAGAGTGGAGTGCGTGTGCTGGATTGCTCCCGGTTTAGTGTGGGAGTGGTGTGTGTGTATGTTCTGCATCCACTGTGGTAGAATTTAGGTGGGGTCTCCCGTTCTCTGTGCCGCCCCCCCCCCCCCCCCCTCCCCCCCCCCCCCACGCCCGCAACGCTCTTTCCCCGCTTTTCTTTTGATGTCTGCTATAAGATATATATAAAAAAAAGAGTTGCTCCTCTGCATCCCGTGTTGCGAACGACTGTCAGATGAATTCTGCTATTTCCTTTTTTTGTGTGTTTGTTGTGTGTGTGATTGGGTGTGAAAGTGTGGACAATGTTGGTTTCACTGTCCTTGCTTGTCTTACATATTTCTGTGAAAAAGCCATGTTGTGGGACGTTTTTTTCACGAACAACTTTTGGATAGGATTATATACATTTGTGAGTTTTTTGCCCATGATCGAATTGTTGTGCAAATGTTTTTCAACCATGTACTTTGTAAAGCATAGATAATATAATTATGTCAGTAATGGACACCTTACCAATTGCATCACTTAACTGTCAAGGACTAGGGGATACACGTAAGTGTGGAGATGTTTTTCATTATCTAAGACAAAAGAAGTACTCTCTATATTGCCTGCAAGATACACATTTTGATCATAAGCTGGAAAGGTATGTACATTCAGAATGGGGTTACAAATGTTTTTTTGCCTCGTTTCGGTCGAATTGTAGAGGGGTTGCTGTTTTGTTTGCAAATAATTTTGAATTTAAGGTAACAAATGTAGACAAAGAGCAAATGGTAATTTCATATTGATTTCTTTTACTGCTTTGAGAAAGACTTTCTTTTGGTGAATGTGTATGGCCCCAAACAGAGATGACCCTGCATTTTATGTAACTTTAAAGGAAAAGATAAAACAGTACAATAACAATAACATCATTGCAGTGGGTGATTGGAATGTGGCTTTAGATCCTGATATTGATTGTCATAACTATATTCATGACAATAATCCACGAGCGAGAAAGGAAATTGAGGGCCTAGTAGAAGAATTTGGTTTAGCAAACGTTTGGAGAGAGAACAATCTGGAAAGTAGGCCATGTGTAACACATGGCGTAAACCAACGCCCCTGAAGCAAGGCCGGCTTGATTTCTGTTTGGTGTCAGATCACCTATACTGGTATTTTAAAGACGCTGATATTGTTCCGGGCTATCGCTCAGATCACTCAATGGTTACCTTAACATTAAAGTTTGGTAAAAATGAAAAGCATCATACATTTTGGAAGTTTAATTCATCCTTACTTAAAGATGTACAGTACGTGGAGGAGATTAATAAAGAGATCACCAATGTGTTATTAGAATATGCAGCGAATTCTTATGATAAGGAAAATATAGATAAAATTGAAAAGACTGATATTGAAATAAAGATTTCAGACAGGGTTTTTGATTTTTTGCTAATGAAAATACGGGTAAAACTATTGCATATGCCCCTAAAGAAGAAGAAAAAGACTTTAGCAGCGGAACATAAACTTATCAGAGATATAGAGACATTAGAAAAAATTGAAAAGAAAACAGACGAAAACATTCAGCAGATTCAGGAAAAGAGCCAGGAATTTAAGAGCAATCAGAGACAAAAAGAATGGAAGGATTTTATTAAGATCCAAAAGGGAAGATGGATTGCTGAAGGGGAAAAAATTTCAAAGTACTTTTGCAATTTAGAAAAACGGAACTATGTTAGCAAGCAAATGACAAAGTTGATAATTAGTGACGGGGAGGTAATAGAAGACCCCACAGACATAGCAAGGGAAGCGAAAGCATTCTATGAAACATTGTATAAGAAAAAAATGTAGAAGACTGTGAAAAAAGCGATCTTGTCAAAAAACTTCCTAGATTATCCCATAAGCAAAATAATTTAATGGAAGGAAATATCACTCTTGATGAAGCAAGTCAGGCATTGAAAAACATGAAAAATGGTAAAAGTCCAGGACTGATGGGTTTACTGTCGAATTCTTTAAATTCATTTGGACACGCTTAGGACCCTTTGTTGTCAGATCTTTAAATGAAGCATACAAGCATGGTGAACTGTCTGCAACACAAAAAGAAGGTGTTATCACTTGTATTCCCAAAGGTGATAAATCAAAAGAATATATAAAGAACTGGCGACCTATCTCTCTACTTAATGTTGTATACAAAATAGGATCTTCTTTTATTGCCAACAGAATAAAACAGATACTGCCAATCCTTATAAATGAAGACCAAACTGGGTTTATCAGTAACAGATATATGGGCGATAATGTAAGATTTTTATATGATATGATTAACTATCTAAATGTTAAAAGTTGCATAGGCTTGCTACTCTGTATTGATTTTGAAAAAAGCATTTGATTCCTTAAATTGGTGTTTTATGGCTTTGGCAATAGTATTTGTCGTTGGATTGAAACATTCTATAAGGATATAAAATCAACAGTGGTTGTGAATGGACAGAGTGGGCAGTGGTTTAAAATTGAAAGAGGCTGCAGACAGAGAGATCCAGTTTCACCCTATTTATTTATCCTCTGTGCAGAAATTTTAGGTACAATGATAAGAGAAGATAAAATAATTAAGGGAATTAAGATAAATGGTAGAGAACATAGGATTCTACAGTTTGCTGATGACACCCAACTGTTTAATATTGGTGATAGGGTTTCTTTGAACAATCAATATTCATTCTTGACAGATTTAGTAGAGTGTCAGGTTTATTCATGAATTGTGATAAAACACAAGTTGTATGGCTGGGAAATAAAAGAAGATCTAGGAAGATATTCTGTCCTCATTTAAAAATGATATGGAACCCATCTAAATTTTAAATACTAGGGATTTGGTTTACTGATAATTTAGTTGACTGTGAAAATATCAACTATAAAGATAAGTTAGTGGAAGTAAAAGTGATGTTTAGAATCTGGCAAAACGAACCATCACCTCCAATTGGAAGAGTTCCTGTACTAAAATCTCTTATTCTGTCAAAGTTAATCCATCTCTGGGTTCTGCTACCAGATCCACCTGACCAGTTTATACAGAAGCTCCAAAAGTTATGCTTTCAGTTTGTTTGGAACGGAAAAAACGATAGAATTAACAGGAAAACAGCAGTTAAAACGATTATACAAGGTGGACTTAACATTCCAGATATTAGAAAATACATTTTTGCTTTAAAAATTTTCTGGATAAGAAAAAGTAAAATAACAGATCACAAGTGCAAAAATATTGCTATAGAATCCTACCCATTTCTTGAAAACCTAGAATGCTATGGGCCAACATATACCTTAAAATATGCAAGTATTAACTCGTTTTGGGCTCATGTATTTAGAGCATATAGAATTTTTTGTACTCAAATCATACCACGTAACCAGTACGAGCTTCTTGAGGAGCCAATCTTCTATAATGAAAATATTAAAGTAGGAAACGCCACAGTTAAACAAGATAAAATGATAAAGAAAGGGGTATATTCTATAAAACACTTTATTAAAGAAAATTTGGGGAATTTGGGTTAAATACCCAAGAAATTTTAAATGATACAAGCTTTTGTATTGACTTTATCACCTACAATGGATGGATATCTGCCATAAAACAATATGTTAAAAAAACGGGAATCCATATAGATGATAATACTCAACATGGAGGTATGTTTTGTGCAATAAAGTGTATATTG
>CM054162.1:1527141-1537141 GCA_028751875.1 Rapana venosa
AGAGAGAGGAGACGAGAGAGAGGAGGGAGAGAGAGAGAGAGAGAGAAGAGAGGAGGGGGAGAGGGAGAGAGAGAGAGAGAAGAGAGAGAGGGAGAGAAAACGAGAGGGGAGAGAGATGAGAGAGGGGAAAGATGAGAGAGAGGAGAGTGGAGAGAGGGAAGAGAGAGGGGGAAAATGAGGAGAGAGGGGAGAGAGAAAGAGAGAGAAAGAGGGAGAGGGAGAGAAAGAGAGAGAGAGAGAGAGAGGGGAAAAGAGGAGGATGAGAGAGAGAGAGGGGAGAGAGAAAGAGAGAGAAAGAGAGATTTCGTGTGCACTCAACACGTGTCTGTGTGTGGTGCGTGTGAGTGTGTTGTTTGTGTGTGTGTTTGTGTGTGTGCGTGCGCGCGCGGGGTGTGTGATCGCATCAAAGTTGTATCATAATCATTTAAAGGGGTTTGTATGCTACTGATGGAAAAAAAGGGTGAGAGGAGAGGGTGAGGAGAGAGAGGGGAGAGAGAGATGAGGGGGAAGAGAGGAGGAGAGAGAGGAGAAGTAGAAGAGGAGAGGAGAGAGGAGAGAGAGAAAGGCGTAAGAAATCAAAGAGAGAAAGAAAAGAGAGAGAGAGAGAGAGAGAGAGGGGAGAGAGAGAGATGAGGAGAGGAGGGGAAGAGAGGGGAAGAGAGGATGAGAGAGAGAGAGAGGAGAGAGAGAGAGAGAGGAGAAAGAGCGTAAGAAACCCAAAGAGAGAAAGAGAGAGAGAGGGGAGAGAGAGGAGAGGGAAGAGAGAGAGAGAGAGCCGAGAGGAGAGAGAGAGGGGAGGAGAGAGGAGAGAGGGGGGAAAAGAAGAGAGAGAGAGGTGATGAGAGAGGATGAGAGAGAGAGAGAGGAGAGTGAGTGAGAGCGTAAGAAGAAATAAAGAAAAAGAAGAAGAATTGCGAAAAAGAAAAAATGAAGAAGAAAGAAAAAGAAGAAGAAGAAATAAGAAGAAGAAGAAAAAGAAGAACAAGAACAAGAACAAGAACAAGAACAAGAAGAATTGCGAAGAAGAAGAAGAAGTAGAAGGAGAAGAAGAAGAAGAAGAAGAAGAAGAAGAAGAAGAAGAAGAAGAAGAAGAAGAAGAAGAAGAAGAAGAAAACAGTAACAACAACAACAACAACAAAAACAACAAGAAGAACAACAACAAGAAAACAAACAACAAAAAACAAGAAAAAAAAGAACAAAATCAACCACCACCACGACAACCACAACAACAACAGTATCAGCAACAATAACGATAACAAGAAGGACGACAATCAAAATGATCATAATACAGATTCTTGAAACCTTTTACGATGACGATCGCAATAATAACAGTAACCCATGATTTCGATAACACTAAACAACAACGACGATGATAACAACAACATCGGCATTCGCACTGCACATGGACTGGTGTACAGAATGGACATATCTCCCCCGCGCATCCACCGTGATGATAAGGTCTGTACAAGACGTGCACACTGCCTGCATACTGCCTGCATACTGCCTGCACACTGCCTGCATACTGCCTGCATACTGCCTGCACACTGCCTGCATACTGCCTGCACACTGCCTGCATACTGCCTGCATACTGCCTGCACACTGCCTGCAGACCCAAAACAAGACTTACCCAATGCCTGCAGACCAAAAACAAGACTTACCCAATGCCTGCAAATCAAAAACAAGACTGACACACTGCCTGAAGATCAAAAACAAGACTGACACACTGCCTGCAGATCAAAAACAAGACAGGCACAATGCCTGCAGATCAAAAACAAGACTTACCCAATGCCCGCAGACCAAAAATAAGACTGACACACTGCCTGAAGATCAAAAACAAGACTGACACACTGCCTGAAGATCAAAAACAAGACTGACACACTGCCTGCAGATCAAAAACAAGACAGGCACAATGCCTGCAGATCAAAAACAAGACTTACCCAATGCCCGCAGACCAAAAACAAGACTGACACACTGCCTGAAGATCAAAAACAAGACTGACACACTGCCCGCAGACCCAAAACAAGACAGGCACACTGCCTAAAGATCAAAAACAAGACAGGCACACTGCCTGCAGATCAAAAACAAGACTGACACACTGCCTGCAGATCAAAAACAAGACAGGCACA
Organism: Rapana venosa; assembly: GCA_028751875.1. Classification (NCBI taxonomy): domain Eukaryota; kingdom Metazoa; phylum Mollusca; class Gastropoda; order Neogastropoda; family Muricidae; genus Rapana; species Rapana venosa. Next base: position 1,529,268 of record CM054162.1, read on the forward strand.
CTATCTGCAGATCAAAAACAAGACAGGCACACTGTCTGCAGATCAAAAACAAGACTGACACACTGCCTGCAGATCAAAAAAACAAGACAGGCACACTGCCTGCAGATCAAAAACAAGACAGGTACAATGCCTGCTCCCATGCCTGCAGATCAAAAACAAGACAGGCACACTGCCTAAAGATCAAAAACAAGACAGGCACACTGCCTGCAGATCAAAAACAAGACTGACACACTGCCTGCAGATCAAAAACAAGACAGGCACACTGCCTGCAGATCAAAAAACAAGACAGGCACACTGCCTGCAGATCAAAAACAAGACAGGCACACTGCCTGCAGATCAAAAACAAGACAGGTACAATGCCTGCTCCCATGCCTGCAGATCAAAAACAAGACAGGCACAATGCCTGCTCCCATGCCTGCAGATCAAAAACAAGACAGGCACAATGCCTGCTCCCATGCCTGCAGATCAAAAACAAGACAGGTACAATGCCTGCTCCCATGCCTGCAGATCAAAAATAAGACAGGCACAATGCCTGCTCCCATGCCTGCAGATCAAAAACAAGACAGGCACACTGCCTGCAGATCAAAAACAAGACAGGCACACTGCCTGCAGATCAAAAACAAGACAGGCACAATGCCTGCTCCCATGCCTGCAGATCAAAAACAAGACAGGCACACTGCCTGCAGATCAAAAACAATACGTGCACAGAGGCAGCAGCAGCAAGAAGACAAAGGCCGGCAGAAGAGGGGAGGCAATTCCTATCTGCGATGCTCCATCACGAACTGGGCAAACAGGGATTGGCTGGACTGCGTGATAGAGTTGGCGACAGAAACTAAATGAAGCAGGCAGCGAAAAGGTCAGAGAGTAGGGAAGGGGAGGGGAAGGGAGGGGGGGAGGCAGTGATGTGTGTGTGGTGTGGTTGTGTTGTTGTGTGTGTGTGGGTTTGGGGGTGGGGGTTGTTGTATGTGTGTGTGTGTGTGTGTGTTGTGTGTTTTGTTTTGTTGTATTTGGGTGGGGTAGGGAGAGAGGTAAAGGGAGTGTGAGGAGAAAAAGGATAGAGAGAGATGAGAGGAGAGAAGGAGATGTTGGTGTGTGTGCTTTTTGTGTATATGTGTGTGCGGGAGAGGAGAGAGAGGAGAGAGAGAGAGGAAGAGAGAGAGATGAGAGAGGAGAGAGAGATGAGTGAGAGAGAGAGAGAGAGAGAGGAGAGTGATTGTGTGTGTGTGTGTGTGTGTGTGTGGGAGAGAGAGAGAGAGAGGAGAGAGAGAGAGTAGAGAGAGGGGGAGGATTGTGGCGTGTGTGTATGGAGTGTGTGTAGTGTCGATTTTTGTATGTTGGTGTGTTGTGTGAGAGAAAGAGTGTGTATGGGGTGTGTTTTTGTGTGTGTATGAGTGAGAATGTTGTGTTATGGTTTTTGTAATGTGTGTCGTGTGTGCGCGTGTTTTGTTTGAGGGGTGGGGAAGGTGGTTGGGTGGTGGTGGTGGCGGGGAGGGTTAAGCTTGCCTAAGGGGTGCAATGTGGAAAACCCTCTTGAAAATCGAAGGTAGGGGGATCAAGTGCACAAAGGGAGTGTGGTATGTGTTGTGCGCGCGCGCGGGTGGAGGGTGTTGTTTGTGTGTGTGTGTGTGTGTGTTTGTGTGTGTTTTTGTATGTGGTGTAGTGTATGTGTGTGTGTTTTTGAGTGAGAGAGGTGGGGTGTGAGAGAGAGAGTGTATGTGTTGTGTTGGGGTGCGCTGTGTTGCTCGCGCGTGAGGTTAAAGGGGTGGTATGTGTGTGTTGTGTGTGTGTATGATTAATTTAATTTTTTCGTATTTTAACTTTTATATCGGGATATGGAAAGCACTTATGTGTTTTTTTTAAAGTTCGTGTGTATGCGGTTTTGAAATTCTGTCATCTTTTTCCACGGACACAATGGTCCTTACTAAAAGCGGAACGGATTTAACGTGTGCGCAGATGTTCTGGTGCGTTCGCAAAACGGAGCCGGTTATAGGGCTCATCTCAAAGATTCTGGTGAGATGGATCTGCATGATTTAACTCCAGGGATAATATCCTTGACGGGAATTGAGCCAGGTCTCAGATTACGAGCGTAATGTTAACCACTAGGCTATCCGTCGGGTTTAGTGTGTGGGTGTGTGTTGTGTGTGTGTGTGTGTGTGTGTGTGTGTGTGTTGTGTGTTGTTTTTTTTTGTGTGTGGTTGTGTTTGTTGTGTTTTGGTTTATGTGTGTGTTGTTGTTTGTGTGTGTGTTGTGTGTGTGTGTGTGTGTGTGTTTGGGGTTTTGTGTGGGTGTTGTGTGTGCTGGTTTTGTGTGTTGTGTGTGTTTGTGTGTGTTGTGTGTGTGTGTTTTGTGTGTGTTTGTTGTGTGTTGTGTTGGTGTGGTTTGTTTTGTGTGTGTGTGTTGTGTGTGTGTGTGTGTGGGGTGTGTGTGTGTGTGTGTTTTGTGTGTGTTGGGGTGTGGTGTTTGTGTGTTGTTGTGTGTGTTTGTGTGTGTTGTGTTTGTGTGTGGTGTGTGTGTTTGTGTGTGTTGTGTGTGTTTGTGTTGTGGTGTGTTTGTGTTGTGTTGTGTGTGTTGTGTGTGTGGGGGTGTGTGTGTGTGTGTGTTGTGTGTGTGTGTTTGTGTGTGTTTGTGTGTGTGTTGTGTGTGTGTGTGTTGTGTTTGTGTGTGTGTTTGTGTGTTGAGTGTGGTGTGGTGTGTTGTGTGTGTGTATGTTTTTGGTTGTTTGTTTTGTGTGTTGTGTGTGGTTTGTGTGTGTTGTTTTTTGGTGTTTTTTGTTTGTTGTGTTGTGTTTGTTGTGGGGGAGGAGTGTGTGTGTGTTGTTGGTGTGTTTGTGTGTGTTGTGTGTGTGTGTGTGTGTGTTTTGATTGTGTGGGTGTTTGTGTGTGGTGTGTGTGTGTGTTTGTTTTTGGTTTTTGGGGTGTGTTTGTGTGTGTGGGGTTGGGTGTGTGTTGTTGTTTTGTTTTGTGTGTTGTGTGTGTGTGTTGTGTGTTGTGATTGTGTGTGTGTTTGTGTGGGTGTGTGTGTGTTTTTGTTTGTGGTGGTTTTGTGTGTGTGTGTTTGTTGTTTGGTTGTGTTTGTGTTGTTGCGTGTGTGTGTGTTGGATTGTGGTTTGTGTTTGTGTGTGTGGTTGTGTGTGTTTGTGTGTGGTGTGTTTGGTGTGTTTGTTTGGGGTTTTTTGTGTTGTGTGTTTTGTGTGTGGGGTGTGTGGTTTTTTTTGTTTTTGGTGTGTGTTTGGTTGTTTGTGTTGTGTGGTGTGTGGGGTGGGGGGGGTGTTAAAGTTTTGCTGAGGGTGTATATCAGGAAATCCCAGGGAAAATCAAAGGGAAAGCGGTGTGTTAGTGCATTACCGTGGGTTTTGCGCGCGTGCGCGCGCGCGCGGCGGGGGGTGGTTGTGGTGTTTTGTTCATATGTTATTGTTTTTCCCCATCGCCATCTTCTTTTCTTCTTCTTCTTTTTCTTTTCTTCTTTTCTTCTTCTTTTCCCTTTTCTTCTTTTTTCTTCTTCTTCTTCTTTTTTTTCTCTTTTTCTTCTTTTGTATTTTTCTTCTTCGTATTTTCTTTTCTTTTTTCTTCTTTTCTTCTTTTCTTCTTCTTCTTTTCTTCTTTTTCTTCTTCGAAATTTTTCTTCTTCTTCGAAATTCTTCTTTTGTTCTTTTCTTTTTTTCTTCTTTTTTTTTCTCTTCTTGTTTTTTGTTCTTCTTGTTCCTTTCCTCTTCTTCTTCTTCTTCTTCTTTCTTCTTCTTTTCTTCTTCTTCTTCTTCTTCTTTTCTTCTTTTCTTCTTCGCAATTCTTGTTTTTCTTCGAAATTCTTCTTCTTCTTCTTCTTTTCTTCTTTTCTTCTTTTTTTCCCCTTCTTCTTTTCTTCTTCTTCTTTTTCTTCAATTCTTCGCAATTTTCGAATTTTCGAATTCTTCGAAATTCTTCTTCTTCGCAATTCTTCTTGTTCTTCTTTTTGTTCTTTTTTCTTTTTTTTTCTTGTTCTTGTTCTTTTCTTTTTTTTCTTCTTTTCTTTTCTTCTTCTTCTTCTTTTCTTCTTCTTCCTTTTTTCTTTCTTCTTCTTTTTCTTTTCTTTTTTCTTTTTTGTTTTTTCTTTTTTTCTTCTTCTTTTTTCTCTTCTTGTTTTTTGTTCTTTTGTTCCTCTTCTCTTCTTCTTCTTCTTCTTCTTTTTTCTCTTCTTCTTTTCTTCTTTTTTTTTCTTCTTATTTTCTTCTTTTTCGAAATTTTTTTTCCCTTTTCGAAATTTTTTTTTTTCGCAATTTTTCTTTTTTCTTCTTCTTTCTTCTTTTCTTCTTCTTCTTCTTCTTCTTCTTCTTCTTCCAATTCTTCGCAATTCTTCGCAATTCTTTTTTTTCGCAATTCTTCTTGTTCTTTTTCTTTTTCTTCTTCTTCTTCTTCTTCTTCTTCTTGTTCTTCTTCTTCTTCTTCTTCTTCTTCTTCTTCTTCCTTCTTCTTCTTCTTCTTCTTCTTCTTCTTCTTCTTCTTCTTCTTTTTCCCTTCTTCTTCTTCCTTCTTCTTTTCTTCTTCTTGTTCTTGTGTCTTCTTCTTCTTCTTCTTCTTCTTCTTCTTCTTCTTCTTCTTTTCTTCTTCTTCTTCTTCTTCTTCTTCTTCTTCTTCTTCTTCTTCTTCTCTTCTTCTTCTTCTCTTCTTCTTCTTCTTCTTCTTCTCTCTTCTTCTTCTTCAAATTCTTCTTCTTCTTCAAATTCTTCTTCAAATTTCTTCCTTCTTTTTCAAACTCTTCTTCTTCAAAGGGGGGTTAAAATGTGAAAGTGTGAAGAATGTAGTGACTGTTGATTAGCAAAGGCACATGTTTTCTGCAAATGATGCAGCAACATAGGACTTAGAATCATACAGAGCACTTAGGATATTGTTGTATTGTTCACAAAAATCTTTCCTCTGTTTGGGTATGAGGTACAGAGCACAGAGCATCAAACAGTGTTATGATGGATTGATATGAAAACAGACAACAAGTGCGGAGAGCATTTTTGGATAATTCAGTTTTGCCAACATTCCGAGGTATCAGGACTTATATATTTCATTTGTAACGAACACGATCAACATGACGTCTAGAAATCTTTGAGTACATAGAGTCCACAAGAATCAAAAAAATGTTCCAATGATGATAAACTTAGGCCTGCACTATGAATTACCATTGTCACTGGTACATTCTGCGGCAGCGCGTTTTGCTGAGAAGTCTGTCAGCTGCTTCCATTAAAGACGGCAATGGGATGACGGCATCCAATAAACATGTATCCCAATACCTTCAGAAGCAAAAAAGTGCATAGAAAACTTGATTTAACACCCCCCCAAAAAAAACCCAAAATTATTTTTCATTTTTCAATCCCAATGTTTCAAACCAGGTAAAACGGATTTTGAATCGACACAAACATGATTTGGTAAATTGCAAGCGAAGCTGTTGAAAGATTATTTAGTTCCTAAAAATTCCGAATATCATAATATCCTTTACAAATACACAATCAAGTATTGTAACTGTCAACTCGGGTAAACTGAATGCAGCCTCGAACACGCCCGAATCTGAAACAGATCTGTCCGTGTGTACTTTCAAATGATTCGAATGCCGACAGTGTGAAACATTTTGAACCCTAACTACTGTAGTAGTAGTAGTAGTTGTAGTAGTAGTAGTAGTAGTAGTAGTAGTAGTAGTAGTAGTAGTAGTAGTAGTAGTAGTAGTGTAGTAGGAGGAGGAGGAGGAGAGGAGGAGGAGGAGGAGGAGTAATAGTAGTAGTATCACAGTTATTGCTAATGTTATCATTTTTTTCATTATCACGACTATCATTGTCACCATAGCCATTGTCATCATTATCATCACAGTTTTTGTCATCTTCTAGAACTGTCCATAACGATGCCACTGTGCCGCATGCTGCTCTTTATTTATTCATTTATTTTATTTTTATCACTTTAAGTCACGTCAGATTTCTCTGCGTGAAATTCGGGCTGCTCTCCCCGGGGAGAGCGCGTCGCCACAGAGCAGCGCCACACATTTAAAAAAAAATTATGTCTACAACTGCATTTGTTTCCCTATCAGAGTGGCTTTTTTCTACATAATATTGCCAGGGACAACTCTCTTGTTGCCGTGGGTTCTTTTACGTGCGCTAAATAATTTTTGTGTAACACACGGGACTTCGGTTCATCGTCTCATCTGAAAGACTAGCGCCTAGACCACTCAAGGTATAGTGGATGGGGAAAAATTTGTGGGTCCAAACGGGATTTGAGCCACCGCCCACTTCCGACCCGGACTTTTCGCTTTCTAGACAGGCGCGTTACCTCTAGACCACCGAAATGCTAACACTAATAGCTATGTTGTTGCTGTTATGCCTGATAGTGATCATGATGCATGCTTATTACACAATAAGCATCATGATGATGATGATGATGATGATGATGATGATGATGATGATGATGATGATGATGATGATGCAACTCCTGCAATTTCCATTCACAGCCGATGTTGATCACGAATGGTGATAATGATCATGATAATGATGATTACGGATAATAGCCATAACCAGTCTGACCGCTCTTAAATCAAAACTGGATTGAAAGTGAGGGATTTGCTAGTAGCATCAATCATTGCACTGGCCATCTTCTTCGTCCTTGGTTTCTTTTCTTTTTTCTCTCTGACTTAGAGCTCAAGCGCTGCCAACAGTGAGACTGTGCGATTATGACATCCCCCAACACACACACACACACACACACACACACACACACACACACACACACACGCACGCACGCACGCACGCATGCACGCACGCACGCACACACACACAAGCACGCACGCACACACACACACACACACACACACACACACACACACACACACACACACACACACACACAGGTTATACACTTCGGCATGGTGATGAGGACTTTTGGCCATTGAAGGTAGGGACATTATACTAATGAGACGAAACAAGCGGGGAGAGTCTGAGATTTGAACTAGGTATGTCTTGAGGCTGGATTTGTAAGTGTGGTAAGTAGGCTTTTTTGCAAACAATAGTAAACATCGACCTGGGAAATCGTAAAACAAGGATGTCCACACTAAAATCACCCGTCGACGTCGAGATTTGAACCCAGGACTTCACGGACTCAGAGAATGGAAGTGGAACGGTTTTAACCCCTCGGCTTGTAATGTGTCTGTCTGAAGAATGCAAATACAACAAGAGAGAATGAGCAATTTCAGACTGGACTGCCCAATGATGATGTGAGGGAGGAGCGAGAAAGGGGTGGGATGTAGGAAAGGGGGGGGGGATAATGGAAAAGAGAGTGAATGACGCAGAGAAAACTATCAGGACACGGGGGAAGAAGAAGAAAAACAAGTTTGCCTGAGGGTGCCTTTCCGAAGCAGTGCCCGCACAGTCTTTGGAAACACAGTAAAAAGATGGGGTGAGGGTGAGTGTGCTCACATTCTCTGTCTCTGCCTTTGTCTCTGTCTCTGTCTCTGTATCCGTCTCTGTCGCTGTCTTTGTCTCTGTCTTTGCCTCTGCCTTTGTCTGTTTGTCTGTCTGCCTGTCTGTCTCTGTCTGTCTGTCTAGATAGATAGATAGATGATAGTTAGATATATGATAGATATATATATAGGTAGATAGGTAGATAGATAGATATATAATAGATAGATAGATAGATAGATAGACAAACAGACAGAGAGATAGATAGATAGATAGATAGATAGATAGATATAGATAGATAGATAGATAGATAGATAGATAGATAGATTTCAGTGAATAAGTGAATCTTGTTTGGAGAGAGAATGAGAGAGAGAGAGAAACAGACAGACAGAGACAGAGAAAGGCAGTTAGTTTATGGTTGGAGGGACAGGTTGGGTGTGACATGAAAAGAAAATACAACGCGATGTCTCACAAA
>CM054162.1:1542141-1547141 GCA_028751875.1 Rapana venosa
TTGTATGCGTTGAAGAGAGTGGATAGATATAGGGATGGTGTGAGGGTGCGTGTATATTGTGTGTGTGACCACACGCAGTAGTGTTTAACTGTTTTCTGATCTCATGCTGTATATCTCCAGTACCCCCGTGACCCCCGAATGTTCTCTTGGTCTTGTGACTGTGAGGGAGATGATGGGACATCCGATGTCAGAATTCGTGCATATTTTAACGGTAATGCATTGACGGACATAACCAGAGAATGTTTTAATATGACGCTGGTACAATTTCGGAGAGAGAGAGAGAGAGAGAGAGAGGAGAGAGAGAGAAGAGAGAGAGAGAGAGAGAGAGAGAGAGAGAGAGAGAGAGCGAGAGAGAGAGAGAAAAAGAGAGAGGGGCAATGGCAATGGCAATGGCAAATTCTTTTATTTCGAGGATAATACTTAAGCACTCGTGTGCTTTTTTTCATCCAGTCCCCGCCGTAGGGATACATCTTAATAATACTCACACACTAGAAATAAAGGGAAATAACCCTTTCAAAAAAGACCAAATGAAACAAAACAAAAACAAAAAACAACCCACCCCCTTAAAAAGACAACAAACAAAAGAAGAAGAACAAATCCACAAAAAAGGGATAAAAAAGAAAAAGAACAAACAAATACACAAAAAAGAAATAAAACGTATATAGTCATAAACATAAACATTTACACATTGTAAAGTGGTACCCATAGTTAGATCCACACTCTCTCTCAGAGAGAGAGAGAGAGAGAGAGAGAGAGGTGTAAGCCTGTTTTTTCACCTATGGTTGATTAGTGACGCAAAACCATGAGCAGCATTGGTGGCACATATAAAAGCCCAAAGCCATTTAACTCTATTATAGAGCTAACAGGACTTTGTGTCCTTCTCATATAGACATATCTACATATTTACAACCCAAAACACAGGAGATGCAGTAAACTGAAAGCAGTTAAGCGGCTTCAAAACAGATTGGTATCTTTTGATGACGTAGGTATGGTTTTGACGTCAATAGTCGTAGCCATTAAGATAGTAGGAAGGAGCACTAACACACGGCTGTATGTCTTGGGGCAGGATTGACACCCTCATTATTTCCCCATCCCGTGATACAGCCCCTGTCTGGCGACAGGAAAGGCAGACACATCGAGGAATGAGTTATTCCAAAACGAGTCTGCTTGCTATTTTTGCCTCGGCTGGATATCAATTTGCGGCACTACCTACTCCTAGAAAGGCTTGGGTAGTCAGGCTTGAGGAATAAAATCGGGAGTCAGAATCCCCAAGGCAGTCCCCCGAGGCTGTATAAAGTTCTGGCAGCTCCTGCGACTTTACTGGAACCATGTGTACTGGCGATTGCCTTTCCAATGGACCATTCCAGCGACGTGGAGAAGAAGGTCTGCTGCATGGGTAACAGCTTGCCCTCCATACTGACTTACCAAGGCTTTGCGCTCTGGAGAATTAAGACGTAGAGCACAACTACATAGTCTTTTGAGAATGACGACCGCCAAGGATTATGGGTAAGCATGCTATTCAGGAACTGAGTAGCTAGTCTTTTGCAAGTATGTCACCCTCCATCACATAATGAACTGCATTGAATGGGGGGTAAGTTTTTAGTTGTTAGCATGCTATCGGTCTAAAACGAAACGATCATTCAATGCAAACATCTTGATTGAAAATTAGACAATTCTATGCTACATCCAGGAAGTGGCAAAATGAGAACTGGACAGAGTTTTGCATGGTAATAATTGTGTGGTCAGGATGAGGGCTTTGAGGTTTACATACGCGTGTTTTTGAGGCTTTTTCCTTGTATTTTGTGTTTGACCAACAGAAACAGATTACGCTGTGATATTTCAGCACAGGGTAGAAGAAAGCTTGTACTTTTATAATTAATCGCAATATCAACATTGACAACCGGGCCCCCACCTGCCTAGCATGGCTTAATTAAAGGGGACAAGTGGGTCAGGTTCAATGCAACTCATTTGGTGGTGGAGAGTCACGTTAATTAATGGGGGAGTCTGGCGGAGACTAGTCTACTAGCTGTTTTGACTCTGCTGGGTATCTGTAAACATGGTAACCATACTACTGCAGCTGGAGGGCTGCTAGTTTTCATCTGTAAACATGTTACACATCATACTGCAATGTAATAGTGGTTAGTCTCTATCTGTAACCATGGTACCCATGTAATAATTATAGCTGAAGGGTTGACAGTCTTCATCTCTAAACATGGTACCCATGTAATAATTATAGCTGTAGGGTTGACAGACTTCATCTCTAAACATGGTACCCATGTAATATAGCTGAAGGGTTGACAGTCTTCATCTCTAACCATGGTACCCATGTGATAATTATAGCTGTAGGGTTGACAGACTTCATCTCTAAACATGGTACCCATGTAATATAGCTGAAGGGTTGACAGTCTCCATCTCTAACCATGGTACCAATGTAATAATTATAGCTGAAGGGTTGACAGTCTTCATCTCTAACCATGGTACCCATGTAATAATTATAGCTGAAGGGTTGACAGTTTTCATCTCTAACCATGGTACCCATACTACTGCAGCTGAAGTGTAGACTGTCTTGCCGTTATCCAAGAGTTATGACAAATGCAGTATTCCCATCACCCTCACCAATCTGAAGAAAACTCAGCTGAAATACATTAAACAAGAAACCATGCCAACCTCATGCAGATTTTATCTGAACTAAGGTATTAACGACACACAACCATGATTACTCTTTCTACCAAGAGGTATCAGTACTAACACAGATATGATTTACGACGCTGGTTTTTGCAAATGGTCCATGTTGTTGCGTTTTCACTGTTAAAGGTCTGTTCTTGTCTGCATCTTAAATAAACAATGTAGTTATGGGAGAAATAGATCCTGAACCTCAAAGTCAGTGAATTAAGTGATGTCTTTCATTGTGACTTGATGTCGCTTACGTGAGCGGTCTCTCCGTGCAGACAATCGTGTAGCCCAATGCATGACTTTACTGTACAAAAAACACATCAGCCCATCAGCCAATAACACATAATCACGAAAAAAGACAAAAACATATGCAGTTAAAATCGATAGCTGATAGCATCACATTTGCTCTTTAAGCAAGTCTTAATCTAACACTGATCTCTTATCCGAACGTCTGAATTTTTCATTTAAGTAGTTACATTTGCTGATAACTACCTGCTTACTTTAAAATGGAATGCAAAACCAGTTTCAAACTGAACAAGTCTAAAATGTGTTTTTCTTCAAGACATGTTCAGAGACATAGACAGACACCCGAAAAAAGAATGCACGAAGTAACTAACCTGTAGAAGTCTAAATCCCCTGACAGTGACTAGAAATCAAACCAAAGAGAGAAAAAAAGAAAAGAGTTAACCCCCACCCCCCAAAAAAAATGTAACCGAAAAAAAAGAGTTTGCAAATTAGGAAAGAGTTACCAAATTAGGAAAGAGTTACCAAATAAGGAAAGAGTTACCAAATTAGGAAAGAGTTACCAAATAAGGAACGTGATACCAAATAAGGAAAGAGTTACCAAATAAGGAAAGAGTTACCAAATAAGGAAAGGGTTACCAAATAAGGAACGTGATACCAAATAAGGAAAGAGTTATCAAATAAGGAAAGAGTTACCACATAAGGAAAGAGTTTTCAAATAAGGAAAGAGTTATCACATAAGGAAAGGCTTACCAAATAAGGAAAGAGTTACCAAATAAGGAAAGAGTTACCAAATAAGGACAGAGTTACCAGATAAGGAAAGAGTTACCAAACAAGGAAAGCGCGAGCTACCTGCAGGAAGATGAAGAGCTGCGGGGTGGCGAAGACGAAGGCCATGACCCAGGCAGTGGTGACCTTCATCCAGATCCGCGGCCGTTGAGCCAGAGACTGCAGAGGTTTGACGATCACCTGCAACACCACAGCCACACTGCCGGTAAACAGACAGAACAGTCATGTATCACCTGTAACATCACAGCCACACTGCCAGGTAAACAGACAGAACAATCATGTACCACCTGCAACACCACAGCCACACTGCAGGTAAACAGACAGAACAATCATGTATCACCTGCAACACCACAGCCACACTGCAGGTAAACAGACAGAACAGTGTGGAACAGTCATGTATAACTGCCAGGAAAACAGACAGAACTACCATGTATCACCTGTAACACCACAGCCACATACTGCCGGTAAACAGAACAGTCATGTATCACCTGCAACACTGCCCGGTAAACAGACAGAACAATCATGTATCACCTGTAACACCACATTCACAGTGCCAGGTAAACAGACAGAACAATCATGTATCACCTGCAACACCACAGCCACACACTAGCGAAGTCAGAATGGTATGGAACAATCTTTCATAACCTGTGACTGTAGTGTCACGAATTGTCTTCTAACCAGTCACAACAGTATGGAACCACAATTCATAACATGTGACTGTGCCGACACAAACTGTCGTGAAAATAGTCACGGAAAGTATGGAACAATATTATATTTTATTATCTGTAACAGCGCAGTCACAAAACTGTCGTGTAAGTAGTCATAAAATAAGGGAACAATAATGTATAGCCTGTGAATGTACGGTTACAGACTGCCCTGTAATATCCAGACATACAGATATAACGTATAACAATATTGTCTCAAAATACTGTGAAAATGTTTGTCCAAAATGAAACGATATCACTGATCCCAGTAGCGCCCTTAATCATCATATGTTTCAACTTTATTGATTTCTGTAGGGTATTATATAAAACGAGATGGGGTTGGGTTGTTTGTTGTTGTTAGTTTTGTTTTTGTTCGTTTTGCAAATCGGTCAAAGGTTTACAGTGAAATAAAGTGTTTACTTCGTCTTCCAGGCAATAATTACAGGGGGGACATTTCAGGTCACAGGGGCTGAATGAAGCATATCGCATTTTGTGTGTGCGAATTTCACATGCACCATTTCTACATCGGATGCGCATATTTCTGATATGTTTGTTAATGACAACAGTGAAGTATGAATCCAGAGATAAGAG
>CM054162.1:1564641-1572141 GCA_028751875.1 Rapana venosa
ATATTAGATAGATAGATAGATAGAGAGAGAGAGAGAGAGAGAGAGAGAGAGAGAGAGAGAGAGAGAGAGAGAGAGAGACCAAGACATAGAGACAGAGCGACAAAGAAAGACAAACACAGAGACAGAGAGAGACAGACACAGAGAGAGCGAGATAGAGAGGCAGAGGGAGACAGAGACAGAGAGACAGAGAGAGAGGTTTCTTCTCATTTGTTTAATTTTGTTCTTCAAAAAGCAGACAATAAATCAGTACAAGAACAAAGTTTAAGACAGCCTCGATGGAAAAAAGGTTTCACATACACTTATCATCAGATAGAAAAAAAAATTTTAATTAAGAAAAAAACACACACCACCAGCAACAAAAAAGAAACAGACATAGTCAGAGCATGGTGAGCATGTCACCTCATCTAAGGGATAATTCTCCATTGATACCGGTGACTCCAGTCCTGATCAGGGGAAAGGCAGGGGAGGAGCAGACCTAGTCTGAACCATGTACAAACACCGCCCCTTCTATCAGAAGAGAGAGGAGAGAGAGAGACAGATAGAGAGAGAGAGAGAGAGAGAGAGAGAGAGAGAGAGAGAGAGAGAGAGAGAGAGAGACAGATAGAGAGAAGAGAGAGAGAGAGAGAGAGAGAGAGAGAGAGAGAGAGAGAGAGAGAGAAGCATGGATGCTTGCTAGGTGCTTTGCCTTTGAAGGGAGAGAATTGATCCAACCTTTCCTTATGGGTAATGGGTCTTGATCCTCACTCGTCTATGTAGAGGTCAGGCAATGTTAGTGGTAAAAATTTGTGTGAACAAGAACAAGAACACATTCCAGAGCAAGAGAAGTCCAGGATGTGCGTGCGTGTGTGTGTGTTTGAGGTTGGGTGGTGAGTGTGTGTATGTGTGTGTGTGTGCATGGTTGTGTGTGTGCGTGTGTGTGTGTGTGTGTGTGTGTGTGTGGGAGGGGTGGGGCAAGCATATGCATACCTTTTAGAAATTCCTCACTATAAATTCCTTTTTTCCATAGTTTTTTTTTTCTGGATTCTTCTTTTTCTTTCTTGCCACCACATTCCTGTCTGTCTTCTGCTATTACAAAAAACAAGAGATAGCAAATCTCTCACAGGGAGGGTGCATGTGCTGGACCTGACTTGTCAGGCGCCACACGGCAGCACAGCACATTTGTGTGCATGTGACATCAGTTACGGTGTAAACGTTGGATGATGGAGAAGATACGATTCCACCTCTGACGTAATGGGCAAAGATTTTAAGATAGACAAACAGACAGACAGACAAACAGAAAGACTGACAGACACCCCCCCCCCCCCCCGAATGTTTTTGTTTGAACACATTCAGAATGAGGGCAGCAGAGAGAGTGTACTTTGATGGGAGAAAAAGACCAGGCAAAGCACAGGGATAAACGTGACAGACACACAGAGAACTGTAGGCTGATGGTGTTTGAACAACACACACACAACATGCACCACACACACACACGCACACACACACACATGCACACACGCAAGCACATACACACACACTCACGCACACACTTACATACATACTCACACACACTCAAACTCACACACTCACACACACGCACTAGCACAAATACATACACACTCACACACAGATACACACACTCACACACACACACACTCCACACACACACACACACACACACACACACACACACACACACACACACACACACACACACACACAACACACATGTTCAGATGCTGATGAAGCCAGACACACAGCTTGGAGGCCACTGGCAATACATTTCATGCCCCAAACATGTTTCTGACCTCTGCGTGCATGTGCATACACATACACCACAAACACACACACACACTTAGATACACAAATATGTGCACAAAGAAAACAAACATGCATAACAAACGCACACACATGCACACACATACTCACACATGCTATGCAATCTCTCTTTTCCCTCACATCCACTCTGCTTGGATCTGCGAAGGCTAGCCCTCTGCCTTCTATCTACAACCACTCTGAACTTCCTTCCATATTTTCTGCATTCTTTTCTGACAAAATCCGCAACATTCGCTCTAGCTTGGAACAGACTCCTTTCCAGCCTGCAATTTGCGATCCTCAATTTTCTGGCACTCCTCTCATGTCCTTTCATCCAGCAAGTGAGAAAGAAATCGAGACAATTCTGAAAGGAATGACTATAAAATCATGCGATCTCGACCCCATACCTGCTTTTCTTTTCGTGCAGTACCTGCCACAGATCATACCCGCTATCACAAAGATAGTAAACTCATCTCTGGTTTCTGGAAATGTTCCTTCAGCTCTCAAAACTGCTTTAGTCACACCATTACTCAAAAAGCATGACCTTGACCCTAACATTCTAAAGAATTACAGACCTGTTTCCAACCTACCTTTTATCTCTAAAGTCCTTGAAAGAGTAGTTCTGAAACAGTTCAACAACCACCTTCTCTCCAACAGTCTTCTTCCTGCGTTTCAGTCTGGCTATCGTGCCAACCACAGCACTGAAACCACCCTAGTTCACACCTTAAACATGCTTCTACTTGCGTCTGACTCAGGGAAAATCTCCCTCCTCACTCTACTCGACTTATCTGCAGCCTTCGACACTATTGACCACTCTATCCTTCATTCCCGTCTTCAAGAAACGTTTGATGTTACTGGTGCAGCCCTCACCTGGTTTAGATCATACCTGACTGACCGATTCCAGACAGTCACAGTAAACAAGATTCAGTCAGTACCTGCCAGACTGGAATGTGGAGTCCCGCAGGGATCAGTTCTGGGCCCTGTTCTTTTCACTCTCTACACCGCTCCACTGTCACAATAATTAACCGTCATCAGATCAACCATCCCCTTTTATGCAGATGACTCTCAGATTCTAAGCAGTGACACCCCTGAAAATCTGCCTTCCCTTTTATGAATAGACCATGCTTTAAAGTACCCAAAACTGGATGATAGAGAAAAGTTACAACATACCCTGATAAAACGAAGCCAGCTTGTGGGGACCAAAAAAAAAGTCTCTTCCATTACAAAGCTTCAATAAATTCGGCAATGCTCAGTCCCTCTTTCCACTGCTGGGATATCTGGGGGGTTTCCATTATTGACAACACACCTCCTACAAAATTCATCCCCCAACCTCATCCTGCTTTCTGTCAATTCGATGTTTTAGGCAATTCGAAAGTACCTGTCCACAGGGAAAACATAAAAAACTCGGGGCATTTTCCTTTCTTTCACGTCGGACTATTGCAATTCTCTTTTGGTGGTCTGCCAGCACATCTACCCACTCCCTCAACGTATTCAAAACTCTGCAGCTCGACTAGCCTAAAAGAAAAATCTGAGCACTTTTCCCCCTCTCTTCCCGACTCCCACGGGCTGCCTTCCCACAAAGAATAAACTATAGATCAGTACCTCGTACAAAGTTTCCACAAAACAGCCCCTTTCCCTACTCTGTCAATTCTCCACCTGTCCCCCCCCCTTCTCGCCCCCTTTCGCTCTGCGCGATTCCTTGTGCTTAAAAACACCAGTTTCAACCAGCCCACTTTTGGCCGCGCTCTTCCCTGTTTCTGGCCCATCGATTTGGAATGGCCTCCCTATTCTCTCCCCAAAGGGCCCTTCTGTGACCTTTTTAAAACTGCCCAAAATATTTGTTTCAAACTAAAAATTTCCTCTCCGTTTCATTTTATAGCTTCCCTCTTTTTAACAGCTAAAGGTTCCTCAAACCCCGCCAAAGTGTATAAGTGGGGTGTTGGGGTTTTGTGGTGTGTGTGTGTGGATTTGGACTTGTTTTTAAACTATTACCCTTTGGTTCATGACTGTGTAAGAATGATTTAGTGCAAGCGCTTTTATTTTCTGTGCAAATTTAGCGCTATATAAATCCATTTTTTATTTTGCTTGTCTGTCTTCTGACTCCTCTCTCTCTCTCTCTCCCCTCCTTTCCCTCTCTCTCTCTTTTTCCCCTCTTTTCTCTTTTAAAACAGCTCTGACAGTCACATACAGACAGGCCAATTACCCACCAGGAAAGGCCAGAGAAGTTGTCTCCCATGCCCGGAAAAAAAAAGATAATAGTTCGTCTTTTTCAAATATGCATGGGTGCCATATGGGAAAAGGTCGTCCCTTTTTGCTACTCCCCCCCCCCCCCCCCTTTAATCTTGCAGACAGACGGCAGAGAAATATGTGGTGAGTGAGCTAGTGAGAGATAATGGGGAGAGAGAGAGGAGAAGAGAGAGAGAGAGGAGAAGGGAAAAGGGGGAGAGAGAGAGAGAGAGGGGAGGGAGAAGAGAGAGAAGGAGAGAGAGAGAGAGAGGAGAAGGGGAGGAGAAGAAGAGAGAGAGACACACACACACACACGCATGCACCCACTCTCTCTCTCCTTCTCCTTCTTTCTCTCTCTCCTCTCTCTCTCCTCTCCTTCCTCTCTCTCTCTCTCCCAACACACCACCTCAGAGTGTGACAAACCCTTGGCCCCAAAACCCTGGATCAAGGCAATTACCCACCAGGGGAAAAACTGGACAAGTTCTCCCCGCCAAAAAGAAAAAAAATCACGATTTTTCTTTTTTCTTTGGGAGACACAAATGTTACTTCTGTGAAAGAGGGGTTCCTTTTTCACACTGACCCAGACGCACTTTTTGATCTCCTGATGCTCCAAAGTTTTTCACACTGTACATCTTTTGCAGGGATGTAATCTTTACAACTAGGCTTACTATGGCAAGAATTAAAACCCCCTCCCCTTTCCCCCAAAAAAAAACCAAACCCAAAACAAAAACCCCCCCGCCCCCCCAAAAAACCCCCCCAAAAAAAAACCCACCCACCAGGCTACATAAAAAATTGTCTGTTTAGCGCACTTGCAACCAAACCTGGAACCATGATGAGTTAAATTTAGAAAAACAGACTAGCAGCCGGGGTTTTGTTTGTTTTTTGGTGTTTTTTTTGGGGGGGGGTCCGGGTTTTGATGCTTTTTTTTTTCCCCCAAAAAATTTTCCCCCCAAAAGCACAACCCCGGAGTGGGGGCAGCCCTAGCTTCTGGAGGAACATAAACCGAGCTCCAGGTTCACATGTTTTAGCCACGTAAACTAACCCAAACAACTAGAGAAATGTCCCTGATAAAATTCTTTTTAAAAAAAAATAAGAAGCCCTCTAAAAAGAGAAACAGATACACCTGCGACGGGAAAAAGAAAAAGAAGAAAAACGGATGGCATGCTTTTGGGTGACTACAGCACTAAAAATCTCACACAGAAAATCTCCCCAACTTAGAGATTTTTACAAATACAACTTTTCTCAGGGTGTGGGGGATGTGTTTTTCCTTTTGTCTATTTTTTTTGCAAAGATAAAGTGGGAGAATACAAGTGTGGGAAGCACTTAAAACTTTTAAAATATTTGGAACATTTTTTTTAAAGGGTTTTTGATTTAAAAGGGAAAAAATGCTAAAAGTGACATATTTTCTGAGGGCATGAAAAACATGCTGTGTAAGAAGCATCCTGTTTCCGACCTGGTTGGCTTGGCCCCTGATGACCTTTCGTCAGAAGTCCCGCGTGGTACCTTACAGCGACACTTTTCAAATTTGAAAGTGTGAAACGTTTTTCACAAGAAACTTATTTTTCGTGCTCTTTTGAACCCTCCCTTTGAAAAAAAATGATAAAGGAAGGGAAAATTTTAAACTATACTTTGCCCCCAAAATATGTTTTCCTTATTATTTTTCGGATATTAATTTTTGTAGAGGCACTTATTTTTTCTCAAATTTTTACTAACCTCAGCTTCAGATACTTATTTAAAATGCAGTTGCACTTTTCTGTTTAAATTTATGCCAATAGATAGATAGAGAGAGAGAAGAGAGAGAGAGAGACAGAGAGAGAGAGAGAGAGAGAGAACAGAGAGAAGAGCCACAAAAACAAACAAACAAACAAACAAACAAAAATACTACCTAATTTGCATGTGCCATTTTTCCCCACAATGAGGTCCACATACGCCATCGGTATGGGCTGGGCCGGGACATTAAAAAGACGACAGGGAAAGCAGGAGGGGGACGCACAGAAAAGGGCAAAAATCCCCCCACCAACCAAAACAAATAAACAAACAAACAAAAACAAACAAACTAAAAAAACAAAGCAAGCAAACAAATACAAATTGCCTGTTCTAAAACTCCCCCCACATCTAATAGCTGCCAAAGCATAGAGCGCTGCAGTAAAGTTATTTTCTTTTGCAGTTTTTTTCTGGTTTTTTTGTTTGTTGTTTTTCTTTAGTTGGGTTGGTTGGTTGGTTTCTGTGTAGAAAATTTCATTTTCGCTGGGTATTTCTGTGTTTAAGTAATTTCAGGTTTATTTTGTTTTGGGTTTTTTGGTGTTTTTTTTTGTTCTTTTTGGTGGTGTTTACAGTGTTTTGTTGTCTTTAGCTGTGTTTGCTTTATACAACGTTGGTGTTTTTTTTTTTTGGTAGCTTCTATAGGGGGTTAAAAAAAATGCTTAAAAAAATCAGCATTTTTGTCAAACTATAACGTAAATAATCCATTATTGACTTAGACTTGTACTTCACCCCCAAAAAGCCCCCTCAACTAAATAAATCAATATCAAAAAATAGAAAATAAAAACAAATTTTACTGCAGATACTTTAAACGGCACCATATCAACACACAAGCTAGGGGAAAAATTCAACTAACCCTTTGATAAATCAGTTGGTTAAACATTTTTTATTCAATAAACACCTTCCTACCAGACAAGAAAACAGCCAGGGAAAAGCATCAACTTCGGCCTATTCAAACCCCCCCCCTACGGTAATTTTTCCGCGACCAAGCTCTGAAAGAAACTAACCCCATTGCAAGGGACGTAATCACTGGAAAACAAAGGTGATAAAACTGACATACAAAAGGGCCCGGGTTTCATTTGGGTGAAAACAAACAAACCCAACCTGCAACTCCCCCGACAAGGGGCCGTCTTTGTCTGCTAAAGAGGAATGACGGGCCTCTATTGGAAGGGGCATAACCAATCCTGTCTTTTCCCGAAAAGGACTTGCCTGATTCAAATAAATTACACTTGTCAATTCTGTTGGAGAGAGACAGATAGACAACAGACAGAAAACAGACGAACGAGAGAGAGAGAGAGAGAGAAAAGGAGAGAGAGAGAGAGAGATAGAGATAAGAAGAGATAAGCAGAACAGAGCAGAGACTCACCGACAGACAAAGACAGACAGGCCAAAAAAAGGCAGGCACACAGAAAAAAAGACAAAAAGAAAGACAGAACCAGACAGAAAGAGCAAAGAGACAAAAACAGAGAAAAAAGATAGAGAGAGAGAAAAAGACAGACAAGAGAGGGGCAGAGGGAGAGAGAGGACAGAGACAAAAATACAAATGACAAATTCTTTTTTCGAGAAATGAATAAGCACACATTGCTTTTTTTACATCCATCCCCGCCCGTTAGGGAACATCTTTAAAAATAATAACCCAAAACTTTTACATCTCGCAATAAAAACAAGGGAAATAACCCTTTTTAAAAAACTCCCCCCCACAACCCTCCCCCCCCCCCA
>CM054162.1:1577141-1580402 GCA_028751875.1 Rapana venosa
TACACACACACACACACACATACACCCACACACACACACTCACACACACGCACTAGCACAAATACATACTCACAAACTCACATACACATACACACAAAACACACACCAAAACACACACACACACACACACACACACGTGTTCAGATGCTGAACTTTCTGAATTTGTCTAATCTCACCTTGAGTAAACAAACGTTAAATTAAAGAAAGTTCAGATGCTGACGAAGCCAGATACACAGCTCGGAGGCCACTGGCAATACCTTTTATGCCCCAAACATATTTATGACCTCTGCAAGCATACGCACAGACATACACCACACACACACACACACACACACACATACACACACTAGCGTGACCACACAAGAATGGCACACACATACACACACTTAGATACACAAATAGGTGCACCAAAGAAAACAAACATGCATAAAAAACCACACACATGCTCTGTCTGTTCTGTATCTCTCTCTCTCTCTCTCTCTTCTCTCTCTCTCCTCTCTCTTCTCTCTCTCTCTCTCTCTCTCTCTCTCTCTCATCTCTCTTTCTTGCAGATAGTCTCTGACAGTCACATATGGATAGGACATTACACCGGAAAGGAGAGAGGGTGTGCTCCCATGCCAGGAAGAAAAGAGATAGTAGTTTCGTCTTGCAAATAGATGGCTGCTATATGGAAAGAGGCGTCATTTTTATACCCCCCTCCCCTTGAACTTTGACAGCAGACAGAAGACGACGACAGAGAGAAGTGAGAGTGAGAGAAGTAGTGAAAGAGAGAGAGGAACGCACGGAGAGAGAGATAGGAGAGATAGATAGGAGACTACACACACACACATGCACATCTCGCTCCTCTCTCTCTTCTCTTCATCCTCTCTCTCTCTCTCTACTCTCTCTCTCTCTTCTCTTCTCTCTCTCTTCTCTCATCTCTCTTCTCTCTTCTTCTATCTATCTATATCTATCTATCTATATTCTATCTACTCTTTATTTATCCTCTGTACCTGTTTGTCTACCATTGCCTCTCTCTCTCTCTCTCCTCTCGCTCTCTCTCTCTCTCTCTCTCTCTCTCTCTCTCTCTCCTCTCTCTTCTCCTCTCTCTCTTCTCCTCTCTCTCTCTCTCCCTTTCAAATGTTAACTGTTGTTGTATTAGTGAGTTTACCAAAGTGAAAGCTCCTTTTTTTTCTTTTTCTTTTTAATTACACTATAGTTATAAGAAATATATCTATCATAACAATACTGTGTTAATCTGTACGAGTATAATCAAAAGAGTGTTGACAGTGATGATGTGCTATTTTGGGAATTATTTCAGTATTTTTTTTCTATGTCGTTTTTATTTTTTTTGTTTACAAACAAAAAGCATTATGTTTAACACACACAACACACACACACACACACACACACAACACACACACACACACACACACACACACACATCATCCCCCCTCTCTCTCTCCACTCTCTCTCATTTTCTTCGCCGCCCCACCCCTCCCCCCCCCCCCCCCCCATATCTCTCTCTCTAACTTACAATATATAGATGTTCATTTTATTACTTTAGTATTAAAAAAAAATTCCTTCTTATTGTATGAGTGTATTGGCATTGGGCTTTTAAAAAAATTCTATTTTAATGACGTTCAATTTGTACGAGTATATTCGAAAAGAATATTGATGGTGGTTCTGTGCTGTCTTCAGAATTATATATTTAGTATTATCCTTGAAACACACACACACTTTCTCTCTCTCTCTCTCTTCTCTCTCTCTCTCTCTCTCTCTCTTCTCTCTCTCTCTCTCTCTCTCTCTCTCTCTCTCTCTCTCTCTCTCTCTCTCTCTCTCTGGTGTTCTCAATCTAGAAGCTTTCCGAAGGCAAGATATTTTTTCTATCTTATCGTCCGATGATGATATTGTGATCAAATCGGTTGCAAAGTTTATTGCTGAAGCATTGAAATTAAGACAAGTACAGCTAAGTTCCAATTAGCTTAACATTTGTGACTAAACTAAAGTAACATTTATATTATGTAAACTCCAGCATTTTGTGAAACACCTAAAGAAACATTTATAATTACGCTGTAGTCTCCAGAAAGAATATTTTTTGAAAATTTCACATACGTCAATGGATGGACTAATATAGCATTCTAGAATGTTCTTTTCATTATTTTAGTTATTTCTTATTGGTTCCTATTGTTCATCCTTGCTAATACTTTGTGTTCATTTTGAAACTGAGTTTACGTATCCGTTCATAGAGAGCTCATTTTTGGTTTTTTGGTTTTCATTACGTTAAATGTATCATGTGATTGTTCTTGTATTTATTTGTATTTACAAAAAAAAGTCGTGTATAACCCCCCTTGTCAATAGGCCTTTTAAGCAAAGACAATAAATTGGTCAAAGCGTCTCTCTCTCTCTCTCTCTCTCTCTCTCTCTCTCTCTCTCTCTCTCTCTCTCTGATCTTATAGATTTGACTCTTATCACCCTTTCTCTTCTTCCTTGTTTTTATTGTGTGAGTATACGGGTATTGAGTTTATTTCATTATCATGACATATAATTTGCATGAGTATAATCAAAATAATTTTATTGTTGACGGTGATGTGCACTGTTTTGAGAATTGTATATTCACTGTTATCCCTGAAACACACACACAATCAATCTCTCTCTCTCTCTCTCTCTCTCTCTCTCTCTTCTCTCTTCTCTCTCTCTCTCCTCTCTCTCTCTCCCTCTCTCTCCTCATTCTCTCTGTCCCCTCTCTCTTTCTCTCTCTCTCTCATTTCTTTCTTCACTCTCTTTCTCTCTCTTTCTCTCTCTCTGTCCTTTCCTCCCTCTCTCTTCCTCTCTCTTTCTCTCTCTCTCCCCTCTCTCTCTCTTTCCCTCTCTCTTTCTCCTCTCTCTCCCCCACTCTCTTCTCTCTCTCTCCCCTCTCTCTTCTCTCCTCTTTTCTCCTTTCATTGATTTCTTGATTTACCAATAATTGAATGGAAAATTGTGTGATTCATTTCATTGCTTTTTGACACTATTTTGTTTGTTGATTCATTGGTTTATTCATGTTTGTTTCACTTTTTGCCCATGAGGGCCTGGTGTAAAGAAGCCTCTGGCTTATCCAATTACCCTCATTAAAATATTCGAGTTCGAGAGTTCGAGTTCGAGTTCTTTCCCCCATTATGACCTTATAGATTTGGTTGGGTTTTTCCCCTTTCTTTTCTTCCTTGTTTTTATTGTGTGAGAGTATGGGTATTGAGTTTATTTTATTATCATGACATAAAATTTGTATGAGTAATCAAAAAA
>CM054162.1:1580902-1585902 GCA_028751875.1 Rapana venosa
CCCCCCCCACCACAAGGGCACGCACATAATAAAAAATCACCACCCCCCCCACAAACACACCACACACACAACACCACCGAACACAACACACCACAACTATCCACCGCACGCACATGCATACAAAAATACACAAACTCACCACCCACCCACAAACACAACACACAAAACCACACACACATACACGAACACACACACACATATACATTCGCATGCCAATGCATACACATACACAAACTCCCCCCCCCCCCCCCTACACACACCACACACCCACACACACAAAATCCGGGGTTTCTTTTAGCAATAACGGACGTTCTTTCTCTTGGCTCTGGAAGGGTTTTCTTGTTCTTGTTCACACAAACTTTCAGCACTAACATTCCCCTGACCTCACATAGAGAGTGAGGATCAGCACCAGTTAGAGGTTAGGAAAGGTCAGACCAGCTCTCTCCTGCCATAGGCAAAACATGTAGCAAGCAAAACATCCTTCTCTCTATCTCTGTCTCTTATGCCTCTCTCTGTCTCTCTTTCCCCTCTCACACGCCAACTCCTCTCTCTCTTTTGCTTGCTCGCTAACTCACCCAACTTTGTCTGTCGTCTGTCTGTCAGCCTGTCTGTCTGTCTGTCTCCCCTTTTTTCTGTCTTTTCCCCTCTCTGTCTCTCGCTCTTTCTCTCTCTGTGTCTCTGTCTGTTTTTTCTGTCTGTCTGTCTGTCTCTCTTCTCTCTCTTCTCTCTCTCTCTTCTCTCTCTCCTCTCTATCCTCTCTCCTCTCTCTCACTCACTCACTCACTCACTTTACTTTCTCTGTCTGTCTGTCTGTCTGTCTGTCTGTCAAGAGGTCAACATTTTTGTCTGTGGGAGGGAGTAAAAGGGACGACCTCTTTCGACAAAGGCAGCCCATGCATATTTAAAAGATGAAAGTACTTTTTTTTTTTTTTTCCTAGGAGGGGAGACAACTGTTCTGGTCTTTCCTGGTCGGTTGCCTAGCCCTGACCTTTTGTGACTGTCAGAGATGTCAGACTAAAAGAGAGAGAGAGGGGAGAGAGAAGAGAGAGAGAGAGAGGAGAGAAAAGGAGAGAGAGAGAGAGAGGGGGGGGGGGGGAGGAAAGCATGTAAGTGTTTATGCATGTTTGTGTTCTTTGTGCACATGAGTGTATATAAATGTGTGTGTTTGGGGTGTGTTTGCATGTGATTCTTGGGTACTTGCACTTGTCTCTGTGTATGTGCATGCGCGCATGTCAATGGTCAGAAATATGTTTGGGGCATAAAAGGTACTGCCAGTGGCATCAGGACTGTGTTTTGCTTCAGCAGCATCTGACTATGTGTAAGTGTGTGTGTGTTTGTGAGTGAGTGTGTGTGTGTGTGTGTGTGTTCAAACACCATCAGCCCTGCAGTTCTCTGTGTGTGTCTGTCACGTTTATCCCTGTGGCTTTGCCTGGTCTTTTCTCCCATCAAAGTACACTTCCTCTGCTGCCCTCATTCTGAATGTGTTCAAACAACACTTTATGAGCTTTGTCTGTCTGTCTGTCTGTCTTGTCTGTCTATCGAAAAAGCTAAAGTGATTTACGTCAAAGCTGAAAATGTATCCCTTTCATCATGGAACCTACACAGAAACGATGTCACAGAAGGAAAATGGGTTTTTGCTGCCCTTTTAGCGCCTTAAAAGGCAAGGACCAGCGCATTCAACTTTGATGTGAGAGAGGATTGTCATGTTTAAATAGTGCGTCAAAATTTTTTTAGAAGAAATAAAACAAAGAAAGAGAAGAAACCTCTCTCTCTGTCTGTCTCTGTCTCTCTCCCTCTGCCCCTCTCTCTGTCTCTCTGTCTGTCTGTCCGTCTGTCTCTCTCTCTGTCTTTGTCTCTCTGTCTCTGTCTGTCTGCATCTGTCTTTCTTTTTCTCTATATTTTTATGTCTGCCTGCCTTTGTTTACCTTTCTGTCTTTGTCTGTCAGTGAGTCTCTGTCTCTGCCTGTCTCTGCTTATCTATCTCTCTGTCTGTCCATCTGTTTATCTGTCTGTCTGTCTGTCTGTCTGTCTCTCTCCCAACAGAAACTGACAAGCTGCCTAATTTATCTGAATCAGGGCAAGTTACCCTCTGGATAAAACAGGATTGGTTATGTCCCTTCCCAATCAGAGGCCGTCATTCCCTCTGTAGTAGACAAAGACGGCTCCTTGCTCTGGACAGAGTTGCCAGGTTGGGTTTGTTTGCTTTCAGCCAAATGTAACACTGGCCTTCTTGTGTGTCAGATTTTATCACCTTTGTTTATCCAGATGATTACGTCCCTTGCAATCGGGGTTATGTTTCTTTCACTGAGCTTGGTCTGCCTGGAAAAATGACCTTGGGGTGGGGTTGAGAATAGGCTGAAGCTTGATGCATTTCCCTCGCTGTCTTCTTGTCTGGTAGGAAGCGTGTTTATTGAATAAACAATGTTTAAACCAACTGATTTATCTAAGGTTAGTTTAATTTTCTCAACTAGCTTGTGTGTTGATATTGTCCCAGTTTTAAAGACATTGTAGCAGCCAATTTGTTTATTTAATTCTATTTGATATTGATCTTATTATAGTTGAGGGAGGCTGTTTGGTGGGGTAATGCAAGTCTAAGTCAATAGGATGGATTATCTCTACTGTTATAAGTTAGACCAAAAATAGCTGATTGCTTTATAAACGTATTTTTTTTATTAACCCACTAAAGAAGCTACCAAAAACAAAAAAGACACCAACATTGATATAAAGCAAACACAACTAAAGACAACAAATCACAGTGAAGAACACCACCAACCAAAACAAAAAAACAAAGACGAAATAAACCTGAAATTCAAATAAACACACAGAACAGACCACATCAAAGTAAACTTTGCTACACAGAAACCAACCAACCAAGCAACTAAAGCAAAACAAATAAACAAACAAACAAACCAGACACACTGCAAAAGAAAATGATAACTTTACTGCAGCAGCACTATGCTTCTGGCATGCACTATTAAGATGTGGGGATGTTTTAGAACATGCATTTTTTGTTTGTTAGCTTGCTTTGTTTTGTTTGTTTGTTTGTTTGTTTATTTGCTTGTTTATTTGTTTTGGTCGGTGGGGGGTATTTTATTGCCTCATTTTCCATGACGTCCCCACCCTGGTCTTCCCATGTTGCTCATTTCAATGTCCTGGCCTCAGCCATACCCAGATGGCTTATGTGGCATCCTCATTGTGGGAAGAACTGGCACATGTATAATGTAGGTCGTGTTTTTGTTTGTTTGTTTTTGATTGTCTGTTTTTGTGGGTTCTCTCTCTCTCTCTCTCTCTCTCCTCTCTCCTTCTCTCTCTCTCTCTCTCTCTCCTCTCTCTCTCTCTCTCTACTTTGGCATAGGTATAAACAAAAATTGTGCAACTTACATTTAACTACCATATCTAAAGCTGAGTTTTGTAAAATTTGAGAAAGATAAGTGACCTCTGCCAAGATTAAACTCACGAAAAATAATAAGAGACAACACATTTGGTGCAACGTATAGTTTAAGCATATTTTCTTCTTCCTTTTAGCATCCTTTTTTTCAAAGGCAGCTTCAAAAGAGCACAGAAAGATCAAGTATTTTTGTGAATACGTTTCACACTTCTCAATTCTGAAAAGTGTCTGCTGTGAGGTACCACAGCAGGGACCTCTGACGAAGGCTCATCCAGGAGCTGACACACAAGCCAGGTCAGGCAACAGGCATGCTTCTTACCCAGACATGCTTAACATGCCCTCATTAAAATATGTAGTTTTCTAGCATGTTTTACACCTTAAATCAAACCCTTGAAGTAACATGTTCACAAATGTTTGAAAAGTTGTAAGTGGTTACCTACACTTGATTTCCTCCACATCTATGTTTGCAAAGAAAATGATAGACAAGAGGAAAACACACATCCCCACATCATGAACATGTTGCATTTGTAAACCATTCTATATCATGGCAGATTTCCTCTGTGAGAGAATGAAGCTGCTGTAGTCACAAGAGCAGTGCCGTCCAGTTTTTCTTGTTTTTCTTTTTTCTGTCTGCAGGTGTATCTGTTTCTCTGATCAGAGACACTTCATTATTTTTTTACAGAATTTTATCAGGGACATTTCTCTAGCTGTCTTGGGTTAGTTTACGTGAGCTAAAAGCATGTGAACATTGGAGCTCGGTTCATTGTCTCCTCGAGAAGACTAGAGGCTGACCACCACTCCTGGACTTGTGCATGAGGGGGAAGTTTGGGGGAAAAACAGCGATCACATCTGGACCCTCCCCAAAAACACACACCAAAAAACGAACAAAACCCTAGGCTGCTATGATAGGTGGTTTAGATGTAACTCACTTGCCTAGAAAGCGAAAAGTCTGGCTTCGATAGGGTCCAGGTTTGATTGCAAGTGCGTTAATCTAGACAATTGATCATAGTAGCCTAGGTGGGTGTTTTTGTTGGTTTTCTTTTTTCGGGGGGTGCTTTTTGTTTTTGGTGTGCTTTTTGGGGGGAAGGGAGGGGGTTCTAATGCTTGCCAATTGTAAGCCTAGTTATACAGACTTACATCCATGCAAAAAGCTGTACAGTGTGAAAAACTTTGGAGCATCAGGAGATCGAAAAGTGCGTCTGGGTCAGTGTGCAAAGGAACACCTCTTTCATTAGAAGTAACTATTTGTGTCTGCCAAAGAAAAAAGACAAATCGCTGACTTGTTTTACTTGGCAGGGGAGAGAACTTGTCCAGCTTTTCCTGGTGGGTAATTGACCCTGATCCCTATGTGTCTGGCCAAGGTTTGTCACACTCTGAGAGGTGTGTGTGTGTGTGTGTGTGAGAGAGAGAGAGAGAGAGGGAGAGAGCGAGAGTGTGTGTGTATGTGTCTTTCTCTCTCTCTCTCTCTGTCTCTCTCTCTCTCTCCCTCGCTCTCTCTCTTTCTCTCTCCCTCTCTCTCCCTCTCTTTCTCTCTCTCTCTCTCTCTCTCTCTCTCTCTCTCTCTCTCTCTCTCTCTCTCTCTCTCTCTCTTTCTGACTTGCTCACTCACTCA
>CM054162.1:1588402-1620339 GCA_028751875.1 Rapana venosa
GCACAAATGCACTCCAATCTTGTTGAAATTAAGTCAGGTTAACTCCAACACTTTTAAACCCAAATATGTAAAGAAAAAGTCTATTATTTTACTTCATATGGAAAGGAGGCTCCTTTTTGTTACCAACCCCCTTATTGGATTTCTCTCACTTTGCGGACAGTCCAACAGACTGGTTCTATAGTGATTCAAGCACCCTCTCTTCACAGCTAATATCTGGCCATGAAATAAGGAATGCAATCCACTTTCAATGGTCTCAGTTGTCTCAAACCTATTTCATAACTGAAATTTTATTACTTTTACTAGTATTATCTCGTTTGAAAATGTCTGGTACATGTGAAAAAAATGGTTGTTCGCATGTGTAAGTCTACTCTCTTTGACAATAGCTGTACTTTAAAGATGTTAAAGGTAATGATCTTTCATTTTTAATAAGAAAAGAGGATTCAAAGTGTTCATGAAAGGCTAAACATACCAGTGGTGCCTCTTGCTACATTTTACTTCTTTGACAGTTTGAAAAGCTTTCGAACTTTGTAAATACACTGTATAAGGAGGTTTGCAGGAAACTTCAGTTGGCTTTATGAAAATACGACTCACAATCAATGCACAACAGCCTTAGTTTGTTATTTAACTATATCAATACTTATCTGTCTTGCCATTTATCATCCAGGGTCTACTCCCACCCAGGCTGCATTGTCTTCCCCCCCCCCCCTCCCCATTTGCATGCGTGGAAATACTATCATATACATACATACATATGGTGATACAAAGATCAAATACAGGTATAACCTGCATTGTGTTTGTGCACTACACTCACCTAAGACCTACCTTTTTATGTTCATCCTTCTTGCCCCTCCCCTTCTTTCCTCCCTCCCCCATTCCCCCTTCCAACTTCCCATGTGGCGTTTTTTGCGATCTCACCGATCTTATCTTTGCCACCAATTGCGGAATACTTAATCATTCTGTGCAGATAAGAGCTGGGGTATGGATAGGGGTGGGGGGGGGGGATTGGGGATCTTGTTGGTGAAGGAAAAACCTCCAGCAAAACCACATGAAAACAAAGCCAATTTTATATATTTATTTTAAAAAAAAAGAAAAAAAAAAGATCACCCAAATGACATTTTCACGTTTCATTACAGAAGACTATAATATGTAAACACCGCTCTCTCTCCACCCCCTCACCCTTTCCTGCAGTTTTATTGTATTCTTTTGCTTATCTTCAGTGAAGCGGTTTGGACTCAAAACTGATATGAAAAACTGAATTGCATGCTGATGAGGGCACACACGAGGGAATGTATAATCCCCTGTTGACATCATTGCGACTCAACACTCACTAAAATTCTGTTTGAATTTACTTTTCAATGCCCAAATCTTACTAAAATTATCCACATGATACGAATACATTTCAATAACTTCAATATACATCATTCTGAGGTTGCCAAGGTATCTGAAGATTGGCTCAAAATTCCGCTCGCTCACATTGTTGCTTTGGTAAAACTGGTTCTAGAGAGGTTTTCATTAAAAGAAAGATGTAGCATGACAAACAGCAATTTTCAAATTTTATGTACTGCTCTATAAAATACTTACAGCAATGATACTGCCCCCAAAAACTAAGCCAGCTGACGTTCAAAATACCCGCATTGCATAACAGACCTGAATGTCTACAATAGGCTTCCACACCGTATTAAAAGATCTCTTTTCCTTCAGTTTTTCTATGTAATTTATAGTCATACCGACGCACTAATGCATCCAAGAAATAAAAAAATTTTTGTGACAAGACTAGCCTCTGACTCAAAAATCTCATGTGATTTTGAACAAATTTGGTAGGGTTTGATTTTTTTTATTTTTCAGCAAAACACTGTTACCCCTCAGTCCTTTGTCGTTTGCTAGTTTCACTTACCGCAATATGCATGCCGGGTGAGTCCAACGCTTGTAGGAATACAGGCAAAAACCTCATTTGATGGTTTAATTTCCAATTTCTTTTCGTGACTATCCTGGTATTGCTCTTTGTCCCTCAAATCCAAAACCAAGTGCACTGTGCATCTTTCATGCTTTAAAAAAATCTGTGAACATCACCACAGTTTTTTCCACTCGGCACTTCTATTAAGATACTACTTGACCCCAAATTAATACCGGTGTGTAGCCTGTATACAGGACTGAATTTTTTTTCTGGCGATATTTCTTTGATGTTACTTCTATTTTTATAGGCAATTTGAGTACAAAGCTCACTAACCACAATGTTCTCAAAGACAGTAGCACCTGAGCTATGCTGTTTGAAGATACACACTATGCTGCCAAGGACTGTATTCAGAGCTGCTTTAAACAATGGGCACATACTACTTTGGATCACAAATGTACAATGTAATGTTAAACATAAAGACATGTTTTATACAGCAATCTAGCCTATGTAATGGGCAACAGTATGTGTATTGAATAGCTTCAGAATAAGGTGGCAGTCTTTTTTGTTTTTTTTTCTCAACCTAACACCCCAAAACAGGAAATTATTTTTACCAGTTGCGGCATCTTTGGTACTACTACATGGTGCACAAATGCACCCAATCTTGTTGAAATTAAGTAAGGTATAACTCCAAACACTTTAAACCAAATATGTAAGAAAAAGTCTATTATTTTACTTCTATGGAAAAGGGAGGGCCTTTTTGATACAACCCACTTATTTGGATTTCTCTCCCTATGCGACAGTCCATCAGACTGGTTCTAAGTGATTCAAGCACCCCTTTTCCACAGCTAATATCTGGCATGAAATAAGGCAATGCAATCCACAGTTCAATGTCTACATGTCTCAACCTTATTTCATACTGAAATTTTTATTACTTTTCTCCTTAGTATATCACTTTTGATAAAATGTGGTAACAGTGAAAAAAACTGTTTTCGCATGTGTAAGTCTATCTCTTTGACATAGCTGTACTTTTACAGATGTAGTAATGATCTTTCATTTTTAATAAGAAAAAGAGATTTCAAAGTGATTCATGAAAGGCTTTAAAAACCTACCCGGTGGTGCCTCTTGGCTACATTTTACTTTTTGACAGTTATTGAAATGCTTCTCACTTTGTAAATTAACCACTGTAGTAAGGAGGTTTGCATGAAACATCAGTAGGCTATCAAATACGACTCAAAAATGCACACAGCATAGTTTGTTTATTTAAACTTGATATCAATACTTATCTGTCTAGCTGTATTCATCAGGGGTCTAATCCCACCCAGGCTGCATTGTCTCCCCCCCCCCCCTCCCATTTGCTAATGTTTCGCGAAATACTATCATATTCATACATACATATGGTGATACAAAAGATCAATACAGTATAACCTGCATTGTGGTTGTGAACTCACTCACCTACAGCACACTTTTTATGTTCATCCTTCTTGCCCCTCCCTTCTTTCCTCCTCCCATCCCCTCCAACCTCACCCTGTGGCTGATATTTGGGATCTCACCCGAATTTCTATTTGCCACAATTGGGATACTTAATCATTCTGTGCAGAAAGAGCAGGGGTAGGGGTGGGATTAAATGTGGGGGGGGGGATTTGGGGATCTGGTTGGTGAAGGAAAAAACCATCGCAAAACACATGAAAAACAAAGCAACTATATATATATATTTTAAAAAAAAAGAAAAAAAGATCACCCAAATGAATTTTTCAGTTTCACTTAAAGATAGACATAAATGTAAAACACCGCTCTCCTCACCCCTCACACTTTTCCGGCAGTTTTATTGATTCTTTTTTTATCTCAGTGAAGCTGTTTGGACTAAAAATGATATGAAAAACTGAAATTTGCATGCTGATGAGGCACACACACGACTGGATGTTTATCACTGTAGACTAATTGGACTCAACACACCACTATAATGCTGTTTTTAACTGAATTGTACTTTTCATATGCCCAAATCTTACAATTTATATCCACCTGATAAGACTTACATTTCAATAACTAATATACATCATTCTGAGGTTGCAAGGTATGCTGACGTGAAAGATTGGCTCAAATTCTCTCGATCAATTGTGCTTATGTGGTAAACCGTCCTAGATGAAGGTTTTCATTAAAAAGAAAGAAGTAGCTGACAAACAGCATTTTCAAGTATTATGATGCTCTAAAATACTTTCTGCAATGATACTGGCCCCAAAACTAAGCCAGCAGACGTTCAAAATACCCCGCTTGCAAACAGACCTGAATGTATACAATAGGCTACACACCGTATTAAAAAATCACTCTTTTCCTTCGTTTTTCTATGTAACTCTTATATTCATACCGCACGCACTAAGCATCCACAGAAATAAAAACCACTTTTTTGTGAAAGACTAGCCTCTGACTCAAAACTCAACTGATTTTGAACAAATTGGTAGGTTGAAATTTTTTATTTTTCAGCAAACACTGTACCCCCTCAGTTCTTTGTCGTCTGCTAGCTTCCTTACCGCAATATGCATGCGCGGGTCACGCTGTAGAATACAAGGCAAACCTCATTTGATGGTTATTTCCAACTTTCTCGTGACTACCTGGTATTGCTCTATGTCCTCAATCCAAAAACCAAGTGCACAGTGCATCATTTCATGCTTTAAAAAATCTGTGAAAATCACCAACAGTTTTTTCCACTCGCACTCTATAGAAGATACTACTTGACCCCCAAATTAATACCGGTGTGTAGCCAAAGCACCTAGCAAGCATCCATGCTTCTCTCTCTCTCTCTCTCTCTCTCTCTCTCTCTCTCTCTCTCCTCTCTCTCTCATCCCTCTCTCTCTCTCTCTCTCTCTCTCTTCTGATAGAAGGGCGGTGTTTGTACATGTTCAGACTAGGTCTGCTCCTCCCCTGCCTTTCCCTTGATCAGGACTGGAGTCACCGGTATCAATGGATGATTATCCCTTAGATGAGGTGACATGCTCACCATGCTCTGACTATGTGTGTTTCCTTTTTGTTGCTGGTGGTGTGTGTTTTTTCTTAATTAAACCTTTTTTTTATCTGATGATAAGTGTACGTGAAACCTTTTTTCCATTGAGGCTGTCTTAAACTTTGTTCTTGTACTGATCTATCGTCTGCTTTTTGAAGATCAAAACAAAACAAAACAAAGAAAAGTGAAGAAACCTCTCCCTCTGTCTCTCTGTCTCTGTCTCCCTCTGCCTCTCTATGTATGTTTCTGTCTCTCTCTCCTCTGCCTCTCTCTGTCTCTGTCTTTGTCTCTCTCTCTTTGTCGATCTGTCTCTTTCTATGTCTCTCTCTCTCTCTCTCTCTCTCTCTCTCTCTCTCTCTCTCTCTGTATAAGTGTTAGGTTATTATTAAGATGTATCCCTACGGGCGGGGACTGGATGTACAAAAGCACATGAGTGCTTATTCATTATCCTCGAAATAAAAGAATTTGTCATTTGTCCTTTGTCATTTCTCTCTCTCTCTCTCTCTCTCTCTCTCTCTCCTCTCTCTCTCTCTCCTCTCTCTCTCTCTCTCTCTCTCTCTCCTCTCTCTCTCTCTCTCTTTCCCCACGTAATGTGACAAGCCGCCTAATATATCTTAATCAGGTCAAGTTACCCTCTGGATAAAACAGGATTGGTTATGTCCCTTCCCAATCAGAGGCCGTCATTCCCTCTTTAGCAGAAAGAGATGGCTCCTTGCTCTGGGCAGAGTTGCCATGTTGTGTTTGTTTGCTTTAAGCAACATGCTACCAGCTAAAGCAAAACAAACAAACAAACAAAACAGACACACTACAAAAGAAAATGATAACTTTACTACAAAATCACAATGCTTTGGGCATGAACTATTAAAATGTCAGATTGTTTTAGAACAGGCAAATTGGTAGCTTTTTGTGTTTGCTTCATCTTGTTTTGTTTTGTTTGTGTTTTTGTTGTTTGCTTGTTTTGCTTGGTTTGCTATTTTGCTTGTTTGTTTTGTTTTGGTTGGTGGGTGTATTTTTACTGCCTCATTATCTGTGACGTCCCAGTCCTGCTGTTCCCATGTCGCTCATTTCAATGTCCTGGGCACAGCCATACCCAGATTCCTGATATGGCACCCTCATTGTGGGAAGAACCGGCGCATGTATAATGTAGGTAGTACTGTTTTTGTTTGTTTGTTTCGGGCTCACTCTGTTTGTCTCTGTCTCTCTCTCTCTCAAATACACACACACACATACACACACACTCACACACTACATTCACACACACACACACACACACACACACACACCACACACACACACACACACCACCACTGCAATGTAATTATCTATTACCGGCAGGGAACACCTGAAGAAGGGACACTAGACCATCAAGAAATGTAATCATGTCTCGCCCTTTCAAAAGAAAGGAACCGCTCACACATCTACAAGAGCAGATGCAGGAGGGTTCAGACGTTCCCCTGCTGAACAATGGAACCCTGAGGTTCTGGGTTCAATTCCCAGCATTGCCGTGTTTTTCCCAGTTTGACGAGAAAATCAAACTGAATGTCAAAGTCCTTCGGATTAGATTTTAAACCGATCTACCGATGTGAATGCACACTGACCATCCTGTATACATTTTAACAACACGTTCCACCTTATGGAAGATTAGGTCATTTCGTACATGTACAAAAATAGATGACAACATGTTGGGAATAGAGGACAACATGTAGGATTAGAGGACAACATGGAGGAATAGAGGACAACATGTAGGAATAGAGGACAACATGTAGGATTAGAGGACAACATATAGGAATAGAGGACAACATATAGGAATAGAGGACAACATATAGGAATAGAGGACAACATATAGGATTAGAGGACAACATGTAGGAATAGAGGACATGTAGGAATAGACGACAACATGTAGGAATAGAGGACATGTAGGAATAGACGACAACATGTAGGAATAGACGACAACATGTAGGAATAGACGACAACATGTAGGAATAGACGACAACATGTAGGAATAGAAGACAACAACATGTATGAATAGAGACAACATGTAGGAATAGAGGACAACATGTAGGAATAGAGGACATGGAGGAATAGAGGACAACATGTAGGAATAGACGACAACATGTAGGAATAGAGGACATGTATGAATAGAGGACAACATGTAGGAATAGAGGACAACATGTAGGAATATAGGACAACATGTAGGAATAGACGACAACATGTAGGAATAGAGGACATGGAGAAATAGACGACAACATGTAGGAATAGAGGACAACATGTAGGAATAGAGGACAACATGTAGGATTAGAGGACAACATGTAGGAATAGAGGACAACATGCAGGAATAGAGGACAACATGCAGGAATAGAGGACATGTAGGAATAGAGGACAACATGTAAGAATAGAGGACATGTAGGAATAGAGGACAACATGTAGGAATAGAGGACATGTAGGAATAGAGGACAACATGTAGGAATACAAGACAACATGTAGGAATAGAGGACAACATGTAGGAATAGAGGACATGTAGGAATAGAGGACAACATGTAGGAATAGAGGACATGTAGGAATAGAGGCCAACATGTAAGAATAGAGGACATGTAGGAATAGAGGACAACATGCAGGAATAGAGGACAACATGCAGGAATAGAGGACAACATGCAGGAGTAGAGACAACATGTAGGAATAGAGGACAACATGTAGGATTAGAGGACATGTAGGAATAGAGGACAACATGTAGGAATAGAGGACAACATGTAGGAATAGAGGACAACATGTAGGAGTAGAGGACAACATGTAGGAATAGAGGACAACATGCAGGAATAGAGGACATGTAGGAATAGAGGACAACATGCAGGAGTAGAGACAACATGTAGGAATAGAGGACAACATGTAGGAGTAGAGACAACATGGAGGAATAGAGGACAACATGCAGGAATAGAGGACAACATGTAGGAATAGAGGACAACATGGAGGAATAGAGGACAACATGTAGGAATAGAGGACAACATGCAGGAATAGAGGACAACATGTAGGAATAGAGGACAACATGTAGGAATAGAGGACATGTAGGAATAGAGGACAACATGTAGGAATACAGGACAACATGCAGGAGTAGAGACAACATGTAGGAATAGAGGACAACATGTAGGAGTAGAGACAACATGGAGGAATAGAGGACAACATGTAGGATTAGAGGACAACAACATGTATGAATAGAGACAACATGTAGGAATAGAGGACAACATGTTGGAATAATAATAATAATAATAATAATAATAATATATGGAATTTATATAGTGCTGAATCTTGTAAAAATACAAACAAATCGAAGCGCTTGCACTCAATCATTTCCAGGCATGCAACTCTCCTTAAACATAATGAACAACAGATTTCAAAACCATGCGCGCGCACGTATGCACGCATGCACGCACACACACGCACGCACACACACACACACACACACACACACCACACACAACACACACACACCACACACACACACACACACACACACACACACACTCGGAACAACACTTAGAAGGTAAAAAATGCTGTTGAAAATTAGGGACAGATATTTGTGGGGAAAGTCTCAGGTAAGAAACAAGTGTGTTTTGAGGCTGAACCCGAAGGTATCAAGTGAAGGCTTTTGTCGAAGTGAAAGAGGGAGGTCATTCCAGGTGGATGGACCAGAAACAGAGAAGGAGCGACGGCCAACAGTGGTTTGTTTGAATCTGGGTGTTCGAAAGCACAAAGCACCCGCGGCCGAACAAAGGCAACGGGATGGAGTGTACAGATGAAGACAGTTACAGAGATAAGGGGGTGCATATTTGTGGAGACATTTGAAACAGAGGGTATTGATTTCATACTCCAGTCTCTGT
Source organism: Rapana venosa (assembly GCA_028751875.1). NCBI lineage: Eukaryota > Metazoa > Mollusca > Gastropoda > Neogastropoda > Muricidae > Rapana > Rapana venosa. The sequence goes on from CM054162.1 coordinate 1,597,164, forward strand.
GAGACAGGCAGCCAGTGAAGAGATCGCAGAAGAGGAGCGATGCGCTCAGATTTTTTCTTTCTTAGGACCAATCGAGCTGCAGAGTTTTGTATGCGTTGAAGAGAGTGGATAGATGATGCTGGTAGGCCGCCAAAAGAGAATTACAGTAGTCTAAACGTGAAAGAATGAGAGATGTGACAAGCTTGGAATTTGCATAAGTGGACAGATACTTGCGAATCGCGCTTATGTGCCGTAATTGATAGTAGCAAGACTGGCAGGTCTGGGTGATGAATTTTTTCATAGAGAGTGTGTTGTCAAAATTACTCCTAAATATTCACAGAGTTGGACAAAGGGACTGACGTATTGCCGATTTCTATTGAAGTTTTTGCGATAGAGGAAAGTTTATGTTGGGTCCCTATGAGCATGGCTTCGGTTTTATCAGCATTAAGTTGTAACTTGTTCTGATTCATCCAGTTTTAAATGTCTTGAAGGCAGTAGGACATATTTGTCAGGAGGGAAGGCAAGTTTTCAACAGTATCACTGCACTGAAGCTGAGTATCATCGGCATAGAAATGATGAGCAGTATGGTGGTTGTTTATTATATGTGAGAGTGGAGCAGTGTAGAGAGTAAAGAGAACAGGGCCCAGGACTGATCCCTGCGGGACTCCACATACCATTTTGACAGGTTTTGATTGATATTTGTTTACAATAACTTTCTGGAACCTGTCTGTGAGGTATGAAGTAAACCAGGCGAGGGCTGTGCCGTTAATACCAAACGTATTTTGGAGGCGAGAAAGAAGAATTGAGTGATCTATGGTATCAAAGGCTGCAGATAAGTTAAGAAGAGTGAGGAGGGAGATTTTTCCTGCATCAGAAGCAAGTAGAAGTGTATCTAAAGTGTGGACTAGGGTGGTTTCGGTGCTGTGGTTGGGGCGATAGGCAGATTGAAAAGTGGGAAGGAGATCATTGGAATGAAGGAATATAGGACAACATGTAGGAATAGAGGACAACAAGTAGGAATAGAGGACATGGAGGAATAGAGACAACATGTATGAATAGGAAACATGTAGGAAAAAGAGGAAAAACAGGGAGGAAAAGGGACATGCAGGGAAAAGAGGACAAAAATTAAAAATAGAGGACATTTCAGGAATAGAACAACATGTAGAATAGAGGACATGTAGGAAAAAAGGGACCCAAAATTAAGGGAAAAGAGGGCATTAGGAAAAGAGGACAACATGTAGGAATAGGGGGCCAAAAGTAGGAAAAAGAGGACATGGAGGAAAGAGGACAAAGTAGGGAAAAGAGGCAAAATGTAGGAAAAAGACAACATTCGGAATAGAGGACAACAGGAGGAATAGAGGACAAAAATGCAAAAATAGAGGGGCAACATGAGGGAAAAGAGGACAAAATGAGGAATAGAGGGCATGCAGGGAAAAGAGGACAACATTTAAAGGGAAAAAGAGGGACAACTTTCAAAGGGAAAAAGGGCATGGGGAATAGAGGAAAAACATGCGGGAATTTTAGGGGATGCAGGAATAGAGGCAAGTAGGGAAAAGGGACAAAATGTAGGAATAAGGACATGTAGGAATAGAGGACAACATGTAGGGAAAAGAAAGGCAACAAGTAAAAATAGAGGCAATTTTAGGGGTAGAGGACATGTAGGGGAAAACAGGGACAACAGTAGGAATACAGGACAAAAGCAGGAATTTTAAAGGGCAACATGCAGGAATAAGGGGCCAACCCTGCAGGGAAAAGAGGACAACATGTAGGAATAGAGGGACAACAGTGGATTAGGGACATGGGAGGAAAGAAAAAAAAACATTTTGGGGAAAAGACAAACATGTTGGAATAGGGGCCCAAAATTAGGAAAAGGACAAAAAAATTTGGGAAAAGAGGACAACATGTAGGAAAAAGTGGAATTAGGGAAAAGAGGACAACATTAGGAAAAGAGGACAACAAAGTAGGAAAAAAGGGGGGCAACAGTAAAATAGAGACAAAATGTAAAAAAGAGACAACTTTTAGGGAAAAAAGAGGAACAAAAAGGAATACAGGGCAAAAAAGTAGAAATAGGGGGGAAAAACTTTTAGGAATAGGGGGACAGCATGTAGGAAAAAGGGACAAAAATGTAGGAATACTTTACAACATGTAGAAATAGAGGAAAAACATGGGGGAATAGAGACAACATGTGAAATTGAAGGGGCCAAAAGGGGGGAAAAGGACAAAATGTAGGGTTTGAGGACAAATGTAAGGGTAAGACAACATGTAAAAAATAGAGGACAACATTTGGGGGAATAAGGAAAAAAATGTAGGGGAAAAGAGGGGCAAAGTAGGGGAAAAGAGACAACATGTTTGGAATAGAGACAACATGTAGGGAAAAAAGGGAAAAAAATTTTAAAGGGAAAAAGGACAATTAGGGAAAAAAGGACATGTAGGGGAAAAAAAAGACAACATGTAGGAATTGAGACAAAAAGAAAGGGAAAAAGCAACATGTTTGGAATTGAGGACATGTTTGGAATAGAGCAAAATGTAGGAATAGAGACAACATGTAGGAATAGAGGAAACCCCCAAAAAAAATGTAGGAATAGAGGACCCCAAAGTAGGGGTAGAGGGGAAAATTAAAGGGAAAACAGGACAACATGTGGAAAAAGAGGGAAAAATGTAGGAATAAAGGACAACAGTAAGGAAAACAAAGGGCAACATGGAGGGAAAAGAGGAAAAACATGGAGGAAAAAGAGGACATTTTAAGGGAAAAAAGGACAACCCTGTAGGAATAGAGGAAAAACAGGGAAAAATAGAGGGCAACATGTAGGAATTTGAGGACAGGGAGGAAAAGAGGACAACAAGTAGGAATTTGAGGAAAAATTAAAGAAAAGAGGGGAAAAAAGGAGGAATAGAGGGGCAAAAGGTTTGGAATTTGAGGGCAAAGTTGGGTAGAGGACATGTTTGGAATAAGGACAACCCTGAAAGGGAAAAGGGGACATGTGGAATAGAGGACAAATTTTGGAATAGAACAACATGATGAAAAGAGGACAAATGAGGAAAAAGAGGAATAGGAAAAGGGACCCCCATGTTTGAAAAAAGGAAAAAAAAGTAGGAATTTGAGGACCCAAAAACATGTAGGAATAAGGGCATGTTTTTAAAAAAGAGGACAACAGGGGGGAATAGAGACAGCAATGGGAGGAGTAGAGAAACTGTAGGAACGAGGACATATTGTTTTTAAAAAGCGCAAAATTGGGCCCTGTTTTGGGCACAATCCTGGAATCAGGGAAAGCGGCTAATTAAAAGTTTGGTGGTTTTGGGGGTGTGTGTGTGGGGTTTGTTTGTGTGGTTGGGGTTTTATGGGTTTTTGTGTGGTGTGTAGGGTGTAAATTTTGTATGGTATTTTTGTGTTTTGGGTTTTATGTGTGTCGTTCCCTGTGTGTGGTGTTTGTATGGATGTGTGTGCGTTTTGGGTTTGCGGTGTGCGGTGTGTCTGTGCGTGGTGGTTTTTTGTGTAAAGTTCGCGCGCCCTGTGTGGGTTTTGTGTATGTTTTGCGCGCCCCGGGTGTTTTTGTGGGCGGTTTTAATGGGGTGTGTGTTGGGGTGTTTTGTGTTTTGCTTGGTTTTGTGCGTTTTGTGTGTTTGTGTGTTTTGTGTGTGTGTGTGTGGTGTGTTTTGTGTGTGGGGTGTGTGCGCCCCGGGTGTGGTTGGGTGTTTGTGTGGGTTTTTTGTGTGTATCGTTTGGGTGTGGGTTTTTGTGTGGGTTGGGGGGTGGGGGGCGGTTTTCTATTTTGTGGTGTTTGTGTGTCGGGCTGTGTGTGTGGTTTTTGTGGGGTGTTTGTGTGCGGTGTTGGGGTTTTTGTGTGCGTTTTTTTGTGTGGTGTGGGATGTGTGTGTGTTTGTGTGTGTGTGTAGTGTGTTGTTTTGTGTGTGTGTGTGTGTGTTTCCCTGAGGGGGGGAGAGCATCTTCCCCAATTTTACAAAAAAAATCGCCCTGGGGAGGCTTTTTAAAATGAAGGAAGGAATTTAAAAAAAGCAAAACAAGCGTGACGGTGGAAACCCGCAAACCCAAACCCAAAAGACGGGTTTTCGTGAATTCCCGCAACCAACCTCCACTGACGTTATCAGTGACAAAAAACCCAAAACCAAAAGACGTTTTCATGAACACAACCAACCAAATGACGTTATCATGAACACAAAAAACCCCACTGACGTTATTTGTGGAAAACCCCAAAACCCAAACCCCACTGACCCTTATTTTGACCCGCAAACCCAAACCCCCCTGGGCGTTATTATGACCCGCAACCAAAAACCCCAATTTTACGTTTTTAGTGAAACCCCCCAACCCAAACCCCCCGACGTTTTGTGACTTGAAACCAAACAAGCTGACCCTTTTTTAGTGACCACAATTTAAAAAACCCGACCCTTTTTCAGTGACCACAACCAGCCAAAATGAGGGTTTTTTTCAGACAAACTCAATTTTTGTTTTTGCTGTAGTCCGGATGTGGGGGCAATTTTGTTTATGATGACAAAAGCGGGCACCCGTTACTCAGATTTAAACGCCACTTATTTTCTTTTAAACTTTAAAACGGGGGGGTGTGTGGTTTTGTTTGGGGATGTTGGGGTTTTGTGTATTGGGGGGGTGGTTGAGAGGAAGTGTCTGTGTTCAAAGTCAAGTCAAAAATTTTTTGCTCAATTGGACATTGAAAAAAGCAAAAGCATTTGCTTTTTTTTTAAACAACCATCTAAACTTTAAGAAAAAACCAAAACGGAAAAAAAAAAAAGATAATTTTATTTTGCAGCATAGAAAAAAAAACCTTCCCTCTTGGGGAAAAAAAAATCAAAATTTTTTAAAAAAAAAACTTAAATAGGGTTATGGGTTAAAACCAAAACCCCAGAAAAATTTTTTTAAACCAAAACAAACAAAAAATTAAAAATCTTCCCCAAAAAAAAAAATCCGTTTATAATACAAAAAAAACAAGCAACAAAAAAAACCAAACCAAAACAAACAAAGAAGACAAAACAAAAAATACAAATACAAATTAAGAAAAACCACACCAACTGCTTCCCTCCCCACCCCCCCCTCACACACACATAGACACACAAAACTTCAACCATCCAAACAACTGAATAAAAACACAAAGAAAGATGAATCAACAAGAAAAAATACAACAAGGAAATAAACAATCAGTGTGTCAGTGTATGTCAGTGTGTGTGTGTCAGTGTGTGTGCATGTGTGTGCATGTGTGTGTGGTGTGTCAGTGTGCGTGTGTGTGGTGTGTGTGTGTGTGTTGCGTGTGTGTGTGTGTGTGCGTGTGTGTGTGTGTGTGTGTGTGTGCGTGTGAGTGTGTTGGTGTGTGTGTGCGCGCGTCAGTGGGAATGGATGGCAAACTTTACAAAACTTCATACACACGGGGCCTGGATGTAAAACAGCACATGAGTGCTTATTGCATTATCCTCCGAATACAAGAATAAATACATCAAATAAAAAAGGAAATGAATGGGAATCAAGGCACTAGCAGGTTTGCACTAAAATTTGTCCTGCATTCTGGCAGCCACAGTCCCGCAAAGGCTGTGTCGTTGTGGCACTACTTCGTTTCTCTCAAACGAACGCGAAGCCTGGGCCAAGTCAGTTATGACAGCAAGCCTATTCACCCCTGCAGCAGACCCCCCCCCCCACCCCTCCCCTCCACGTCTCTGGACTGCTTCCATTAGAAAGACAATCGCAGACAAACATGGTGCCAGTGCCGTCGCAGGAGTTGCCAGAAAATGTTGCTGTACACAGCCTCGGGGACTGGCTTGGGACTCCGGACTCCGATTTTTTTCCTCCAGGGTGACTCCCGAAGCCTTTCCTTATGAGTAGGTATGGCCCGCAAGCAGCAGCGGAGGTTTTGAACTAAAGTTTCATACTCCCTAGATGAATCTGTCTTCACAGACTGATGAGCTACTTCAACAGACCAACAGGCAGTACTGGGGGGGTAAACATCCCCACCCTTCATTCACCAAGATTGGAACCAGACTGTATGGAGCTATGAGGGGCCCTGAAGTGGAACGGCTAAACCACTCGACCAATGAGGTCCATCTGCTCAGTGTCATTGTTAACACGTGTTAACATGCCCCGCGTTCTTCTGTACACCTGAACATGCTTTCACTGCTGTTTATTGTTGTTTTGCTGTGCTCTGGTATATGCTAAATTGGGATTGTATATGCGGGGCACTCTTACATTCCTCAACCCCCCAAAATGATTATGTTTATTATGATGCAGGGTGTTGCCGTCCTCTGTCTCTTCTTGCCATCTCTGTCTCTTGCCTCTGTTTCTCGTTCCCTCTCCCCCCCCCCCCCCATTCCTCTCTCTCTCTCAATCTCTCTATCTCTCTCTCTCTCTCGTACTCTCTCTCTCCTCTCTCTCTCTCTTCTTTCTCTCTCTCCCACCTCCCCCCACAAAGACTGCCAACCCGCCAGACAGTTCAGGATCAGGGCCAATTACCGGCTAGGAAAGGCGACATCAGTTCTTTCCCCTTCCAGCCAGGGGACATAATCCCCTTTTCAGCAGATAGACACTGCGTCCTCTTCTAAACGGTGCCACCATTTTCACCTATATCCAAACATAGCCTTGCTTCTTTCCTTTCCTTTACTTTGCCTTCACCTATTTCGTAGTCTAATAGATCATTAGTGGATCCCTGAAAAAAATTAGCCAGCTTCCTCCACTCCTGAGGTTTCAGTTTTCCGTTGCAAGTCGTTCCACTCCAGGCCAGTCCGCTCTCTGATGTTGTCTTCCCATCGTTTTCTCTGTCTGCCTCTTCATCTCCCTCCTTGTACTGTTCCCTGTAGGACAGTCTTGGCCAGTCCACATGTTCCTGTGACGTGCCTGTAGCACTTAGTTTGCATTTTCGTCACTGAAGCCAGGTGTTCTTCATACAGCCATATGGCGTGTTCGAGTTTATGCTGATTAGTTATTTCTGTTACTACTGAATCTTGTAACTGAGGCCACGATTGTGTGCATGATTTTCTCATGTCAAAACGTTTGGTGTCCAGTGATTTCTCTCCATACATTGCGCGATGTTAAAGCTTATACTTCTGTTTTGAATGATATATAATTCTATTATGTAGATGTTATCAACTGTGCATTCGCAACACACACACACACACACATGCACACACACATACACACACATACACACTCACAGACACACACACACACAAACACTCACACACACACCACACACTCACACACAAACACACACACACACACACACACACACACACACACAAACACACACACACACACACACACACACACACACACACACCCACACACACACACACACAACACACAAACACATACACACGCACACACACACACACAAACACACTCACACACACACACACACACACACACACACACACACACAAACACACACACACAAACACACACACACACACACACACACACACACACACACATACACACACACACACACACACACACACACACACACACTCACACACACACACACACGCACACCCACACACACACACACCCACACACTCACACACTCACACACACACACCCACAGTCTGATGTCCTGTCAGACACATGTGGTCAGCATCAACAACCTGTCAATCAGGCTGGGGTCAGTTCTCTCCCTTGCCAGAGAAAGAGTTACCGTTCCTCTTTGACAAGCACACGCTGTCTGTCTTTTTAAAAAAACCCACAGAATATGTCATCTTTAATTTGCATTCCAGAAAAGAAAAGTCTTCTTTATAATATCGGAGTCCCCCTACTCTCCACTCCCCCGTGGGGATGCCGGGGGCCTATCAGTGCAAATGACATCGTCACCTGTACACTGTACTCTGAAAATGTACTGTTTTCTATCCCTCCCTTTGCTTTTGCCTTGATTCTTTTCTTCCTGCCACTTCCTTTTGTCTTTGTTCTGCCTTGCCTCATCGAATAAAGACAACTTCCCAATTCTACGCGAGGAAGTAGAAGTAGCAATTAGATCACTGAAGAAAGGAAAATCAGCAGGAATCGACAACATCCCAGCAGAGCTGATCCAACACGGGGGAGAAGCAGTGACAGACATCCTTACAAGTATCTGCAACAAGATCTGGCAGACCGGAGAGTGGCCTACACCATAGACCCAATCACTCATCATCACTCTCCCCAAGAAAGGAAATCTCCAGCAGTGCCAAAACTACAGGACAATCAGCCTCATAAGTCATGCCAGTAAAGTCATGCTGAAAGTGATCCTGAACAGGCTGAAACCACAGGCAGAAGAGATCATCGCCGAAGAGCAGGCCGGTTTCCCGCCCAAATAGAAGCACCACAGAACAGATATTCAACCTGAGGGTTCTGTGTGAGAAATACAGCCAGCATCAACAAGACATCTTCCACGTCTTCATTGATTTTAAGAAGGCCTTCGATAGAGTATGGCATGACGCTCTGTGGGCCACCATGAACAAATTCAACATGGCCAGAAGCGATCCACCCCACAAGAACTCTACCAAAGGCCACCAGTGCAGTACTCGTACGGGCACGGAAGGGGAAGGGTTCCCGTACCTCTTTTTGGGGTCCGACAGGGAGTCTGCGTCCCCGACCATTTTAACTTTTTTCCCCCGAACGCATCAGACTGACGCCTTGGAAACCCACAGGCACAGTCGCTTTGGAGGGCGAACAATCACCAAACCTCAGTTTGCCGATGACTTTGACGGTCGGGGCAAAAAATAAGAGGCGGCCAAACCCTAGTGAAGCAACGGGAAAAACGAAATATCCTCACGAAAAGGGCAGGAAAAACAGTGCCGAAAAAACCCAAGCTCATAAAAACAGTGCCCGGGCCAATCCCCACCAAGACACCTCACGGAAAAGAAGGAGACATTTGACCATTTTAAAGTACCTTGGAGCCATCATAAGTAGGAGGGATCGAAACCGAAATCCTAGCAAGACGGCACAAACAGCACAGCAAAAGCAAGAATGAAGGCCAAGGGGAGACAGAAACATCCCTCTCGGAACCAAAAGGGAAAGTTTTTAAAAGGCTAGCATCAATCAGCTTTTTAAAAGCATGTGAAAAGGGATGGGGCATTAAACGCAGACCTACAAAAGGGGGTCCAAGCATAAAATGAATGCCTTTGAAGCTCCTTGGGTCTATACAAAAGGGCCATGTCCCCCCAAAAATGAATCCGCGAATATCACCAACAGGTGCGGGACTATAAAAACCACTGACCACGGCGAAAAAAAGGGGAAAATCAATGGGAAAAGGAAACGAAAACGCTCAAAGGACTTCAAGACCATCCTCAGGAACATCCCCGGGGGAAAAGAAACGGGGCAGACAGAGGAGAAAGTGGGCCCACGAATCCGTGATTGGACAGGGGGGACTTCAGTGGGCACCCGGGACTCGCCCCCCGGACCCCCCAAGTGGACCACTGGTCCACCGTTCTCCACCATGCAGCGCCCCCACGACCCCCGGGGGGTTTCGGGACCAGGAACAGTGAACAGTGTGTTGAAGGCAACACCACAGGGCATGAGTTCATATCTGTCTTTGTTTTATTGTTTGTTCTTGTCCGTTGTCTGTTCGTCCTTATCCTCTCGTGTTTTGCCGCCCCTTCTCTCGCCTCCCCCTCTCCCTGTTTTCCCCGTTTTTTTCTCTCTTTTCTTCCCCCGTTCCTTTTCTGCCTGACTGCTGTTTTGCCGTTTTTCCCCCCTTTCCCCCCCTTTTTCTCCCCTCTCTCTCTCCTCCCTTTCCCCTCTCTCCTCTTCTCTCTCCCCTCCTCTCTCTCCTCTCAACTCTCCTCCCCTCTCCTCTCTCTCTCCTCTCCCCCTTCTGCCGGGAAAAAAGCAGCTTCATTTCTGCCCCCTCCAGTTTTTGGCGGGGTTAAAAATTCCTCTTCCCCAAACGGGACACAGCGCTTCATCAGGGTGATGGCGCTTTGTTTTTTTTTTTTGGAGGTTGTTGTTTTTGTTTTGTTTTTAAACCCCGTTTGTTTGGTTTGCGTTATGTTTTTAAAATGGTCAAGATGTATTGTAACGATTACCCCGGGGAACCCCTTTTAAGGGTGCCTTCCCACTGAAAAAAACTTTTTAACTCAAGGAAAATCTCGCCATTGGTAAACCCTTTGAGCTCCCAGCCCGGGAAAAAATGGTTTAAAATAAAGGTCTTGTTCCCCAAAGAAAGCCTTCGTCGTGGGGGATGGGGACTTGTCGTGTTGTTTTTTTTTGTGTAACATTATTTGATAGCATTTGGTTGTTTGTTGTTTGTTTTGCTTTTATTTTAAAAAAGTTCTTTTTTTTTTAACCCACCATATTGTTGGGGTTTAACCATGTTTCTTTTTTTCACAAAAATTGTGGATACTGAGAATTTTTTTTCGATAAAGGTATTTCAATTTTGTGTCATTTTCAATTTCAAAACAAAAAACCCCCACAAAAATCAGTAGAATGATGTCTTCTTTTTTTAAAAACCGGGCAGTGGCAGATTTTAAATTTCAGAAATGAAGAACATGAAAAAGTCAGGTATATCTTTATGTGGAAAATATATTTCCATTATTTGGGGTCATTGTTGGGGTTCGGTTTTGAAACCCTTGTTACCTGCGGTTTCAAAGCACCCTCTGGAAAATTGTAGTCGACAGTCAACGTAGCCTCTGCCATGGCTTATGGGTGTTTTGCACATTTCCATTAGAATATTGTTGGGGTTGTCCCATTTCGTTTGATGTTTATTTTTTGTTGATTTTTCTTTTTTTGCCCCTGTTTTGTTTTTGGGAAGGGCTCTTAGTTTCCAACGCAACGCTATTTTTAAAACCATCTTTGTACCCCCCACCCCTTTCCCCTTCCTTAAAATTTTCCCTAACTTTTTCTTCCTCAAATTTCCCAAACCTAAGAGTGCAAAAAGCTTTAAAAGAAAAAGGACAGAAACGACAATGACAAGGGAAAAAAAACCCCAATCAAGAAAACAACAAAAAACAACAAAAAACACACACCCCGTTTCTCTTTCTCTCTCGCTCTCTCTCTCTTCTCTCTCTCTCTCTCTCTCTCTCTCTTCTCTCTCCCCTCTCCCCTCTTTTCTCTTTTTTTTTTGGGGACCCCAACACCCCAAACATACAAAAATCTCTCTTGTGTCTCTTCTGTCCCATCTCGGGACAACACGTACACACAAAACACAAAACACCCCACACACAAAACCACGGGACATAAAATTTCCACACTCACATCCCACACACCCCACACACACACACTAAATTTCCACACACACACACCCCACACACACAAAACAAAACCACCACACACCCCCAACCACATATACACCCACAACCACCCCCAAAACACACAGAGCAAACACAACACACACACACACACACACACAAAAAACCCCACAATAAATTCTAAAAAAAACCACCAAAACACACACACACCCACACACACACACCCCACCCCACAATCTCTCTCTGTGTTCTCTTGTTCCCTCTTTGACACACGCACAGAAAACCAAAAACACACACCACACACACACACACACGGGACACAAAATTTTCCACACCCCAAAAACCACACACCACCACACACACCACACTAATTTTAAAACAAAACACACCCCACACACACAAAACACACACACACACACACACCCCAAAACACACAACAAAATCTCTCTCTGTGTCTTTCTTTTGTCTCCCTCTCTGACAAAAGGCACAGACACCCCAAAAACCCCCACACCACACAAAACCCCACACACACATTTAAAATTTTCCACATTTCACATACCACACACCCCCAACACAAAACCCGCTAAAATTTCCCCACACACACACACAACCACAAACACAAACAAAAAAAAAACACACACATCCCAAAACAAAACCACACCCCCAAACACACAAACACCACCCCACACAAACAAACAAAAAACCCCACACATACACACACAAACACACAAACACCACACAAACACACACACACACACACCCCCAACACACCCCAAAACACAACACACACACACAAACACACAAACGTCTGATAGTTTGGCAGTTTTCATTTGGATAAGGGCCAATTCCCCAAAGGGGAAAAAAAGGGGGAGTTCGGTTCTCTCCCTTACAAGGGAGAAAAGGGCCGGGTTTACCCGCTTTTGGAAAAACACAAAGGGGCTTTGTTGCTCAGGTGAGGGGAGAGAAGAGAAAAGAGAGAGAGAGAGAGAGGGGAGAGAGAGAGGAAGAGGGGAAAAGAGAGGGAGAGGGAGGGAGGAAATGAGAGGGAGAGGGGTGAGAGAGAGAGAGAGGGGAAGAGAGGAGAGAGGAGAGGAGGGGGAAAAGGGGAGGGAGAGAGAGGGAGGGAGAGAGAGAGAGAGGGGGGGAGAGAGAGGGAGGGAGAGAGGGGGAGGGAGAGAGAGGGAGGGGGGAGAGGAGAGAGAGGGGGAGGGGGAGAGAGGGGAGGGAAGGGGGAGAGAAAAAGGGGGGGGGAAAGAGAGAGGGGAGAGGGGGGGGAAAGGGGGAGGTTTTTTTGGAGGGGAGAGAGAGAAATAAAAAGAGAGAGGAGAAGAGAGGGGAGAGGAGAGAGATAAAAGAAAGGGAGGAAAAGAGAGAGATAGGGAGAGAAATAGAAAGGAGAGAGAGAGAGGGAGAGAGGAGAGAGGGGGGGGGAGAGAAGAAAATGGGGAAAAGGGGAGAGGGGAAAAAGAGAGACAAGGACTTTGACAATGACAAATTTCTTTTATTTCGAGGTTTAAGGGAAAAAGCACATTTTGTCCCTTTTTACATCCAGCCCCCCGCCCGTTGGGGGTTTACTTCTTAATAAAAATTTACCCCAATACTTAACGTCTCACAATAAAAAAAAGGGGGAAAAAACCCTTTTAAAAAAGCTCCCCCCAAAAAACCCCCCCCCCCCCCCCAAAGAAGCAAATAAAAAAAACCCTAAAATACCCCCCCCCCCAACCCCAAACCCCCAAAAAAAGCCCTAAACCAAAAAAAAACAAACAAAAGAGAAAAAAAAAACCAAACCAACAAAAGAAGAAAAAAGGGGAAAAAAAAAAACAGACAAACAACAACAACAAGAACAACAAAGAGCCAAAAAAAAATAATAAAACCCCAAACTTAATAAGTCATAAAGATAAACATCTACACAAGGGTCAAATGGTAAAATACTTGTTACACAAAATTTAAAAAGATATTAAAAATAGGGCACTCATTAAAATTTTAAGTACGAGGAAAAGTAAAAAAAGGGTATTAAAAAATATAAATATGAATCCTTCACCCGGGAAATACACTAAAAAACTATAAGCGGGGCCCGAAAAAAGGTTTGAGGAGAGGACGGGAGAGGGAAAAGGGGTTGTGTGTGTGTTTTCAGAGAAAATACCCAATATAAAATTTCCCCAAAACAGTATGCGACCCCATAAACACTCATTTTAGATTACATTCTTTTTCAAATTAAAGTCTTTGATAATGAAATAATTTTAATACCCATACATCCACACAATAAAAACAAAAAACAAACACAAAGAAAAAACCCTAAACCTTACAGAATTAGGGAGAGAGTATAAAGTGGGGGAGTGAGGTGGGGTGTGTGAAATGTTTGTGTTTTGTGTGGGGAGTGTGTGTGTGTGGGGGGGGGGGGGGGGAGGCAGGGATAATTTTTAAATTGTAATATCACATTAGCACACGATCGACAAACATTTTTTAAAATTTTTTCTAAAAAAAAAATTTTGAATGTTTTGAAAATTTTAAAATAAGTTTTAATTTAAACCCATACACTCACAAAATTTAAAAGGGGGAAAAAAAAAAGCCAAAAAGTCATAAAAAGAAAATCTCCCACTTTTGTAAGAAATTAAAAAACCAAATTTTTTTTTCAGGATAATGAAAAAGAAATCATGGGTTTTTTTAAATTTCCATTTCCCCGCCCTTTGGGGTCACTTTGAAATGCACTCAGTACTCATATTTTCAAACAGTAGAAGAAAAGGGGAAAAAAAAATTTTTTTTTTTTAAAAAAAAGGAGAAAAAAAAAAAACGAACAAACAAACAGACAAACAAACAAAAAAAAACCCCCGGGACGAGAAAACGAAAAAATTAAACCCCAGAAAGGCCCCCCCCACCCCCCCCCCCCAAAAAAAAGAAAAAAAAAAAAAAAAAAACAAAAAAAAAAAAAAAACAAACGTTTTTTTTTTTTTAAAAAAAACAAAAACAACAACAAACAAACGGGACAAAAGCACCCTCCCAAACAGAAAAACCCAAAAAACAAAAAAACAAAAAAGAAAAAAATGAAAAAGGGGAAAAGAAAAAAGAATAGCTTTTTAAAAACCCAACACCGTTCCCCCCCCCCACCACACAAAATACTTTACCCCAAAAAAAAAAACCCAAAACCCAAAAAAAAAAACTCAAAAAATCAACAAAAAAAGCAAAGTAACAACTACGCAATAAAAACGGGAAGAGGAGAGAGAGGAGAGAGAGAGAGGGAAATTTTGGAGGAGAAGAGAGAGAGAGAGAGAGATGAGAGAGAGAGAGAGGGGAGAGAAAAAAATTTTATAGATCAAAAAAAATTGAACAAAAGGGTGTGTGTGTTTTAAAGGATAATACTAAATTTATATAATTCTAAAGACAGCACGGGAAAATCACCATCAATATTCTTTTCGAATTTTCTCGTAAAAAATTAAAACGCATGAAAAAAAAATTTAGCCCAATATCAATACCCCTCAAAACCAATACGGAGAGAAAAAAAAATCATAAGGTAAAAAAATTGAACATTTATACATTGTGATTTTAAGGGAGAGAGATGGGGGGGGGGGGGGGGGAAAATGAGAAAAGATTTTGGGAGAAGAGGGGGGGTTTTTGTTTGTGTGTTTGTGTGTGTGTGTGTGTTTGTGTGTTTTAAAAGTTTTTAACGCTTTTTGTTTGAAACAAAAAAAACAAAAGGGGAATAGAAAAAAAAAATGAATATCTTTCCCCAAACAACACAAATCATCACTGTAAAACACTCTTTTTCTTTATCCCTTTTACAAAATTAAAACATTTTTTGTTTGGTAGATATATTTCTTAAAAACTTAGTGTATTTTAAAAAAAAGAATTAATATAATTTTTTTTTAAAGCTTACATTTTGCAAAACTCACTTTTTCAAAAAACAATAAAAATTTTTTTTAAAAGGGGAGAGGAGAGAGAGAGGGAGAGAGAGAGAGAGAGAGAGAGGAGAGAGAGGAAAGCCCGGAAGAGAGGGGGAGAGAGAGGGGAGAGAGAGAGAGAGAGGGACAACAGCGGGACAAAAGACAGGTAAAGGGAAAGGGAAGGGCAGTAGGAAAGATGGAAAGGGCGATAGGTAAGGGGGGATTTGCAACTTTTTTTTTAAGGTATGGACTGGGGTTTTGTTATTGTTTGATGTATAAAAGTGAGTTGAAAAATTGGGGTTTTGTAGATTGTTATTGATTGAGGTTGTTTTAACAAAAATTGGGGGGAAGGGGGGTTCCACGCATAGGGCTGAGTAAATTTGGAATAGTTTTGAATAAGTTATTTCGGTTGGGGACACTGGGCTTTTATAGTATTTTGGATTGGTTTGGGGGAATTTTTGTCTTTTAAGTTGAGGGAAAGGGTTTTCCTGTCATATCTTGAAAATCATAAAACTTTTGTTTTTTTTAGTCTTTGGGGTTTTAAGGGGAGAATATTTTTTGATTTTAGTCAGCTTCTTTTTAAGTTGTTTTTTTAAAAGGCCCGTTTGAGAGCACCCCCTTTTCAGTTTGTAACGGTTTCTAGTGTTTGCATTTGCAAAATTCCCACAGGGTAAGAAGCATAGTCATTGGGGGGTTGTTATAAGATTTGGGAAAAATAGTTTTCCTTTAATGAAAGTAAGGGGAAATGCTTGATTTTAGAAAGTTGGTATTCTCTTTTGGGGCATGTATTTGTAGTTGAGTTTTTGTGGGAGAACCAAAATGGATTTTCATCAATTGTTACCCCTAAAACCTTGGGGGGAAGGGGTTTTTTTCAATTTTTTTTCCCTTTTTAAAAATTTTTGGGGGTAAGTTTGTGGGTTAAGGGGTTTTTACGCTTTTGTCTTGGGTAAAAAGCATGCATTTGTTTTTTGTGGGTGTAAAGGGCATATGGTTTAGTTCGGTCCATTCAAAAGCTGTTTAACACTTTTTTTTTTTAATTTTCTTTTGTAGGAGAGGGTTATTGTTTGGGCCCTATGAAAAGTTGGGGTCCCTTTAGCAAAAAAGTTCGCATTTGGATTTGATTTTGGGGGGGAGGTCGGTTTTTGTTTTAGTGAGAAAAAGAATAGGTCCTAGTATGGATCCTTGTGGTACTCCATAAAATTTTTTTGGGTTGTAGTTTGGTTTTAGTTTTTGCCTATTGGACAAAACTGTTGCCCGTTTTTCTAGTTTTTAAGGGAAGGGGGTTGTAAGGTATTTTTTAGGAAATGGTACAGGTTTAGTTTTTTTTATGAGAAAATTTTTGTGGTCAATTGTGTCAAAAGCTTTTTTTTAGATTACAAAAGTACTCCCCAAAAGGGATTGTCATTAATGTTTTTTAGGGGCCCGTTGTCTACGAGGCTTTAAACAGTGCCCGTATGGGCATGAGTGATTTTTTTCTTAAAACCAGACTGATTTGGGGTGAATTTTAAATTTTTGGTTTTTTCTAAATGGGCGGACTATGTTTTTTGTTTATATGTTGTTCCAAGGGTTTGGGGAAAAGGGTGGAAAATTTTATGGAAATTGGTCTATAGTTTGAGGGGTCTGAAGTGTCACCAGATTTGTAGATGGGGATTAAATTTAAACTGTTTTTTAAGCATTGGGGGGGAAATTTGGGTTTTTTTTTTAAGACAAAAAGGGTTTAAAAATTTATGTTAGTGTGTCTGGGGATAACTGGGCTGATAGCTTCAAAATTCTGCTGTTTTATTTTCCAAACAAAACCCGCGTTCTTGATTGTTTGAGGTGAGTTAGATAACCATAGAAACCCCAAGAAAAAGACATAAAAGGAATGTGAAATTTTTTTGAGGGAGTTTTGTTTCCTTTCAAATATTGTTTTAGTTCAATTTAGTTTATTGGACTTTGATTTATAAACTTTTAAAATGTTAGTTAGACAATTAATGAAATTTATTGTTAAGTTTTTTCCAGTAACGTCTTTGATTAAATTTGTTTTGGAAGATGCTTGTTTTGGGTTTGTTATTTGATTTATGGCTCGCCTTCAGTCTTTGGTTTTGGTTTTTTGGGTAGTAAAATCTTGGAAAAATTTTTTTTTTTTTTCTCGCCCCTTTTTTGAGTTTATGGCCCTTTTTTAATTTTTTTGAATCTTCATAATTTTTAGGGTTTTTTTAAAAAGGGCTCTTAAAAGATTGGGATTTCTTCTTCTAGTTCCTTTGTGGCCAAAGGGGGTTTGGGGTTTTTTTGATCCTAATGAATTTTTTGTGGGGCATGTTTGTTGTAAAAAGCAGTAAAAATGTTTATCCAAAAATTTTTTTGGGTAAGTTGGAAACGTAATGTTGAAGGGTTTCCCAAAGGGAAAGGAGTTACTTAAATCTGATAAGAAAAGATTTTTCATAAAATTTTGCAAAAAGGAAAAGATATGTTATAGTTTTGTGGCCAGGTTTGGGGAAATTTTTTTTAGTTTTTTTGACCAAAGTGATACAGGGCTGGGTAGTGATCGTGCAGTGATAGAATGGGATACAAGTTTCAAAAAAGTTGTTGGGGTTAGTTTTAGATTTTTGGGAAAATTTTTGTGCTTGGGTTTGGGTGTGAATCTCGTGGGTGAATTAATTTGTTTTTGGGGGAGGTTGTATGAATTTATTAATTGGGTCCATTGATTTTTACTTTTGTTAGATCGGGTATTAAAGTTCCCAATAAAATTATTTTACTTTATTCTAAAAGGCTGTATTCATCATGGAGTCAAATTTTTCAGTCCCCGTTTTTTCTTTTTTGTTGGATTCCCTTTGCAGATCCCCAAATTTCAATAGGTTGGGCACCTTTGATTGAAATTTTCAATCCAATGGTTTTTACACCATAATGTCTTAAATTTGGGGGAAAACGCCCTTTAAGGTTATGGACTCAATAATATAGATTGGATTCCTGTTTCTTTGGGGTTTTGTTGATCTTTACGCGGATTTTTTATCCGGGGAAAAAAATATCGTGTCCAATATGTGGTCTGAAAGTTAGACTCGATAGCCCTAGTATGTGAAATGGATTGCCTTTTTTTGTGATAAAAAGTTTAGAAATTTCCCTTTGATTTTATTAAATTTCTGGGTTTTTTTTTAGGTGGCAAATTTCGTAGGCCCTCCTTTTGAGGGAAAAAATTGTGGTTGGGATATCTGTCTTTTTTTGGTTTTTTGGGAAGGGATATGTGCGAAGGAAAACCCAAAAAAGAAAAAAGGGGCAACTGGCAGTAAGGAAAATAGAAAAAAAGATTTGGTTTTTGTTGGAGAACTCAAAACCTAAAGGGGGGGGGAAAAAGGGTTGGGTGGTTGGGGGAGGAGGAATATAAACAGAACAAAACAAGGAAAAAAGGGGAAAAAGAAATTTATGAGGTGGAAAAAAAGATAAAAACCAAACTGACAATTTAAAGGGACTGAAATCTGAAAACTGAAATGTTATAGCACCACAAAAGTTGACAACAAAGCTCAGGTTAAATTTGTTATCAATCCTTTCAAGTGGCAATTTCAAGGGGGCCCTGTCTTCAATTAGAGCCTGGTCACAGTCTCCCCGGGGAAGAGACTTTCCCCGGGCCACGCCAAAAATTTTAAGTGCCGCTTCCCTTTAAAACAAAACCGGGTGAGCACTGAGGTGTGTCCCCCGGGGTGGTTTAGCACTTGTCACTGAAAGGGTAATCCCGCAAATGAGGGGGTGGGTTTGGGAGGGGAAATTGAAGCACAGCACAGTTTGTTTTATTTTCTGAAAAAAAGGGACTCGCAATTAAAATTTTTAAAGGGGTTTGCCCTTTACGGCTCATTCCCTCACTGAATAAAGTCACTTAGTTGTAACTGAATAATGTCACTCCCGTATCATGAAAAAATGTCACACAGGGAAAAGTCCCTAGTTCGTTTCACAGGTTGGGACACTTCACTGCACAGTTTTTTTTTATACTGGGAAAAAAAAAACAACAAAGAAAAAAAACAAAAAAAAAGGCCCCCTCCCAATTAGCCCCGGGATTTGGTACACGTTTCCCTCACTGAATAATTTTATCGCAGTCACAAAAAACAATTTCCACACAGCGAAAAGTCTTTTTAAAAATTCGATGCACAGTTTATAACACCCCTTACTGCATGGGGGCAGACATAAAAAAAAGCAAAAACGAAAGCAAAAAAAAACCAAAAAACCCAAAACCCAAAAATATAAACCCAAAAACGCAAACAAAATTTAAAAAAAAAAAAAATTTAAAAATAATTTAAAAATAATAAAAAACAACAACAACAAAAAAACAAAACCCCCCCACAAACACACACACACAAAAAAAACCCCCCAGGGGTTTACAGTCTTTAAAGTTTGGAGGATGCACATTTTCACTGACCAGTTCCATCAATCTTGAAAAGGCAAAAAAGGGAAAATAAAAAACCCAAAGTAAAAAAAATACAAAATATGAGAGAGGGGAGAGGAGAGAGAGAGAGAGAGAGAGAGAGAGAGAGAAAGAGAGAGGGATTGTGAGAGAGAAAAGGGGAAAAGAGAAGAAATAGAAAAAGAGAGAGAGGTAAGAGAGAAAAAAGGAGAAAAGAGAGGGAAGAGAGAAAATGGGAGTGAGAAGGGTGGAGGAGAGGGGAGAGAGAGAGAGGAGGGGAGGTAGAAGGGTTGTTCCCCCTTTTTGGGGGAAAAGGGAAAAATTGGGCTAGCTTGGTGTCCCATTTTTTGCAAAATTTGGTCACTAGTCTGAAGATAAAAACCCCTTTTGGGGCTTTTGTGGTGGGGCTGGTGGTGATGGTGGGTTTGTGGGTGGTGGGGGGGTTGTGGGTGATGGGGTGGGTTTGAAAGGGGGGTGGTGGTGGTTTGTGGGGCCGGTTTTGATTTTTGGTTTTTTGGGTTGGTGGTGGTGGGTGGGGTTGGGGATGTGTTGGTGGGGGGGTTTGGGGGTGGTGGGTTTTTGGGGGTGGTGGTGGGGGGGTGGATTGGTGGTGGTTGGTGGGTGGGTGTTTTTGGTGGTGGTGGTGGGGGTGTGATTTTTTGGGGGTTTGGTGGTGGTGGGGGGTGGGGGATGGTGGGTTTGGGGGTGTGGTGGGTGTGATGGGGGTTTGGGGGTGGGCGGGGAAATTTTTGGGGGTTTGTTGGGGGGTTTTGGGGGGGTTAAGGGGGGGTTTTTAAAAGGTTTTGGGACTTTGCTTCGCTCCTTCTCTTTTGGGGTTCCCCGTCCAACTTCCCCTTTTTCTGTCCCTTGGTCTCTTTTTTTCTCTCTAAACTCTCTCTCGCTCTCTCTTATCCCTCTTCTATCTGCTCTCTGTCTCTCTGTTTCTCTGTTCTCTCTCTCTCTCTTTTCTCTCTCTTTTCTCTCTCTCTTCCCCTCTCTCCTCTCTCTCTCCTCTCTCTCCTTTTTTCTCTCTCTCTCTTTCCCCTCTCTTTATATTACAAATCAAACCCTTTTATAAAGACGCTTTAAAAGAGTTAAACACACAATGCACGCCCCGGCACCAGGGGGAGAGAGAGAAAAAGAAAAAAAAAATAAAAGACCCGGGACGGCAGACAGGGACTGAGGCAGAGGCTGAGAGGGGCCCGAGACAGAGATTTCATATAGGGCGACAGACATATACGGTTCAAGGCCGGCATTTGGACAAAGACAGCCGAAGAGGGGACATATAAAAGAGACAGACATTCCCCTGACAAGACAGACATTTAAACGGAAAGACAGGGATTATTAAAGCATTTCAGTTAGAAAAACACACACCCCACTTATATATTTATTTATATATATTTATATTTTATATATATTTTTTAATTATATTTACTTTCATACAAAATGCATACCCCCAGGGCAGACAGAAAAGGGAAAACATTTAAAACAAACTTTTAGAAAGACAGTCAGATAGACGACAGAAAAGAAACAGACAAAAAAGGCAGCGAAACAGAGACCGGAATTTAACAACAAACAAAATGGCGGGGGGGGGTGGGGGTGGGGGGGGTTCCAGCCTGGTAACCTGGAGGTCAGCAGTGATGGCCTTGGGTGGCGTGCACCCCTTGTCCCAATTTCAATAGTTTTTGACCCGAGCAATACAGATTGGGGCCCCCTTGGGGGAAAAAGCACACCCCAAAAAAGGCCATTTAAAAAAAAAAAAATTTATGTTCTATTTGAAGAAAGAAGAAGAAGAAAAGAAGAAGAAAAAATAGAAAAGAAGAAGAAAAAAGAAGAAGGGAAAAAAGAGGGAAAAAGAAGAAGGGAAAAAGAGGGAAAAGGGAAAAAAAGGAAGAAGGGAAAAAAGAAGAAGAAAAGAAGAAGAAGAAGAAGAAAAAAAAAAGAAAAAGAAAAATTTGCGAAGAAGAAAAGAAGAAGAAAAGAAGAAGAAAAAAGACGGGGGATTTAACGTTTTTTTCCCTTCTTTGAAGGAAGAATTGATCCTCCCCTTCTTTAAAGGGGTTTGACCCTGACCCAGAGGGCTGAAAGGTCTCAACGGGAAAAGGGATCTGTCTGTTTCTGTCTGTCGTCTGCGCGTCTGATGCGTCTGTTTCCTTCTTCGTCTGTCTGTCTGTCTGTCTGTTTTGTCTACTTTTTTTAGAACTGTCTGCTGGGTATCTGCCGTGTGGTGTGTGGTGTGTGTGGGTGTGTGTTGTGTTTGTTGTGGTTGTTGTGTGGTGTGTTTGTGTGCGTGTGATTGGGGTATCTTCTTCTATCATCTATCTATATATCATCTACTATCATCAATCTTCTATCTACAAATCAGCAGTATCTACTATCTATCATCTATCAATCTTCTTTACTATCAGCTACATCATCATAAATCTTCATATCTATCTATCATCTATCTATCAATCAATCTACTATTTATCTTTCCTTTATCTATTATCACTATCTATCTTCTTCTATCAGCTATCAAAATCTATCTTCACTATCATCTACTTCTTCTAAAAATCTTCTATCATCTACTATCAGTTCTATCTATCTTCTATTCTATCTTCAATCTATCTATCTACTTTCTATTTCTACCTGTCCTTTGTGCTGTCTTTCCTTTTTTCTATGTCTGTCTTGTTGTGCATGTCTGTCTCTCTATATTAGTATTTTCTGTCGTCTTTGTCTCTATGTCTCCCTTGTTCGTAGTGCTGTCCCCAAAAGTTTCCCCCCTCTCCTCTCTCTCTCTTCTCTCTCTTCTCTCTCCTCTTTCCCTCTCTTTACGGGACTTTAATTTTCTGAAATCTCGAATAATACTTCAGGGACACTAACAAACATACAGAAATGTGCGCATCTGGTGTAGAAAGGCGCCCGAAATTGCACCACAAAATGCGATTGGGTTTTTTCAGCCCCCCGGGCCTTAAACCGTCTAAACACTACAACACTGTTCTGGGCCCAAATGCTCGATGGCATGCGCCTCCCACCCCAACCCCCATTCTTCCTTGGCCCTTCGCCCCTGGTACACCCCTGAATCCCGGGCGCAAAACGCAAACGCCCAAACTTTGGCGCAAAAGGCGTAAAACAAAAACTGAAATAAATAACAACTCCCTTTGAAAACAAATCAACAAAGTCAAAACCTAACCCTTCAGCAAAGCAAAGATTACTCTGCTCAAGTTTTGAGCTACGTCCATAAACTCTTTTTCCCTCCCCCAACTCTTTTGGGATCCGCAAAGGAAACCCTCAAACCCCATGTTCACAGCCCCTTTCCCCCTTCCCCCCATATTTTTCATTCTTCTTGACAAAGTCCGCAAAATTCGCCCCCCAGACTGGATCAAATTCTTTAAACCCCACCCCTGCCCCCAAACATGGCATTCCCCTTTATTTTTTCATCCAAAAGGGTTTTAGAAAGAAATAAGACAATTTTGAAAGAAATGACAATAAAATCATGTGATCTCGATCCTATACCTGCTCTCTTCTCACTCATGCATTCCACAGCTCTACCCCCTTCCGAAAATAGAAAATCATCTCTTTTTCAGGGAATTTTTCCATCAGATCTCAAAAAGCTATTTACACCTCCTCAAAAAAACGACCCGACCAACATTTTGAAAAATTACAGGCCCTTTTTAAACCTTTCCTTTTTTTCTCTAAAGTCCCTTTAAAAATTGTTCTGAAACAACCAATAGCCATTTCATTTCAACAATCTCCCTTCCCCCCCTTTTGTCTGCCCATCGTGCCAACCCAAACACCCAGA
>CM054162.1:1620839-1655839 GCA_028751875.1 Rapana venosa
CCAAAACAAATACAACAAACAAACAAACAAACAAACAAACAAACAAACAACAAAAAAAAAAGCAAGCAAACAAACAAAAAATTGCCTGTTCTAAAACATTCCCACATCTTAATAGTGCATGCCAGAAGCATAGTGCTGTTGCAGTAAAGTTATCATTTTCTTTTGCAGTGTGTCTGGATTTTTTGTTTGTTTGTTTTGCCTTAGCTGCTTTGTTGGTTGGTTTCTGTGTAGCAAAGTTTACTTTCCTGTGGTCTGTTCTGTGTGTTTAGTGGAATTTCAGGTTTATTTTGTCTTTGTTTGTAGGTTTTTTTCGTTGATGTTGGTGGTGTTCTTCACTGTGATTTGTTGTCTTTATTTGTGTTTGCTTTTTATCAATTATGGTGTCTTTTTTGTTTTTGGTAGCTTCTATAGTGGGTTAATAAAAAAATATGCTTATAAAGCAATCAGCTATTTTTGGTCTAACTTATAACAGTAGATATAATCCATCCTATTGACTTAGACTTGCATTACCCCACCAAACAGCCTCCCTCAACTATAATAAGATCAATATCAAAGAAAAGAAAATAAACAAATTGGCTGCTACAATGTCTTTAAAACTGGGACAATATCAACACACAAGCTAGTTGAGAAAATTCAACTAACCTTAGATAAATCAGTTGGTTTAAACATTGTTTATTCAATAAACACGCTTCCTACCAGACAAGAAGACAGCGAGGGAAAAGCATCAAGCTTCAGCCTATTCTCAACCCCATCCCTACGGTAATTTTTCCAGGCAGACCAAGCTCAGTGAAAGAAACATAACCCCGATTGCAAGGGACGTAATCATCTGGATAAACAAAGGTGATAAAATCTGACACACAAGAAGGCCAGTGTTGCATTTGGATGAAAGCAAACAAACCCAACCTGGCAACTCTGCCCAGAGCAAGGAGCCATCTTTGTCTGCTAAAGAGGGAATGACGGCCTCTGATTGGGAAGGGACATAACCAATCCTGTTTTATCCAGAGGGTAACTTGCCCTGATTCAGATATATTAGGCAGCTTGTCAGTTTCTGTTGGGAGAGAGAGAGACAGACAGACAGATAAACAGATGGACAGACAGAGAGATAGATAAGCAGAGACAGGCAGAGACAGAGACTCACTGACAGACAAAGACAGACAGGCAAGCAAAGGAAGGCAGACAGAAAAAAGATAGAGAAAAAGAAAGACAGAGGCAGACAGACAGAGACAAGAGACAAAGACAGAGAAAGAAAGAGAGAGAGATAGAGAGAGAGAGAGAGAGAGAGAGAGAGAGAGAGAGGACAGACAGACAGATAAACAGATGGACAGACAGATAGATAAGCAGAGACAGACAGAGACAGAGACTCACCAACATACAAAGACAGACAGGCAAACAAAGGCAGGCACACAGGAAAAGACAGAGAAAAATAAAGACAGAGGCAGACAGACAGAGACAGAGAGACAAAGACAGAGAAAGAAAGAGAGAGAGAGAGAGACAATGACAATGACAATGACAAATTCTTTTATTTCGAGGATAATGAATAAGCACACATGTGCTTTTTTACATCCAGTCCCCGCCCGTTAGGGATACATCTTAATAATAATAACCCAATACTTAAGAGAAAGAGAGAGAGAGAGGGGCATAGGGAGAGAGAGACAGAGACAGACAGAGAGAGAGGTTTCTTCTCTTTTCTTTGTTGTTTTTTTTCTTCTAAAATCTTTTTCAAGCAATATTTAAACATGACAATCCTCGTTCACATCAAAGATGAATTCGCTGGTCCTGGCCTGTCAGGCCCTCAAAGGCAGCCCAGCGCATGTTCCTTCATGTGACCTCAGTTTCTGTGTAAGTGTTCCATGATGAAGAGGATACATTTTCAGCTTTGACATAAAGCACATAGCGTTTCGATAGACAGACAGACAGACAGACAGACAGACAGACAAAAGCTCATAAAGTGTTGTTTGAACACATTCAGAATGAGGGCAGCAGAGGAAGTGTACTTTGATGGGAGAAAAGACCAGGCAAAGCCACAGGGACAAACGTGACAGACACACACAGAGCTGCAGGGCTGATGGTGTTTGAATACACACACACATGCACACACACACACACACACACACACACACACACACACCACACACACACACACACACTCACACACACACACACACTCACACACACACACGCACGCACACACACACAAATCCAGATGCTGCTGAAGCAAAACACACATCACTGAGGCCATTGGCATTACCTTTTTTGTGCCCCAAGCATAGTTCTGACCATTTACATGTGCACAAGCATACAAATACGCATTCACGCATACACACACATACACACATATACAAACACACACATATTAACAAATATACCCTCAAAGAGCACAAACTTGCATGAAAGTGCTCTCACACACACACACACACACACACACACAGAGTCATTCTCTCTTTCTCTTTCTGTCTTTTCCTATCTCCCTTCCTCTCCCTCTCTCCCTTCCTCTCTCTCTCTCTCTCTCTCCTCTCTCTCTCTCTCTCTCTCTCTCCTCTCTCTTGTCTGACAGTCTCTGACAGTCACATATGGATCAGGGCCAATTATGAACCAGGAAAGGCCAGAGAAGTTGTCTCCCCCCTCCCCCCCCCCCCCCCCCCCCCCCCGGAAAAAAGAGAAGTACTTTCATCTTTACCAATATGCATGGCTACTTTTGTTGAAAAAGGTCGTCCCTTTTTGCTCCCTCCCACAGACAGAAACTGTTGACCTCTTGACAGACAGACAGACAGGCAGACAAAGTAAGTGAGTGAGTGTTTGAGAGAGGGGAGAGAGAGAGAGAGAGAGGAGAGAGAGAGAGAGAGAGAGAGAGAGAGAGAGAGAGATAGAGAGACAGTGAAAGAGACAGAGAGAGAGAAAGAGAGAGAGAGACAGAGAAAGAGAGAGAAAGAGAGAGAGAGACAGAGAATGACAGAGAAAGACAGACAGACAAAGTGGGTGAGTGAGCGAGCAAGCAAAAGAGAGAGAGAATGTGTGTGTGAGAGGGAGAGAGAGAGACAGAGAGACAGAGAGAGACAGAGAGACAGAGACAGAGAGAAGGATGTGTGCTTGCTACATGTTTTGCCTATGGCAGGAGAGAGCTGATCTGACCTTTCCTAACCTCTAACTGGTGCTGATCCTCACTCATCTATGTAGAGGTCAGGCAATGTTAGTGCTGAAAGTTTGTGTGAACAAGAACAAGAACACGTTCCAGAGCAAGAGAAAGAACGTCGGTTATTGCTAGAGAAGTCCAGGATATGTGTGTGTGTGTGTGTGTGCGTGTGTGTGTGTATGTGTGTGTGTGCGTGTGTGTTTGTGGGTGGGTGGTGAGTGTGTGTATGTGTATGTGTGTGCATGCAGTTGTGTGTGTATGGGAATGGGGGGGGGGGGGGGCATGCATATGCATACCTTTTGGAAATTGCTCAACATAATTTCCTTTTTTTCCATAGTTTTTTTCCTGGATTGTTCTTTTTCTTTATTGCCACCACATTCCTGTCTGTCTTCTGCTATTACAAAAAATAAGAGATACCAAATCTCTCACAGGGAGGTTGCATGTGCTGGACCTGACTTGTCAGGCGCCACACGGCAGCACAGCGCATTTGCTGAAATGTACAACCTCTGTGTGTGTGTGTGTGTGTGTGTGTACATTTGAATTTGTTAGAATATTGTTAATCATTGTTGGTTGTTTGTGTGGGAGCGGTTTGAATGGAAGCACTCTGATTTGTAATTGCAAGATATAGCGCTCTATAAATTCCATATATTTTTTTTTATTATTATTACTACTATTATTATTAATTATTTTCGTGCATGTGACATCAGTTACTGTGCAAGCATTGGATGAAAGGGAAGATACCATTTCAGCTGTGACGTAATGGGCATAGCTTTTTAGACAGACAAACAGACAGACAGACAATCAGACAACCCCCCCCCCCCCCCCCCCCCCGAATGTTTTTAACACATTCAGAATGAGGGCAGCAGAGAGAGTGTACTGTGATGGGAGAAAAGACCAGGCAAAGCCACAGGGATAAACGTGACAGACACACACAGAGCTGCAGGGCTGATGGTGTTTGAACACACACACACAAGCACACACACACACACGCACACACACACACATGCACACACGCACGCACATACACACACTCACACACACACTTACACACATACATACTCACACGCACTCAAACTCACACACACACACACTCACACACATGCACTAGCACAGATACACACACAAACTCACACACACACGCACGCACTCACACACACAACACACACACACACACACACACACACACACACACACACATACACACACACATACGCACATGCATGTGTTCAGATGCTGACGAAGCCAGACACACAGCTCGGAGGCCACTGGCAATACCTTCTATGCCCCAAACATGTTTCTGACCTCTGAGTGCATGGAACACAAATACACCACACACACACACCACACACACACACACGCACACACACACGCACACACACACACACACACACACACACACACGCACACACACGCACACACACACTTAGATACACAAATATGTGCACAAAGAAAACAAACATGCATAAAAAACTACACACATGCACACACATACTCACACATGCTCTGTCCGTCTGTCTGTATGTCTCTCTCTCTCTCTCTCTCTCTCTCTCTCTCTCTCTCTCTCTCTCTCTCTCTCTCCCTTTCTCTCTCTTTTCAGACAGTCTCTGACAGTCACATATGGATCAGGGCCAATTACCCACAAGGAAAGGCCAGAGAAGTTGTCTCCCATGCCAGGAAGAAAAAAGATAAGTAGTTTCGTCTTTTGCAAATATGCATGGCTGCCTATATGGAAAGAGGTCGTCCATTTTTACTACCTCCCCCCTCCCCTTGAACTCTTGACAGACAGACAGACAGACAGACGGAGAGAGAAAGTAAATGAGTGAGTAAGTGAGTGAGTGAGCTAGTGAGAGAGAGAAAGGGGGGGGAGAGAGAGAGAGAGAGAGAGAGAGAGGAGAGAGAGAGAGAGACACACACACACTCTCTCTCTCTCTCTCTCTCTCTCTCTCTCTCTCTCTCTCTCTCTCACACACACACACACACACCTCTCAGAGTGTGACAAACCTTGGCCAGACACATAGGGATCAAGGTCAATTACCCACCAGGAAAAGCTGGACAAGTTCTCTCCCCTGCCAAGGAAAACAAATCAGCGATTTTTCTTTGGCAGACACAAATAGTTACTTCTGATGAAAGAGGTGTTCCTTTGCACACTGACCCAGACGCACTTTTCGATCTCCTGATGCTCCAAAGTTTTTCACACTGTACAGCTTTTTGCATGGATGTAAGTCTTTACAACTAGGCTTACTATTGGCAAGAATTAGAACCCCCTCCCCTTTCCCACAAAAAAAACCCAAAAACAAAAAGCACCCCCCGAAAAAAGAAAACCAACAAAAACACCCACCTAGGCTACTATGATCAACTGTCTAGATTAACGCACTTGCAATCAAACCTGGACCCTATCGAAGCCAGACTTTTCACTTTCTAGGCAAGTGAGTTACATCTAGACTACCAATCATAGCAGCCTAGGGTTTTATTTGTTTTTTGGTGTGTGTGTTTTTGGGGAGGGTCCAGGGTTGATCGCTGTTTCTGCCGCAAACTTTCCCCCTCATACACAAGTCCAGGCGTGATGGTCAGCCTCTAGTCTTCTGGAGGAGACAATGAACCCAGCTACCATGTGCAACACGTTTTAGCTCACGTAAACTACCCCAAGACAGCTAGAGAAATGTCCCTGATAAAATTCTGTTAAAAAAATAATGAAGTCTCTCTGATAAGAGAAACAGATACACCTGCAGACAGGAAAAAGAAAAAGAAGAAAAACTGGATGGCACTGCTCTTGTGACTACAGCAGCTTGAATCTCACACAGAGGAAATCTGCCATGATATGGAGAGGTTTACAAATACAACATCTTCATGGTGTGGAGGATGTGTGTTTTCCTCTTGTCTATCATTTTTGCA
Organism: Rapana venosa; assembly: GCA_028751875.1. Taxonomy (NCBI): domain Eukaryota; kingdom Metazoa; phylum Mollusca; class Gastropoda; order Neogastropoda; family Muricidae; genus Rapana; species Rapana venosa. The sequence continues at coordinate 1,626,862 of CM054162.1, forward strand.
GAGACAGAAGTGGAGGAAATCAAGTGTAGGTAAGCACTTACAACTGTTCAATCATTTGTGAACATGTTTTTCAAGGATTTGATTTAAGGGGGTAAAAACATGCTAGAAAGTGACATATTTTACTGAGGGCATGTTAAGCATTTCTGGGTAAGAACCATGCCTGTTGCCTGACCTGGCTTGTGTGTCAGCTCCTGGATGAGCCTTCGTCAGATCGTGGTGGATCGGTGGTCTAGAGGTAACGCGCCTGTCTAGAAAGCGAAAAGTCCGGGTCTGAAGTGTGCGCGGTTCGTATCCCGTTTGGACCGGAAAATTTTTCCCCCATCCATTAGACCATGAGTGGTAGTCTGGGCGCTAGTCTTTCGGATGAGACGACAAACCGAGGTCCCGTGTGTTACACGTAATTATTTAGCCTTGTAAAAGAACCCACGGCAACAAGAGAGTTGTCCCTGGCAAAATTCTTAGAAAAAAGCCACTCTGATAGGGAAACAAAATACAGTTGCAGACATGAAAAAGAAAAAAATGGGTAGCGCAGCGCTTTGTGGCGACGCGTTCTCCCGCTCTCCCCGGGGAGAGCAGCCCGAATTTCACGGAGAGAAATCTGCCGTGACTTAAAGTGGTATGAAATGAAATCTGAGCGCTTTTATTTGTTGCTTTACAAGATTCAGCGCTATATAAATTCCATACATTATTATTATTATTAAGTCCCTGCTGTGGTACCTTACAGCAGATACTTTTCAGAATTGAGAAGTGTGAATCATATTCACAAAAATACTTGATCTTTCTGTGGTCTTTTGAAGCTGCCTTTGAAACAAAAATGATAAAAGGAAGAAGACAATATGCTTAAACTATAAGTAGCACCAAATATGTTGTCTCTTTTTATTTTTCGTGAGTTTAATCTTGGCAGAGGTCACTTATTTTTTCTCAAATTTTTCTAACCTCAGCTTCAGATATTGTAGTTTAATGCAGTTGCACATTTGTGTTTAAATTTATTCCAGATAGAGAGAGAGAGAGAGAGAGAGAGAGAGAGAGAGAGAGAGAGAGAGAGAGAGAGAGAGAGAGCCCACAAAAACAAACAATCAAACAAACAAACAAAAATGCTACCTACATTATGCATGTGCCAGATCGTCCCACAATGAGGATGCCACATAAGCCATCTGGGTATGGCTGTGGCCAGGACATTGAAATGAGCGACATGGGAACAGCAGGACGGGGACGTCACAGAAAATGAGGAAATGAATACCCCCACCAACCAAAACAAATAAACAAACAAACAAAACAAACAAACAAACAAACAAAGAAAACAAAGCAAGCAAACAAACAACAATTGCCTGTTCTAAAACATTCCCACATCTTAATAGTGCATGCCAGAAGCATAGTGCTGTTGCAGTAAAGTTATCATTTTCTTTTGCAGTGTGTCTGGATTTTTTGTTTGTTTGTTTTGCTTTAGTTGCTTTGTTGGTTGGTTTCTGTGTAGCAAAGTTTACTTGCTGTGGTCTGTTGTGTGTGTTTAGTGGAATTTCAGGTTTATTTTGTCTTTGTTTGTAGGGTTTTTACGTTGTTGTTGGTGGTGTTCTTCACTGTGTTTTGTTGTCTTTAGTTGTGTTTGCTTTATATCAATTATGGTGTCTTTTTTGTTTTTGGTAGCTTCTATAGTGGGTTAATAAAAAAATACGCTTATAAAGCAATCATCTATTTTTGGTCAAACTTATAACAGTAGATATGATCCATCCTATAGACTTAGACTTGCATTACCACATCAAACAGCCTCCCTCAACTATAACAAGATCAATATCAAAGAAAATAAAATAAACAAATTGGCTGCTACAATGTCTTTAAAACTGGGACAATATCAACACACAAGCTAGTTGAGAAAATTCAACTAACCTTAGATAAATCATTTGGTTTAAACATTGTTTATTCAATAAACACGCTTCCTACCAGACAAGAAGACAGCGAGGGAAAAGCATCAAGCTTCAGCCTATTCTAAACCCCATCCCTATGGTCATTTTTCCAGGCAGAGCAAGCTCAGTGAAAGAAACATAACCCCGATTGCAAGGGACGTAATCATCTGGATAAACAAAGGTGATAAATCTGACACCCAAGAAGGGCAGTGTTACATTTGGCGGAAAGCAAACAAACCCAACGAGGCAACTCTGCCCAGAGCAAGGAACAATCTTTGTCTGCTAAAGAGGGAATGACGGCCTCTGATTGGGAAGGGACATAACCAATCATGTTTTATCCAGAAGATAAATTACCCTGATTCAGATATATTAGGCAGCTTGTCAGATTCTGTTGGGAGAGAGACAGACAGACAGACAGACAGACAGATAAACAGACGAACAGAGAGAGAGAGAGAGAGAGAGAGAGATAGGCAGAGACAGAGACAGAGACTCACTGACAGACAAAGACAGACAGGCAAACAAAGGCAGGCAGACAGAAAAATATAGACAAAATGAAAGACAGAGACAGACAGACAGAGACAAAGAGACAAAGACAGAGAAAGAGATAGAGAGAGAGACAGAGACAGACAGAGAGAGGGGCAGAGGGAGAGAGAGTGACAGAGACAGACAGACAGTGAGAGAGGTTTCTTCTCTTTTCTTTGTTTTTTTCTTCTAAAATCAGACAACAGATCAGTTCAAGAACACAGTTCAAGACAGCCTCAATGGAAAAAGTTCTACATACATTTATCAGAGAGAAAAAGGTCATGAGAGATAAAAAACACCAACAAAAAAGAAGAAAACAATAGTAGAGCAGGTGAGCAGACTCATTAAGAGAAATTACATGATACGGTGACTCAGTCTGATCAAGGAAAGGAGGGGAGGAGCAGACTGGTCTGAACATGTAAAACAGCTTTTAAGAAGAAGAGAGAGGAGAGAGGAGAGAAGAGAGAGAGAGGAGAGAGTGAGAGAGAGAGAGAGAGAAGGAGAGAGAGTAGAAGAGAGAGAGAGAGAGGAAAGAGAGAAGAGAGAGAGATGAGAAGGAGAAGAGAAGAGAGAGAGGAAAGAGAGAGAGAGAGTGAGAGAAGAGAGAAAGAGAAAAAGAGAGAGAGAGGAAGAGAGAAAGAGAGAGAGAGAGAGTGAGAGAGAGAGAAGAGAGAAGGAGAGAGAGAAAGAGAGAGAGAGAGAGAGAGAGAGAGAGAGAGGAGAAGAGAGAGAAAATAAGAGAGAAAGAGAGAGAGAGAAGAGAGAGGAGTAGAAGAGAGAGAGAGGAGAGAGAGAGAGAGAGAGAGAGAGAGAGGATGAAGAGAGAGAGGATGAGAGAGATGAGAGAGAGAGTGAGAGAGAGAGAGAGAGAGAAGAAGTTTGAGAAGAGAGAGAGAGAGAGGAGAGAGAGAGGAGGGAGAGAGCGTGAAAGATGTATGAATAGAGAAAGAGAGAGAGAGTTTGAAGAGAGAGAGAAAGAGAGAGTGAAAAATGGAGATAGAGAGAGAGAGGAGAGAGAGAGAGAGAGAGAGAGAGAGAGGAGAGAGAGAGAGAGAGAGAGAGAGAGAGAGAGAGAGAGAGAGTAGAGAGAGAGAGAGAAGAGAGAGAGAGAGATAGCTTGCATGCTTACTAGGTGCTTATACTTTGAAGGGAGAGAAATGATCTAACATTTCCTTAGTGGTACAGGGCCCTGATTATCATGCATCTGTGTAGAGGACAGGCAATGGTGTCACTGGAAGTTTGTGTGAACAAGAACAAGAACACAATCATGAGCAGGATAAAAGAACATTATCTATTGCTATAGAAGTCCAGAAGGTGTGTTTGTGTTTGTGTGCGTGTGCATGTGTGTGTGCCTGTGTGCACACATAATAATATATGTATGTGTAGGTGTGCATAAATGTGTGTAAGTATGTGTCTATGTGTGGGTTAATGTGTGGTTGTATGTGTTTGTGTGTATGTGTGTGCTTGTGTTTGTGTGTGTGTGCATGTGTGTGTATGTGTTTGTGTGTGCATGCATCTCATCTCATCTCATGTTATCTGCTCCCATAACCCCTTCCAGGGTTGTAGGGGCACTGAAGTGACGAACGTTGCACCAGTTGGCTCCATTTGCGGCGGTTGTGGGCAAGTGCCTGGGTTGTGGAGAAGCTCTTCCTGGTCCATTCAGTAATGTTGTCTGCCCATTTCTTCTTCAGCCTGCCTTGCCTTCTCTTCCTCAGCATTGTATACCTTCTGGAAATTCCCCATTATGATTTTCCTTTTTTCCATAGCTGTCTTTGTTTCTGGATTGTTCCTCTTTTTTCCACCATGTTTTTGTCTATTTTCTGCCAATTTGTAATCAAGATTTTAAACATAACAATCCTCTCTCACATCAAAGTTGAATGCGCTGGTCCTGGCCTGTCAGGCGACTTCAAGGCAGCACAGAGCATTTTCCTTCATGTGACCTCAGTTTCTGTGTAAGTGTTCCACGATGAAGAGGATACATTTTCAGCTTTGACGTAAAGCACATAGCGTTTCGATAGACAGACAGACAGACAGACAGACAAACCCCCAGAAAGTTTTGTTTGAACACATTCAGAATGAGGGCAGCAGAGGAAGTGTACTTTGATGGAAAAAAAGACCAGGCAAAGCCACAGGGATAAACGTGACAGACACACAGAGCTGCAGGGCTAATGGTGTTTGAACACACACACACACACACACACACACACACATGCACACACACACACACACTCACACATACACACACACACACACTCCCCACACACACACACACATGCATACACAGAGTCAGATGCTGCTGAAGTAAAACACACAGCTTGGAGGCCACTGGCAATACCTTTCGTGCCCCAAACATATTTCTGACCATTGACATGTGTGCATGTACACACACAGACACACACATACAAATGCAAGCACACAAGGATCACATGCATGCACACACTCAAACACACATTTATATACACTCATGTGCACAAAGAACACAAATATGCATACAGACATACACGCTCTTCTCTCCCTCTCTCTCTCTCTCTCTATATATATATATATATATCTTGTCTGACAGTCTCTGACAGTCACATAATAATTATGGATCAGGGCCAATTACACACCTAGGAAAGGCCAGAGAAGTTGTCTCCCCTCTCAGGAAAAAAAGAGAAGCACTTTCATCTTTACCAATATGCATGGCTGCCTATGGCGAAAGATGTCATCCCTTTTTACTCCCTCCCACAGACAGAAACTGTTGACCTCTTGACAGACAGACAGACAGACAGACAGACAGACAGAGAAAGTAAGTGAGTGAGTGAGCAATTGAGAGAGAGACAGAGACAGACAGACAGACAGACAGAGAAAGTGGGTGAGTGAGCGTGCAAGCAAGCAAAAGAGAGAGAGTGTGAAAGAGAGTGAGAGAGAAGCATGCAAGCTTACTAAATGCTTTGCCTATAATAATAATAATAATAATAATAAATGGAACTTATATAGCGCTATATCTTGCAAAGACAAACCAAAGCGCATGCATTCAACACAATCTTACACAGTCATGCAATCAATGATAAATAATCAAAAGTTTAAACAAACAGATATTTACAAACATGGTGCGATGCAGACAAAATCTATGAAATAAAATTTCGATAGTCAAATGTTTTTCAAAAGCACACATACACTCGCACAGGCCGTATACTTTAGCAGGGTGATAGAACATGGGTTAGATATGAAACAGGAGGGGGGAAGTCTTAGGTTTGAAATAAATATGTTTTGAGGCTGGATTTTAAAATGTCATAACTAGGTTTCTGGCGAAGAGAGAGAGGAAGGTTGTTCCAGATGGATGGACCAGAAATAGAGAATGAGCGGAGGCCAACAGTGGATTGGTTGAATCTAGGTATACGTAGGCACAAGGTATCTGCAGTAGATCGGAGGGAACGTGAAGGAGTGTACAGGTTAAGACATTCACATAGGTAGGAGGGTGCAGTTTTGTGGAGACATTTGTAACTGAGGGTACTGATTTTATAATCTACTCTCTGTGGCACAGGCAGCCAGTGGAGAGATCGCAAGAGAGGGGTAATGTGCTCAAATTTTTTCTTTCTGAGAACTAGTCGAGCTGCGGAGTTTTGTATACGTTGAAGGGAGTGGATAGATGTTGCTGGCAGACCAGCTAAAAGAGAATTGCAATAGTCCAGACGTGAGAGAATGAGAGAAGTGACAAGTTTGGCTGTTGCATCAGTGGACAGGTACTTTCGAATTGCACTAATACGCCGTAATTGATAGTAGCACGACTGACAGGTCTGTGTGATGAATTTTTTCATAGAGAGTGTGTTGTCGATAACGACACCTAGATACTTCACGGAAGTGGATAGAGGGACTGATGTATTGCCAAGTTCTATTGAAGTTGTTGTAATGGAAGAGAGTTTGTGTTTGGTCCCTACAAGCATGGCTTCGGTTTTATCTGCGTTTAACTGTAACTTGTTTTGTATCATCCAGTTTTGGATATCTTGAAAGCAGTAGGCCATCTTTGTCAAGAGAGAAGGCAGATTTTCAGGTGTAACACTACCTTGAATCTGAGAGTCATCTGCATAAAAGTGATGGTTGATATGATGACGGTTTATTATATGTGATAGTGGAGCAGTATAGAGAGTGAAAAGAACAGGGCCGAGAACTGATCCCTGCGGGACACCACATTCCAGTTTGGCAGTAGTGGGTAATGGGCCCTGATCCTCACTCCTCTGTGTAGAGGTCAGGCAATGCTAGTGCTGAATATTGAAAGTTGTGTGTTGGGAGGGGGGATTGTATGTGTATTGATGTGTGTATTGGTATGTGTGTGTGTGTGTGTGTGTGTGTGTGTGTGTTTATGTGTGTGTTTGTGTGTTTATGTGTGTGTGTGTGTGTGTGTATGCAAAACTTCTGTAAAATGCTCCATGTAATTTCTCTCTTTAATATCTCTGTCTTTGTTTCTGGTTTTTTCCTTTTCTTATCTTGCTGTCCTTCTTGTCTGTATTCTGCCTTCTTTACAATAAACGTTTAAACGATAATTATTTACTCTCATGCCAAAGGTGGATGCACTGTGGGCCTCACCTATCAGGCGCTTAAGGGCAGCACATTTTCATTCACATGACATCAGTTACTGTGAAAGTGTTTGATGACCAAGAAGATGCCATTTCAGCTCTGACCTAACACGCATATTTTTTGATAGACAGACAGACAGACAGACAGACAGAGAAAAACCCCAGAAAGTGTTTTTTGAACACATTCAGAATGAGGGCAGCAGAGGAAGTGTACTGTGATGGCAGGAAAGACCAGGCAAAGCCACAGAGATAAACGTGACAGACACAGAGAGCTGCAGGGCTGATGGTGTTTGAACATGCACACACATGCACACACACACATACACACACACACACTCACACATACACACACACACACACACTCACACACACACACTCACACACACACTCACACACACACACAACACACACACACACACACACTCACACACACACACACATGCACACACACTCTCACACACACACACACACATACACACATGCACGCACGCACACACACATTGTTTATTGTTAAGTCCTATAGGGCACTTATTGTAGTTGTAGTTCTCTTTGAATTTCATTTTTAAATGTTCTTGATCTGTTTATGTTAAGAATACTATTTGTGTATTTCCCTTGTTATTACTTTTAATTACACACACAGACAACACACACACACCACACACACACACACACACACATACTTATACACACCCATGCGCCACCACACAGTGTAGATCTATCTATTTATCTCTCTCTCTCTCTCTCTCTCTCTCTCTCTCTCTCTTCTCTCTCTCTCTCTCCTCTCTCATTCAGTCTCCTATTTTAGGGCCGTCTGGTATCACTTAAAGTGGAAAGACGTTAAAATTGAAGACTTACTTACATACACACACATCCAGATGCTGCTGAAGCAAAACACACATTACTGAGGCCACTGGCAATACTTTTTGTACCCCAAGCATAGTTTTGACTATTGACATGTGCGCACACACACACACACACAAATGCACATGCATGCATACACACACACACACACACACACACACACACACACACACACACACACACACACACACACAAACACACACATATTAACAAATATACGCTCAAAGAACACAAACATGCATGAAAGCACTCTCTATCTCTTGCTCTCTCTCTCACACACACACAGTTGTTCTCTCTTTCTCTCTCTGCCTTTCCCTATCTCCCTTCCTATCCCTCTCTCTCTCTCTCTCTCTCTCTCTCTCTCTCTCTCTCTAGTCAGACAGAATCTGACAGTCACATATGGATCAGGGCCAATTACCCACCAGGAAAGGCCAGAGAAGTTGTCTCCCCTCCCAGGAAAAAAAGAGAAGTACTTTCATCTTTACCAATATGCATGGCTGCCTGTGTCGAAAGAGGTCGTCCCTTTTTACCCCCTCCCACAGACAGAAACTGTTGACCTCTTGACAGACAGACAGACAGACAGAGAAAGTAAGTGAGTGTGGGAGCAAGTGAGAGAGAGAGAGAGGCAGACAGACAGAGACAAGAGAGAGAGAAGCAGGTAAGCAGGCAGACAGACAAATACACACACACACACACACACACCTTAGAGTGTGAAAAACCTTGGCCAGACACATAGGGATCAGGGTCAATTACCCACCAGGAAAAGTTGGATAAGTTTTCTCCCCTGCCAAGGAAAACAAATCAGTGATTTTTATTTTATTTTTATTTGGCAGACACAAATAGTTACTTCTGATGAAAGAGGTGTTCCTTTGTACACTGACCCAAGCACATGTTTTTTATCTCCTGAAGCTCCAAAGTTTGCTCATACTGTGCAGGTTTTTGCATGACTGTCAATCTGTCTACCTGGGCTTACTTCTGGCAAAGCATTAGAACCCCCCCCCCCTAGAAAAACCCACACAAAAAGTCACACCCCCAAAAATCAACAACAACAAAACAAAACAAAAACAAACAAAACCCTAGGCTACTATGATTGTTGGTCTAGACTAACTCACTTGCCTGGAAAGGGAACAGTCTGGCTTTGATAGGGTCCAGGGTTGATCGCTGTTTTTGCCCCAAACTTTCCCCCTCATGCACTAGTCCAGGTGTGGTGGTCAGCCTCTAGTCTTCTGGAGGAGACAATGAACCCAGATCCAATGTTCACACGCTTTAAGCTCACGTAAACTAACCCACGACAACTAGAGAAATGTCTCTGATAAAATTATGTAAAAATTAACTACGTCACCCTGATGGGAAAACGAATACACATGCAGACAGAAAAAGAGAAAAAAAGAAAGATCGGATGGCACTGCTCTTGTGACTATAGCCGTTTGTATCTCACACAGAGGAAATCTTCCATGACTTAGAGAGGTTTACAAATGCAACATCTTCATGGTGTTGGGGATGTGTGTTTTCCTCATGTATCTCATTTTTATTAGAAACAATAGTGGAGAATAAAAAAAAAAATTATACTAACAATAATAAATTGAATTTACATGGTGCTACATCTTTCAAAAACAAATCAAAGCGCTTGCAAAACAAGAGTAGGTAACCACTTACAGCTTCTAAATAATTTGTGAAAATGATACTCAAGAATTCAATTTAAAAGGAAAAACATGCCAGAAAAAACAACACTTCAATGACAGCATGTTTGGGAATGTTTGTGCAAAAGCCATGCCTATGGCCTGACCTGACTCCACTGTCGGCTCCTGGATGAGCCTTCGTCAGAGGTCCCTGCTGTGGAACCTTAGAGCAAGACACGTTTCAGAATTGAGAAGTGTCAATCCATTCACAAGAACACTTGATATTCTTGTGGCCTCTTAAAGCTGCCATCAAAAGACAATGATAAAAGGAGGAAGAAAGTATGCTTAAATTATATGGTGAACAAAATATGTTGTCTCTTATTTTTGTGAGGTAAGCCTTGGCAGACGTCACTTTTTCTCTCAAATGCTACTAACCTCAGCTTAAAGACTGTAGTGTACTGTAGTTGCATGTCTATGTTGAAATGTATGCCATGTCCTGTTCTATTGTTAGATTCATGCTGCTACAATACTGGTTTTGAAGTATCATGGAAAAAACCCCCATTCAGCATGAGAACGAAAGAACTTAGATTATAAACTTTATGCTTTTTCATGGTTATGTTAGTTGTGCTCTTGTTTTAGTTTCTTTATTCTTTCCAATTCTTTTTTAAAATGTTATTTATTACTGTTAAGCGTGTGAACGTTTTCACACACACACATACACACACACACATTTGTTTGTTGTTGGTTTGGGGGGGGTTGGGGTTGTTGTTGTTTTTTTGGGGGGCTGGGGTAGACGGAAGAGAAGAATTGAGTGATCAACAGTGTGGAAGGCTGCAGAGAAGTGGAGAAGGGAGATTGTTTCTGGGTCAGAGCGTGTGACTAGGGTGGTTTCGTGACACAACAGGAAGACTGAAAAGAGGGAAGAAGACTATTTGAGTGAAGATGGCTGGTGAGTTGTTTCAGAACAACTTATAAAATGCCACTCAAATTTCTCGTTTGAGATAATAAAGCATTATTGAGTCTTGATACCTAAGATCTATGATTCATTTTGAAAATAAACAGGACAGTTTACTAACACCAAAGTAATATATTATGCACGCACTGTGATTTCTTGAAAAATCACATACTAACCTATTTTGTCTACAGCCCAAATAGTTAAGGTGTTGATACACTTTGCGTACACCCTTCAGGCACACACACCGCAGCACACACACACACACACACACACCACACACACACACACACACACGCAGACACACAAATAAACACACACAAACCAACTACAGACAGGACATAAAATGAGACAATTTCTGAAAAGGACACAGACAGAAAAGTACCGCCCCCCAAAAAAAACATCCAGCACCAGAAACGGACAAGAAGAAAGAAATAAAAGAAGCAGGGAGGCAGACGTGACATAGAGAATGAGGGCTGCAGGGGCCCCTGTGTGTAGACACAGACAGACAGACAGACAGGCAGACAGACAGACAGACAGACAGACAGGCAGACAGGCAGACAGACAGACAGACAGACAGACAGGCAGACAGACAGGCAGACAGACAGACAGACAGACAGGCAGACAGACAGACAGACAGGCAGGCAGGCAGACAGACAGACAGACAGACAGACAGACAGGCAGACAGACAGACAGACAGACAGACAGACAGACAAACAGCTTGTGATGCTGGCCATGCAGAAAACTAGTCTAGTGCCTGCTGCCAGCTTGTGTTCCTAGTCCTGAAGTCCTGTTGCCCTTACCTTTTGACTGTTTACTCCCTCAGACAGACATAGACACACAACACACACACACACACACACAACACACACACACACCACACACACACAAACACAACACATCACACACACACACATACACACACACCACAGCGCAGTCACACACACACATCAAAAGAAACGCGCGCGCACACACAACGCACGCACGGCATGTACGCACGCACACTAGCATACACGCAGTCTCTCACACACACGCACGCACACACACACAGCCACACACAGCCACACACAGACATCCTCCCACACACACGCACACACACGCACAGCACAACACACACACCCCACACACACACACACACACACACAACACACAACACACACACACACCATGCACGCGCGGTCGTACACAGGCACAGACAAGACACAAACTCAGGTTTTTTTTCGGGGTGGGTGGGTTGGGAGGTTAAGTTTCGTAAGCTTGAACTCAGGGATCACTACGGGTAACACTGGCGCACTCAGCCGTGTGGGTAGCAGCATCACTGCATCAGTGACGATGTTCAAACACCACACACGTGTGCTTGTGTGGCTTTCCCCCCAGTATTCTTCATGTTTTTATCCTACAAACACAGATAGCCTAGGAAACGGTCAAGGTGACCCATAACCTATAAGGTCGTAGGGGAGCGAGGCATCAGAGACCTCACTTCTCCAGGGGCCAGCGTATTGAGGGTGGCGTCCATCTCCTCTCCCTCGCTGCTTTTCCTTCCCTGAACCTAAAGAGGCAGGTACCCATTTACAGTTGGGTGAACTGGGGGACTGTGCTGAAGCCAAGCAAGGCGCGCAAACGGTCACCCATCCAACTGGTAACCACACACGACGCTGCTTAACTTGGCTGGGGGGAAGCGAGTGCTCTGACCACAGAGCTATCCAGTCCCCTTAATAGCCTTCTGTTCCAAAATTACAGAGCAGGGTTCTAGCGTGTGTGCAAGATGTACGTGCATACGACCTTGGTTTCTAATTCTCTCTGAAAGACTTTTGGGGGCAGGTTAGTGGGCACTACTGTTAACTCCAGGGGGAAATTTCCTTGAAGAAGGTCTTGGTGATGGTTTGTAGCTGGGCAAGATTCACAGCGGACATATCGCAGCACAACAGTGTAGCCACCAGGCCATCCTGCCCGTCCTCAAAGAGATCTAAACTTAGTTCCCAATTGAAGAAGAATCAAGCTCTAACACAGATCCATTCTTTGGTTCTTTTTTCTGATGTGTGTGTGTGTGTGTGTGGTGTGTGTGTGTGTGTGTGTGTGTGTGTGTGTGTGTGTGTGTGTGTGTGTCGCGCGTATGTGTGTGTGTGTGTGTGTGTGTGTGTGTGTGTGTGTGTGTGCGCGTGCGTGTATGTGTGTTCTGCAACCATTGACTTTATCCCTCTGCTAACTCGCTCATCCAATGTTTCACTTGCTAGTCTTAAAATGAAGATCCCGCTGACCAGCAGCTTGTTCTGACCTGACTGAAGTACAGGATTACACACAGTTCCCCATGCCATCCAGGCGCTAAAACAGATACAGTGCTTCCGAAAGCAGGCCTTGAGTGAAGAAGAAGAAGCTTGTGTGAAGTTTACCTAAGCTTTAAAATAGCCATACAGTTGACAGGAGCAACGTCAACAAGAAAAAAAAAAGAAAAAAAAAGGTTGTTGGTGCTATTTCCATTTCAGGAATGTTTTAAAAGACAGTTCTCTTTTAGAAAATGATTGCACACGAGAAACACAACCTGAACTGTGTACATGTTCCTAGTTCAACCAGTTTTGAAGGACACTAACTTCACTCAAATAATTGAAATGGACATGTGTTGTGTATACACTGTTTTTGCAGCGTTAATCTTCTATGTTTTACAAGCAATAATCTACATGTTCTGATTTTTATGCACAAAATATCCATCTGTGATTGCATCTATCACAACCAAGCATCCGATGCATAGATGGTGGTCCTAGAAGGATTCTGAGTGTATAATCCAGAAAGTGGACAACGTCACACTTTTGTTTGCAAAAATTCTATTTAAAACCGAATTGACAACAATATGTCTACTCATCTTGTCCAGCCCTCTGACATGCCTAACATTTAGCTAACGACTATAGCGGTGAGGGGACGGGATAGCTCAGTGGTCAGAGCACTCGCTTTCCCCCAGCCAGGGTTAAGCAGCATCGAGCGTGGTTACCACTTGGATGGGTGACCCTTTGTGCGCCTTGGTTCAGTCCACCAATTCACCCAGCTGTAAATGGGTACCTGCCCTCTTTAGGGTCAGGGAAGGTAAAGCAGCGATGGAGAGGAGATGGGCGCCGCCCTCAATATGCTGGCCCCTAGAGAAATTGAGGTCTCTGATGCCTCACCCCCCTACGACCACATAGGCTATTTGACACTTTTACCTTGGTAAACAAGGTAATTACTGATGCCAAGCTCACGATTCATGTATGCACACTGATCTTAAAGACATCTGTATTCCTCACTTCCACTACCAGCAGTTGCAGGCATTGCGTCCCTTGTGTCGGATGTGTAAACATGCAGGCAAAACAGATAGACGGACAGGCAGACAGACGTTCAGTTCTCAGTGACTAATAAAAACAGAAAAGAAGAAGAAATAAGAAAAAGGAATAGTGGCAGAAGTACACACGGAATAAAACCCAGACAGAGGTGACAGACAGACAAAGGTGACAGACAGACAGACAGACAAAGGTGACAGACAGACAGACAGAGGGGTGCAGGGTGCCTGTGTACAGACACTGACACATTCGGCTGCTGATCGAGCAGAAAGCCAAGCCTGGGCCTTCAGCCTGATTGCTTTCTCTAACAGTTTGCCTATCCACTTCCTGACTGTTTACGCGCACATATATACACATACACGCGCTCATGGATATATATATATATATATATATATATATATATATATATATATAGAGAGAGAGAGAGAGAGAGAGAGAGAGAGAGAGAGAGAGAGAGAGAGAGAGAGGGAGACAGACAGACAGACAGACAGAGACAGACAGGGAGACAGAGAGACATTGACAGAGACAGAGAGACACACAGACGTAGAGAGACGGACGGACGGACAGACAGACAGACGGACATAAACTGAGACATAAGAATAAAAAGGTACAGGTGCACACACATAGCATACATGTACATACAAGCAAGCACTAGCAAGCACTTAACCGTTCAAATAAAAACAAAACACGTTTCAAAACCACCTGACTTTAGAACTGCACAAGAACTGTTCTGACCCAGCGTTGTTTTATTGCCAGGTTCTTCACGTCCCTTTCTTGTTTGTTCTGCATCACGTCCTATGTCTTCTGTCAGCACCCCCCGCCCCCCCCCCCCCCCCACACACACACCCAATAACCTATGTGGTCGTAGGGGAGCGAGATGTCAGAGACCTCACGTCTCTAGGGGCCAGCATATTGAAGGTGGCCCCATCTTCTCTCCCTCGCTGCTTTACCTTCCCTGACCCTAAAGAGGGCTAGTACCCAATCACAGTTGGGTGAACTGGGGAACTGTAATGAAGCCAGAGGCGCGCAAGTGGTCGCCCATCTACTTGGTAACAAGGATCGATGCTGCTTAACCTTGATTGGGGAAAGTGAGTGCTCTGAGCTGTCCCGGGAATGCACTGGTTCCATTGACAGACAATGAAGCATTTCAGATGTATGCTTTCATGTAAAACATATCAAACACAGCGATGTACTGCTTTCATTGACAGAAAAATGAAACATTTCATCAATGTATGCTTTCATGTAAAGCATATGAAACACCACAATGATACATTTATTTCATTTACAGACAATGAAACATTACAGTGATGTGCTGTTTCCATTCACAGAGAAAATGAAACATTCCAGCGATGTTCACTTCACACAAAATGAATCAAAGAGTGGAACAGAAACAGGGAATTGCTGGCACCGAATTTGCAGGAGCCGGGGATGCTGTTTGTACTAGAAGCCCCCTCAGCATCTCCACTGTGGAAGCTTCTGTTCAATGCTAAGATGTCACTGTCTACTATCAAGCTCAGGCCCCTACATACATAACTGTTTGTTAACAGCCGCTGCCGTCAGCAGGGTGACACCATTGCTCATGCCAAGATGGCGTTGATATATGCCTGCAATATGGTCCTGTAGGCAATCACATCCAGCCCCTGTTCCCCTGTTGCCAATGAATCAAGGTTTAGATGGTGATAATAGCATGTGGAATTGATTTAGGGCTATATTTTGTAGAAACATAAAACACTTGCATTAAACGTATCTTTACACAGTCATGCAATCACTTGCAAATGGTTTTAATAAATATACAATCACACATACACACATACTCTCTCTCTCTCTCTCACACACACACACACACACACACACACACACACACCACAAAACCCTGAACGTGTACATGTTCCTATTTTCAACCAGTTTTAAAGGGACACTAATTCACTAAATATTGAAATGGAATGTGTTGTGTATACACTGTTTTTGCAGCGTTAATCTTCAGTTTTACAAGCAATAATCTCATGTTTGATTTTTATCACAAAATACCATCTGGATTCACTATCACACCAAGCATCCGATGCATAAGGGGGGCCCAAAAATTTCTGAGGAAAACCAGAAAGGGGAAAACGTCACACTTTTTTTTTGAAAAAAATCTTTTTAAAAAACCGAATTACAACAATATGTCTATCATCTTTTTCCAGGCCCTCTGACATGCCTAACATTAGCTAACGATATAGCGTGAGGGGACGGATAGCTCATGGTCAGAGCACTCGTTTCCCCCACCGTAAGACAGATCGAGCGGGGTTACCATTGAGGGCCTTTGAGAGCCTTGGTGAACTTACCAAAGCTTTAAAATACCTACTTTAAAGAAAATAAAAGAAAAAGAAAGAAAGAGAAGTTTGGGCGCCTTCCATCAAATGCTTAGATAAAAGACGTTCTTTTTAAAAATGCCTTCACCCACACCTACGGACCCTAGTTCAAAATTTTAAAACACTATTCACCTTGGAAAAAAAGGTTTATACACTGGTTGCCAACTTCAGTTTCAATGCATAATCTACATCTGATTTTAAAAAGATACATCTGTGATTGCACTTCACTACCAGCAGATGCAAGATTGGTCCTAGAAGGTTCGGTGTGTAATCCAGAAAGTGACAAGTCAACTGTTGCAAAAATTCAAAAGATTGACAGAACAAGTAGTTCTCATTTTCTCAGTGACATGTAAATTTAGCAACGACTAAAGACGGTAGGGACGGGATAGCTGTGTCAGACACTGCTTTCACCCACAGGTTAAGCGCACGACGGGTTGACCACATTGGAGGACCTTTGGCGACTGGTTCAGTCAATTCACCAGCGTAAAAAGGACCTGCCTTGAGATCAGAACAAGTAAAGAGCGGATGCAGGAATGGGCGCCGCACTCAATTGCTGCTATAACAGAAATTGAGCGCGATGCCTCGCCCCCTACGCTACATGCTATTTGACACTTACTTGGAACAGTATTCTGATGCCAGTTCCTGAGCACTGTTTAAGACATCTGATTCTCACTACTACGCAGCATTGCAGGCATTGCGTCCCTTGTGTCGGATGTTAAACATGCAGGCAAAACAGAAGACGGACAGGCAGCAGACGTTCATTCTCAGTGACTATAAAATAGAAAAGAAGAGAAAAGAAAAGGAAGTGGCGAAGACACACGGAATAAAACCCAGACAGACAGAGGACAGACAGACAGAAGACAAGGAACAGACAACAGACAGACAAAATGTACAGACAGACAGACAGACAGAGGGGGCAGGTGCCTGTTACAGACACTACACATTCGCTGGATCAAGCAGAAAGCCAAGCTGGCCCTCAACCTGATTGCTTTCTGACCTCTAACAGTTTGCCTATCCAGTCCTGACTGTTGACAGCACAACAATACAACGCACACGCCATGGAATAATATATCATAATACTATATATATATATAAGAGAGAGAGAGAAGAGAGGAAGACAGAGACAGAGACTGAGACAGAGACAGAGGACAACAGAGACAGAGAGACGGACGGACGGACGGACGGACAGACAGACAGAGACTGAGACATAAGAATAGAAAGGAACAGATGCACACACAGAGCATACATGTAAATAAAAGCAAGCACTAGCAAGCACTTTAGCGTTAAAAAAAACACCACGTTTCAAAATCACCTGGATCCAGAACTGCACAAGAACTGTTCTGACCCAGCCCTGTTCTATTGCCAGGTTCTTCACGTCTCTTTCCAGTGTATCTGCACACATCCTATGCCCTACCTGCACCAGCCACAGACACACACACATCACACACACACATACACACACACACACATACACACACATACACGACACACACACATACAGACACACACAAGCCAGCAGTCTGCCCTCAGCTACACACACACACACACACACACACATACACACACACATACACACTCACTACACACACACACACACACACATACACACACCACACACATACACACACACACAGGCCAGCAGGTCTGCCCTCAGCCACACACACACACACACACATACACAGCACATACACCCACACACATACTACACTCACATACACACACACATACACCACACACACACATCACACATACATACCACACACTATACACACAACACACACACATACACACACACACAACACACACACTTACACACACACACACATACACACACACATACACACACACATACACACAATCACACACACACACACACACACACAGCCAGCAGGTCTGCCCTCAGCTACACACACAACACACACACACACACAACACACACACACACACACAACACACACACCACACACATACACATAACACACACACACACACACAGCCAGCAGGTCTGCCCTCAGCTACACAAACAGCATTGTGCTGATCAGGAGGCTGTTCTGACCTCATGGGAATCTGGTTGACCTCAGTGTCTAGAGAAGAACAGGGTTCCTTCTTAATTCACCTTATTTGGGGAAAGTGAGTGCTCTAAACTATCCCGGGGATGCACTGGTTCCAATGACAGAAAATGAAGCATTTCAGCGATGTATGCTTTCATGTAAAACATATGAAACATCACAGCAATTTACTGCTTTCATTTACAGAAAATGAAACATTACAGCAATGTATGCTTTCATCATGTAAAGCATATGAAACATCACAGCAAGTTACTGCTTTCATTTACAGAAAAAAATGAATCCTTTTAGCGATGTATGCTTTCATTTAAAGCATATGAAACATCACAGCAAGTTACTGCTTTCATTTACAGAAAAAATGAATCCTTTCAGCGATGCATGCTTTCATTTAAAGCATATGAAACATCACAACGATGTACTGTATTCATTTACAGACAATGAATTATTACAGCAATATAATGGTTCACAGACAACGAAACATCACAGCGATGTACTGTTTCCATTTACACAAAAAATGAAACACTTCAGCGATGTTCACTTCACACAAAATGAATCAAAGAGGAGGGCAGAAACAGGGAATTCCTGGCACCGAATTTCCAGGAGCCGGGGATGCTGTTTGTACTAGAAGCCCCCTCAGCATTTCCACGGTGGAAGCTTCTGTTCCATGCTAAGATGTCACTGTCTACTATCCAGCATAGGCCCCTACATACATGACTGCTTGTTAACAGCCGCTGCCGTCAGCAGGGTGATAGCATTGCTCATGCCAAGATGGCGTTGATATATGCCTGCAATATGGTCCTGTATGCAATCACATCCAGCCCCCATTCCCCTGTTGCCAATGAATCAAGGTTTAGATGGTGATAATAGCATGTGGAATTGATTTAGGTCTATATTTTGTAGAAACATAAAACAATTGCATTAAACCTATCTTTGCACAGTCATGCAATCACTTGCAAATGGTTTTAACAAATATACATTCACACATACACACACACACTCTCACACACATACATACACACACACCCCTGAAAGCAAACACTTAAGCAGAGTGATGAAAGTCAGGAAGAGATCACGCAATAAAACAGCTAAGAAAATCCTAGGTTGGAAAAAATGTGTCTTGAGGCTGGATTTAAAAGCATTTTTTTTCTTTTTAAAAGGTCATTGACAAATAGAAACAGAGAAGGGGGAAAAGGAATAGCAATATTGAAAAACACGCACAATAAGCACAGCGACAGACAGACAGACAGACAGACAGACAGCAGGAGGCAGGGTCCTGTGTGCAGGCTCAGACAGATGCTGGGATTCAGGTCCAGCACACGTCAGCAGGCCTGGGCCTTTTGTGGGGACTGCTGTCCAGCCAACTCCAAGACTAGTCACACACACACTCACACACACACACACTCACGCATGCATACACGCGCAATCACAAACACACACACACCCACACGCACACGCATGAACACATGCACGCATGCAATCACTCACAGCGCACTCACAAACACACAGACACACACCACCGCACGCATGCATGCAATCACTTTCGGCGCACGCGCATTCACAAACACACTCACACACACACACGAATCACACACACACGAATCACACACACGAATCACACCACACACACACACACACACATGCACACACACATGCACACACACACACACATGCACACACAACACACACACACACACACACCACACACACACCACACACACACACACACACACACCAGCCGCGCGCGCGCGCGCCGCCCTCAAGATACTGACCCCTGGAGAAGCTGAGGTCTCTGACACCTCGCTCCATAACGACCGCATAATTATATTATGGGAACACATTTACCCCCTTTCATCATCTCATCTGATCCCATAGCCCCCTCCAGGGTCGTAGGGGCACTGCAGTGACGAACGTTGCACCAGTTGGCTCCATTTGCGCGGTTGTGGGCAAGTGTCTGGGTTGTGGAGAAGCTCTTCCCGGTCCATTCAGTGATGTTGTCTGCCTATTTCTTCTTCGGCCTGCCTCGCCTTCTCTTCCTCTGGAGTTGACATCAGTGCAGACACAACTCTCCCCAAAAGTCCTTCGGATGAGACTATAAGCCAAGGCCCCGTGTGTGAACGCACGCATATCATCTTGCGCACACGTTAAAATCTATTCGGCTTTTCGTAAGAGTAGGCCATCGTGTGCCGGTGGGAACATATGAAAATTTACAAAACCGCATACATACGGGGACTAGATGAAAAAAGCACATACGTGCTTATCCCTTTATCCTCGATATAAAAATATGATAATTTAAATTCCCCTGCACTATTCCTTGCAGTATGAACTTAGAGAGCCCACCCGATCTTGTCACATGCCCATATACCCTCTCAGCTTCCTCGTCTGTCCTTCACCACCTTTAACCCTCCTAAACAACCCCCTTCCACACTGCCCCCTCCCCCTAACCCCTCCCCCCCCCCCCTCCCCCCCCATCCCCCGACACACACACATATATCAGGCAGGGGACGTCACTGACCTGGTACCTGTCCATGCTCATGGCGGTGAGCAGGAAGGTGGCGGAGGCCAGGGTGACGATCTGCATGTAGACGCTGACCTTGCAGGCTGCCGGCCCCAGCGCCCAGTCCCCGAAAGCCAGGAAGAGGATCTCGGTGGTGTTGGTGAACACCGCCACCGCCAGGTCCCCTACAGCCAGGTTGATCAGGAACACGTTCACCCGCTTAATCCGCCGTGACCTCTTGCAGGTCAAGGTCAGGATGAGGGCCAGGTTGCCCACGATGGTGCAGATCATGATGACGCTGACCTGGAAGCCAAAGTAAATAAATAGATAAATAAATAAATACATAAATAAATAAAACAAAAGAATACAGAAGTAGTTAATGATTTGATCCACGATGGTGCAGATCATGATGACGCTGACCTGAAAGCAACAAAAAAGAAAAAAGAAAAAAAAGAGAAAAAAGTTGTCAATTAGTGGCTCCACGGTTGCAATGCTGACATGTAGGGAGCGCATGGCTGACAGGCTGATTATGGATTACAAACACGTGGAGGGGAATATGGGGGAGTCAGTAGAGGGTGAAATCGTGCCCAGCCAACCGTTATGTAACGTAACTGACCAGACAAGCAGCGGTTAGGGTGGTCAGTGGGGTCATTCCTGTAACGCGTGTCGTCGGCGATAGTCATGTATCTATTTACCCGGGAAATCGTGTTGCCTGCTTTCCCCGTGGGGATACCAGCGGGCCTGTCAGTAGAGACAGTGTAATCACGTCCTGGAAATTCCCTGCTGGGAATTCTTGTTTTTTATCTATCCCTGGGCATGTTTCTGCCTGGCTCTTTACTTCTTCCTGTCGCCTTCTTCTTGTTTATTGTCTGCCGCCTGTGACCAGTCGTCTGCCTTTCCCACACACACTTAAACCAGAACAATTCTCTCGCAAGCCGATGTCGGATACGCCGGTCCTGACTTGTCAGGCGCTTAAAGACAGCCATGACGGACAGCAATAGTTGCTGTTTGAGCATTCCACGATGACGACGACAGAGAAGAAGAACAGCAAGAAGAAGAACAGCAAGAAGAAGAACAGCAAGAAGAAGATGAACCAAACACGAAGTAGCTACGGATAGCCGTCTGATCATTCGTGCATTGTGAATGATCATCTGAATGCATTCGGGCATTCGCTCGTTCGCTTGCCTGATGTCACTTGTAACGTAAGGCAAATGGACACAGTGACAGCAGACACATCAAATACAGATATTTTCTGTTGGGTTATTGGTTTTAAAAAAAAGTTTGTTTTTTTTTTTACGGACAAAAAACCCATGGGCCCATGAAGTCGAGGGTTTGAATCTTGGCGACGTCTGGTGACTGAAGGGAAGGGATTTCTTTGTCGATCTTCCAGGTCAATTTCCAAGTGCAGACCCGACAGTGCATCAATTACGCTTGTGTGCATACATACACATGCAGGAGATCAAACTGTGCACGTTAAAGATCCCGTCATCTGTGTCGGCGATCAGTGGTTTATCGAAACACAAACATAGCTAGCGGGTGACTCCGAGGTCGGAGTGTGGCTACCCCCTGGTGGGCAGAATCAGCCGCACAGCAAACCCTCACAGTGACGTGGTCTCGGGGCTTAGCTGAGCAGACGCCGCATGGCCCACAGTCCTGACAATGCCAGACGTTCCTTTGGTCAACACACACACACACACACGCACACACACATACACTAATACACACACATACACTCATACACACACACACACTCACACACAAACACACATAAACACACATATATACACACACATGCGCGCACACACATTGTGTTTGTATGTGCGTGCTTGCGTGCGTGCGTGCGTGCATGCGTGTGTGAGATAGAGAGAGACAGAGAGAGACAGACAGGCAGACATAGATAGATAGACAGAGGAACGGAGACAAACAGAAGGAAAATCAAGCATGAAAACAGTAACGCTGACAGACAGACAGGCAGGCAGATGTCCAAAACAAAGAAAGACATGTGCAAATATTCCCTTTCAATCAACATGACAAGAACTTCAAACAAGCGAATTATTTGCCAAAGATTGTCTGGAACCTGTCCCCTGCGGAAACGTGAACCGTTATTGATCCTCCATTCTGCCTCACTGAGCTGCTCACTGTCTCTCCTTTTCTTTTCTTTCAGGATTGGCTACTGTTCTTCTTGTGCTGAATTCATTAAACTTATCTTGTTTTACAAATCGATCCTTTCAGCTTACATTAAGAGCTAGTTGGGGACAGGATAGCTCAGTGGTCGGAGCACTCCCTTTCCCCAGACAAGTTAAGCAGCATTGAGCGTAGTTACCACTTGGATGGGTGACCGTTTGTGCGCCTTGGCGTCTGTATAATCCCCCAGTTCACCCAGCTGTAAATGGGTACCTGCCTCTTTAGGGTCAGAGAAGGTAAAGCAGCGAGGGAGAGGAGATGGGCGCCGCCCTCAATATGCTGGCTCCTAGAGAAGTGAGGTCTCTGATGCCGCGCTCCCACACGACCTTACAGGTCATGGGACACCTTTACCTTTTGTAAGAGCTAGCCATGTGTTTCCAGCATACGGACCAGGCGAGACAAGGCAGGAATGTATATAATCACACAGCCGAGGGATGCTTTTTCTCCTTGCTATGTGGTCTGTTTGTTTTTTGGCAAACCACAGTAATATACAATTATCAATACCCTTTGGGATATTTTCTTTCTTTTTTGTTTGTTTTATTTTCTTTTATTTAGTTTCTGTTCTTCGGCTAGAGCTCCGAGGGTCACCAGTGCTGAGACTTTGCGACCGTTTCTTTTCCCACTGCGAAGGAAGCCTCATTCCATCTTCGGGGATGCATGATGTTCGTGTTTCCGTAACTCCATGAGCGCTGATGTGAATGTTCAGTATCTTTAACATGTAAATATCTTATCTGCTTATGTATATTCACGAAGAGAATTCAGGCACCGGCATGTCTGCACTTGAAGTTGACCTGGAAGATCGTAAAAAAAATATATCCCCAGCATTAAGCCACGAGACACCGCCGAGATTCGAACCCACAACTTCATGGCCCCACAGGACTGGGGTCGAACAGTGCTGAAACAAACACACTTGGGTATAGCATCCGTGCGTCTTTTTCACACCCATTATGCTTACTTTCTTACTATTCGTGTAAATACAAAAAGCGTGTGTCCTGTATTGCTAAAACTCAAACAGGAAGATGGGGACATGGCGGGATTAACAGAAGGACCAGGAAGAACGGTGGCGGGACGGTTAAGACAAGTAACAAGTGAACCGTGACATTCCGGGTTCCATTCCCAGCCTCACCCTTTCTTCCCAGATTGACAGGAAAATCGAGCTGGATGTCCAAGTTCTTCGAATGAACCTAGGAACCAAGGTAGGACATCTCACGCACATGATCAAGACCCGCTCCGTCTATCGGAAGAGTAGGTCAATTTGTGCCAGCAAGAACTGACGACAAAATTAAGAAAAACACACACACACACACACAAAAAACACACACACACACACACAAACACACACACAACACACACACACACACACACAACCACACACACACACACACGCATACATACACACACACACATATAGAGAGATGTCATATTTAGACACAGTCCGAGAAGTCGAAATGCGGCTACCTAAATGGTGTGTGTGTGTTTGTGTACGTCTGTCTATCTGTATGTGTGTGCATTCCTCTCTCTCCCCCCCCCCTTCTCTCTCTTTAAAGGGAAGGAGGAGGTGTTGGTCGTATTCACACACAATAATCAAAACTCGCACCATTGGTGATTCTCGAAAGTGTATCAGAGAAAACAAAAGGAAGAGAGTGGTCATTTTCTTTTTGCAATGTTCTGCCAACAACCACAGGAAGTTGGAACGAGCAATCTAAGGTTTCATTTGATTAGTTTCCACACAGCCAATCCGTGAACGCCATGTAATTGTGCAGGGTGTTGGCCAATCAACGAGGTTTTCAAGTTGATGTCTCGTGCAAACATCCCTATAGTCCCTCAAGCTCTCTGCTTTAGCCTGTACAGTCACGTCTTTGTACTTTGTTTTTCCTTCCGCCACTAGTGTTATGATGTCCACCGATGGTGATATTTTGTGTACGCGAACTGTTTTGCCCATATGAAGGCAGGCGCATTCCGGCTTCGGGGATGCATGCTGGGTATGTTCACGTGTCCCTAACTCCCTGAAACATGACATGGATTACGGGCCTTTAACGTACATGTTTGACTGCCTGCATGTGTATATACAGGACAGAAAATGGAGGCCCTGGCAGTCTGTGCTTGACGCTGACTGTGATATCGTAAACATCCCCACCCTTAAATCACCAGACACCGCCAAGATTCAAACCCACGATGTCATGGACCCATGGGATTGAAGTGGACTGGTCTTAACCACTCGGCTATATCGTCCACTGATGTTTGGTTTGATATGGTCAGTTCTTATTACAGCCAGCAAATGGCATTTACAGTCTTATGCCGTTGTAGGTTGTTGCCAAATCAATGAGTTGTTTTTGTTCTCTATCCAATGCAAACGTGTTTTTGTTTGTTTGTTTTCTAATCTGTTATATTCCTGATTTTAAACCATACATATCTAATTCCATAAGAAAAATAGGTAAACGTCTGTGTTGGAAATAAATCATAGGGAACATGACAGCTGTGCATGGTGAGTTACATTTCATTATAGCGCAAAGTAATTTTTGTGTGATATTTTGAATTAAAGACATAAATCTAATTCAAGATTCGGCAGGGCAGGCTTAAATAAATTGGGATCGAAATAGCTGTGTTGTTTTTAAATTCAAGATTAAATAATTGTGGGCTTGCATAGTTTATTTCCAAAGGCCATTTTTGAAAGCACTCTGTGACGCTCACTACAGCCAAGTGGTTAAGACGGTTTGACGTCATGTCCATGGGTCCATGAAGTCGTGGGTTTGATTCTTGACTGGGTCTGGTGGATTAAGGGTGGGGGATTCTTTTTTCCTTCTCTTTTCCCGTTGGCTTTACACCGTCAGATGTGTCTTGGAAAAATAGTGGCATCATGTCCTTTCCAGCTCCTCTCGTGGGCCGTACAGCTTGGTTTGCAGGGTTATCTCCGTCAGCCACACCATCTTCCTCAGGTCGCTGTATAGCGTGCACCTCTGAAGGATGTGCTGGCCAGTCTGGTTTTCTCTACCACAGGGGAGAGGGAACGAGTTTCAGATTTGTGGACATGTGATGATTTAGCCTGTAGTGCACAGTGCAGATTCGTAGAATGATGACTTATTCTTCTTTTTTAAGATAATAATGATAATAACAAATAGTAAGAAATGGTAATAATAATAATAATAATAATAATAATAATAATAATAATAATGTATGGAACTTATAGAGCGCTGAATCTTGTAAAGCAGCAAATCAAAGCGCTCAAATGGTAGTCATCCTTGTCTACTCTGGGTCGGGCCATTGATGTGATGATTGTATACCTGACAAGGAACAGGCTGGTGAATTGGCCACACGGGCAACACAGAAAGAACAGTGCGAAAGCAGCTTTACCTTCCACGAACAGACGACAATAATCACATCGATGTTTCGTTGAGGGATTTTCTTTTTTGTCCCAGGTTAACGTCAAGTGCAGACCTGCCAGTGCCTTAATTCCCTTCCTGTGAATATGCATACAGAAGCTGAATTATGCGCGTTAGAGATGCCGTAACTCTTGTCAGCGTTCGGTGGGATATGGAAACACGAACATGAAATTATCCATCACACGTGCACGAAGTCCACATGCGGCTACCTTCACGGTGGGCGAAAGCGGTTGCATACGCAAGACTGACTGAACTTTGAAACGAAAATAACAAAAAAACACCATAAAACCTAAATATTTGTTTCATGTTTCGACATACTTACAGATACACTGGAAATTTGTCAAACACTGTGATAACAAAAAAAATTGAAGCACAAGCTTCTGCTTTTCTGTTTGAATCGTGCAGAAACTAAAGCAGTCCAGCTAACAGTCTGTCTGCATAATCATACCTGCTGTTTACTGCTCTTGACTTCTAACCTTCGTTCAAACATGATGCACCAACAATTCTATCGTTGCTTATGTCAAAAACCCCACATATCATTAAACTCAGTTGTTGTTTTCTAAAGACACAACCCTGAAGTCATAATGCAGCTACATCAATGACGGGGAATAAAACGGTCGCATACGCAACATTCTAACTAGCAGTGCACCCTGGAGCTTTCGCCCAGGTCTGGGTAAACAGACACAATGCTGTCATGGGGGAAAAAACAGGTTTTGTTTTCAAAGACACAATATAGAAAGCGGGACAGCTCAGTGGTCGGAGCACTGGCTTCCCCCAGCTATGGTTACCAGTTGGATGGGTGACCGTTTGTGCGCCTTGGCTTCAGTACAGTCCCCCAGTTCATCCAGCTGTAAATGATACCTGCCTTCTCTAGGGTCAAGGAAGATAAAGCAGCGAGGGAGAGGAGATGGGCGCCACCCTCAATATGCTGGCCCCTGGAGAAGTGAGGTCTCTGATGCCTAGCTCCCCAATGACCACTCAGAATTATGAGACACCTTGACCTTACTTTTATCAAAAGCAGTTAAAGGTTGCTTTTTGTTCTGGTTTTGAGATATTTCTCAACTGCCAGCATAGCGGTTGTGTGGAGTGATGAAGAATATAATACGTTATATTATTCAAACCTCATAAAAATAGCCAGGGCATGATGGGAAACCATAGTCAATGGGCAGCAGTGTTTGGTGAAGCCATATAAACAGACATTATATACCAGCCGCCATGGCACAGTGGTCACTACCTTAGGTTACAGACTGGAAGGTCGCAGGTTCAAATCGCACAAGTCAGTGAGTGTGGTGTGTTCTCATTGGGAAGACTGGCACTACACAGTCAGACAGACAGACAGACAGACAGATGGAGGCACAGAAAGAGAGAGAGAGAGAGAGAGAGAGAGAGAGAGAGAGAGGAGAGAGAGAGAGAGAGAGAGAGAGAGGAGAGAGAGATAGAGACAGACAGACAGACAGATAGACATACAGACAGACGGAGGCACAGAAAGAAGAGAGAGAAGAGAGGGAGAGAGAGAGAGAGAGAGAGAGAGAGAGACAGACAGACAGACAGACAGACAGACAGACAGACAGACAGACAGACAGATTAAGAGACAGCCAGACAGCCAGACTAAGGAAAGGAAATAAGCAGACGAGGCAGAGAGAGGGGAACGTGCAGACAGTTCTCCTGCATTGATCAGATTAGACAGGAGATTTACAATGAATGCTTTTCCTGACAGGCAGCCAATGAAGTTTCCTAAAGAATCCTGTAGCTGTAAGCGAATGGGGAGGACAGATATGTATCGTGATTGGTGTGTGCGCGCGCGTGTGTGTGTGTGTGTGTATGTGCGCGCGCGCACGTGTGTGCGTGTGTGTGTGTGTGTTCGTGTGTGTGCATGCAATGTTTTATGCATTAATATTGGCCACATAGCTTTTATTAAACTATCCATGCATAATCTTTAAAATAACAAGAACCAAAAAAAAATTACTCTCAGAGTCTGTGTTTTTTAACCCCCCCCCCCCCCCCCCCCCACTCCGCACAACAGCAGGAACACAAGCTTTTTGAGTATAGCTTAAAGCATGATGAAGCCAAGCTTGTTTGGTTTGTATTTTGATGACGAACGCACGTTAAATATATAGAAATGAAGTTATACTTATTCTTTTTTCTTTATTTGCGCACACACACCACACACAACACCACCACACACGCACTCAAACACACACACCACACACACAAACACACTCTCTCACAAACACTCACGCACACACACATAACACCACACACACCACAACGCCACACACATACACACACACCCACCCACACACACACCACACACACACACACACACACACACACGCGCGCGCGCGGGAAAGACAAGAGAGCACAACTGAGACGAAATAACATAAACATTGCAGCACACAGAGAGACAGGGAGACAGGGAGACAGAGACAGGGAGACAGAGACAGACAGACAGACACAGACAGCTCCAGGCAAACCCTTCCTTTATTTCAATCCAAACCAACACGCGCTGTCCTTGACAAAAAGACGTTGAATGTTCGCCCTGCAGCAATGGTCAGCTATGATCGATCCCCCGCCCTTCTCTTTTCAGCAGCTCCTATCCAGCTGCTTGTTGGCTGTGCCGCCCATGCTGGTCCTCTGCACTGCTCTGCACTGAACTGTGCTGCTCTCCTGACAGTTCATTTTCATCAAGGAAGAGTAGACCACAGCATTCTGTAGCAGCTGAATAATGAAATGCTTAGTATGGCTCGGCATGCTGTGATTATGGTTGTGAAGACTGACACAATGTAA
>CM054162.1:1668339-1673339 GCA_028751875.1 Rapana venosa
TCACACATACATATATACACGCACACAAACGCTCACACACACACGCACACACATACACACAAACACACGCGCACACACACGCACACACACACATGCAGAGGCAGGATTCAATATCCGTTCTTTACACGACTTAACCTTTTTTCTGTTCCAATAAATCAATTCTAACGCACTGGAACTCGTCTGGCTTCATGAAAATTACATGCCCCCGGACTGATTTAGCATCACCACCCTTAGTCATCTTGCGTAGACAAAGTTATCATTTCCGATTTAGAAAAAAAGGAAATAAAAGAAAAAAAAAGAGTTAATGAATATGCATTGAAATTGTAAAACTTTCCTTCCATTCAGTCCAATAATTTTGTCAACATCGCTTCAATGCCCCCGCCCGCGCACACGCACACGCGCAGACACACACATACACATGCACACACACACACACACTCACACGCACATACGCACACGCAGACACACACGCACGCACAAACACACAGACATATGCACACGCACACAAACGCACACGCAGACACACGCAGACACACGCAGACACACACACAGACACACGCACGGAGACACAAAGACACACACACACTCACACACACACACACATACCCACACACCCGCAGACACCCACACAAACACTAACACACAACACACACACACACACACACACACACACACACACACACACACATACACACTCGCACACCCACACACAATATGCAGAGGTTAGAATCTGCGCTTCCAGATTTTGCTGAATCACCAGTACCCTGTAAATGGCTCCGGAGAGAGTAAATAATAAATGATAACACTAGTAGCTAGAAGAACAACAATGATGTGTCTTTAACTATAAAAACCCAGCTCAACGTCCTAACGAGTGACCAGGTGACTGTATCTAGATGCCATTGCCATGTATCTGGGACCATCCTGACATGTCACACCATGTCTCGTTCCCAGAGCTCTGGTTCTTGAGCTGGCCAAGACTGATCTACAGGGAACAGTACAGGGAGGGAGACGAGGAGGCAGACAGAGAAAACGATGGCACGACAACATCAGAGAAAGGACTGGTAGCCTTGAGTGGAACACTTGCTACAAAAAGCTGCTGGGGAGGAAGTTGGTTGCAAAATTGTCAGTGCTGCCTCAACGGTGTGCTAATCCGCGGGACAGGTGAAGGTGAAGACGTATGATGAGCTTATTTGTGTCACCATAAAAATTAACTATACGTATGTTCCTTTCTACCAATAGTCTGGTAAAGTTATTGTGTACAGGAGAGGGTATGAGCGTGTGCTTTGGGATCGTTTCACAGTCTTTTCAAATGATTTCAGGAGGCCACCATCGTGGTGATGCTGGATCCCTGTCTGATAAATCATAAAGCATTGCTAACTTCTGAGATCACTGTGATAGCAATGTTTTCCTTTTTTGTCCTTCTCTTTGTCCCTTCCTTCTTCCTTGTCTTCCTGTCAGCTCCTTCTTCTTGACTTTCTGTCTTGTTGGTCTACTCTCCTGCCTGTTCTTTACTTATAACCATTATCTCCCACGCCAAAATCAGCTTGCTGGCCTTTATTTCGGGTGCTTAACGGGGGACGGGATAGCTCAGTGGTCGGAGCACTCGCTTTCCCCCAGCCAATTTAAGCAGCGTCGAGCGTGGTTACCAGTTGGATGGGTGACCGTTTGCGCGCCTTGGCTTCAGTACAGTTCCCCCAGTTCACCCAGCTGTAAATGGGTACCTGCCCTCTTTAGGGTCAGGGAAGGTAAAGCAGCGAGGGAGAGGAGATGGGCGCCGCCCTCAATATGCTGGCCCTAGAGAAGTGAGGTCTCTGACGCCTCGCTCCCCTACGACCTTATAGGTTATGGGACTCCTTTACCTCCTTTACCTTTAACGGCAGCGAAACACATTCTTGCTTTCATGACGATGACGAAGAAGAATTGCGAAGAAGAAGAAGAAGAAGAAGAAGAAAAAGAATTGCAGAGAACAAGATGAAGAAGAATTGCGAAGAAGAAGAAGAAGAGTTGCAAAGAAGAAGAAGAAAAAGAAGAAGATATGCAAAGAAGAAGAATTGCGAAGATATGCGAAGAATTGCGAAGAAGAAGGAGAAGAAGAATTGCGAAGAAGAATTGCGAAGAAGAAGAAGACGAATTGCGAAGAAGAAGAAGAAGAATTGCGAAGAAGAAGAATTGCGAAGAAGAAGAAGAATTGCGAAGAAGAAGAAGAATTGCGGAGGAGAAGAATTGCGAAGAAGAAGAAGAATTGCGAAGAAGAAGAAGAATTGCGGAGGAGAAGAAGAAGAAAGAAGAAGAAGAAGAAGAAGAAGAAGAAGAAGAAGAAGAAGAAGAAGAAGAAGAAGAAGAAGAATTGCAAAGAAGAAGAAGAATTGCGAAGAAGAATTGCGAAGAAGAATTGCGAAGAAGAATTTCGAAGAAGAATTGCGAAGAAAAAGAAAAAGAATTGCGAAGAATTGCAAAGAAGAATTGCGAAGAAGAAGAAGAGTTGCGGAGAAGAAGAAGAAGAACAAGAACAAGAACAAGAACAAGAGGAGGAAAAGGAATTTAGAAGAAGAAGAAGAAGAAGAAGAAGAAGAAGAAGAAGAAGAAGAAGAAGAAGAATTGCGAAGAAGAAGAAGAATTGCGAAGAAGAATTGCGAAGAAGAAGAAGAATTGCAAAGAAGAATTGCGAAGAAGAATTGCGAAGAAGAATTGCTAAGAAAAAGAAGAAGAATTGCGAAGAATTGCAAAGAAGAAGAAGAAGAAGAAGAGGAAGAAGAATTCCAAGCGGCGGGAGGGGGGTGGGGGTGGGATGAATCTGCAATGTTAGCACTATAGGAAACATTCCATTTTCAGTGGTCAGCTCTGTCAACCTGAAGTCTCCGCCCTCAAGCTCTGTCAGGGGAGTCAATCACCTGCTGCCCTGCCCTTCATTGCACGCTTAGTTGATGGGCAGCCCACCACACCCCACCCCCTTCTTCTCGTCTATCCTCCGCCCTCACCAACACTCACTCACTCATACCTCCACACCCACACACATGACGAAATCTGAAATCATCGCACTGACAAGGTCTATTGATTTTGCTTTGAAGAATCGCTTTGAATGTGACAGTAATTGTCGTGAGCAAGTGAGAAGATCCGTTCCTTCATTCTGACTGGGGAAAAAACAAAGTTTTTGTATTTTAGAAACAAAATTGAATCTTGATGTCCAAGGAATTAAAGTGATATCTTGTGAAGAAGTCATGTGCGTGGTGGCTGTCTGTCAGTGTGTCTTCTTTGTGAAAGTCTCTCTGCAGGTCACACTTTTAGCATTTGTTTATCGTTGACTTTCAATGATATTCTTGTGTTGTGTTTGTTTCTATCGTTGCTGTCTATTTTTTTGGTCTGCAACTGTATTTGTTTTCCTATCAGAGTGGCTTTTTTCTAAGAATTTTGCCAGGGACAACTCCCTTGTTGCCGTAGGTTCTTTTACGTGCGCTGAAAATGTTGTGTAACACACGGGACCTCGGTTTATCGTCTAATCCGAAAGACTAGCCCCCAGACCACCACTCATGGTCTAATGGATGGGGAAAAAATTTCGGACCCAAACGGGGTACGAACCACGCACACACCCGACCCGGACTTTTCGCATTCTAGACAGGCGCGTTACCTCTAGACCACCGATCCATATATATATATATATATATCTATCTATATATATATCTATCTCTCTCTCTCTCTCTCTCTCTCTCTCTATATATATATATATATATATATATATATATATATATATATATAATGGGGACGGGATAGCTCAGTGGTCGGAGCACTCGCTTTCCCCCAGCCAAGTTAAGCAGCGTCGAGCGTGGTTACCAGTTGGATGGGTGACCGTTTGCGCGCCTTGGCTTCAGTACAGTTCCCCCAGGTCACCCAGCTGTAAATGGGTACCTGCCCTCTTTAAGGTCAGGGAAGGTACAGCAGCGAGGGAGAGGAGATGGGCGCCGCCCTCAATATGCTGGCCCTAGAGAAGTGAGGTCTCTGACGCCTCGCTCCCCTACGACCTTATAGGTTATGGGACTCCTTTACCTTTACTACCTATATATATACACTCAAATGTGTCTGACAATGTTCGGGTTAACATTGCTATCCAGCTAAAATTGATCCATTGGCTGGACACAGACTGTATGATCTCCCTTGCATCCTTTAGATAGAAAAAAGGATCCCCAAAGAACATAAGGCACAAAGATTCATTAGCCACTTATTTTCATACGCAATTTTAAAGAACATTTTTTAACCACTATTATTTTTGCATAGTTTTCTACTCTTTCTGTTTTTCATCTTTCGCTGGCAGCGGTGGTAGGCCACAAAAGTATCTATTTATTCTTAGGCTGGCAATAGACACTTATAAATTCTGGAGGGTGTCTTGCTGTTACCTACCACA
Organism: Rapana venosa; assembly: GCA_028751875.1. NCBI lineage: Eukaryota > Metazoa > Mollusca > Gastropoda > Neogastropoda > Muricidae > Rapana > Rapana venosa. The sequence goes on from CM054162.1 coordinate 1,672,736, forward strand.
AAGGAGGAGTGAGGTTTCAAAGAGTGCCGGGATCTCTGAAGAGTGCTCAACCAGGAGCCGAAACTCGAGTCAGGTCAGGCCAAAGGCATGGTCCTTACTCAAATATTCCCCTAATGCTGCCTTCAAAATTTTATCTTGTAGTGATTTTTTTTCCTCGAATCTAGGACCAAAATTAGTTTATGATCAGAATGAAGTTGTGATTGGTTACCTGCACTTGTTTTTCCTCCCTCTTTTGTCTCAGTTATATATATACATATATATATATATATATATCATATACACAATCACAGGTATGAGTGGTCGGTGTATACAAATGATATACAGAGACACGGTTCATCATCTGATCATTTCAGATCAGAAATTCACACACTGCCAGCCAGATATTCCGCTCTGAAGCAGACGACTGTTGAGCATGATTGTAGCCCTTCCCCCACCCTTCCTCGCCCCTCTGTCTCTCCCTCCCCCCTCTCTCTCTCCCTCTCTTTCTCTCTCTTTCTGTCTCTCTCTCTTCACCTTTTATCAGTCCTATTATTGTTCTTTCTACGTTTGTCCCCATCTCTCAGCTAGCTCCAAGGTTCACCAATGGCAAGATTCTGCTAACGCG
>CM054162.1:1688339-1698339 GCA_028751875.1 Rapana venosa
TTGTTGTCACGAGTGAACAAGCGCTGCGCTGCCATTAACTACCTGACAAGTCAGGCCCAGCGCGTCCGACTTCGGCAGGGGAGAGAATAATTATCTTCGGCAGGGGAGAAAATTATTATCTTTGAAGCATTTCTAGAAAAAGGGCTGGAGAATGGATCAGGAATGCCGAAAATAGACAAGAAGGAGGTGACAGAAAGAAAAGGAACAAGACAGAAACAAAGGCAGCGACAAAAAGAAAGACATTTCTAGCAGAGCGTTTTCAGAGGAAGGGAATGCTATTTATACTGACAGGCCCTCCGGCATCACCAGGGGGAGAGTGGGATAGCATGCTGACTGCAGAAAGTGGGATATCATACTGACTGCAGAAATGGGGATACCATACTGACTGCAGAAATGGGGATACCATACTGACTGCAGAAATGGGGATACCATACTGACTGCAGAAATGGGGATACCATACTGACTGCAGTAATGTGGATACCATACTGACTGCAGTAATGGGGATACCATACTGACTGCAGTAATGGGGATAGAATACTGACTGCAGCAATGGGGATACCATACTGACGGCAGAAATGGGGATACCATACTGACTGCAGAAATGGGGATAGAATACTGACTGCAGAAAGTGGGATACCATACTGTTGCAAAAAGTGGGATATCATACTGACTGCAGAAAGTGGGATATCATACTGACTGCAGAAAGTGGGATACTACACTGACTGCAGTAATGGGGATACCATACTGACTGCAGAAAGTGGGATACCATACTGACTGCAGTAATGGGGATACCATACTGACTGCAGTAATGGGGATACCATACTGACTGCAGAAAGTGGGATACCATACTGACTGCAGAAAGTGGGATACCATACTGACTGCAGTAATGGGGATACCATACTGACTGCAGAAATGGGGATACCATATTGACTGCAGAAAATAATAATAATAATGTATGGAATTTATATAGCGCTGAATCTTGTAAAGCCACAAATCAAAGCGCTCAGATTTCATTTCATACCACTTTAAGTCACGGCAGATTTCTCTCCGTGAAATTCGGGCTGCTCTCCCCGGGGAGAGCGGGAGAGCGCGTCGCCACAAGCGCAGCGCCACCCTTTTTTTCATGTCTGCAACTGTATTTGTTTCCCTATCAGAGTGGCTTTTTTCTAAGAATTTTGCCAGGGACAACTCTCTTGTTGCCGTGGGTTCTTTTACGTGCGCTAAATAATTACGTGTAACACACGGGACCTCGGTTTATCGTCTCATCCGAAAGACTAGCGCCCAGACCACCATTCATGGTCTAATGGATGGGGGAAAAGTTTCCGATCCAAACGGGGTACGAACCTCCGCACACTTCAGACCCAGACTTTTCGCTTTCTAGACAGGCGCGTTACCTCTAGACCACCGATCCACTTGAATGGGATACTACACTGACTGCAGACAGTGGGATAGCATACTGACTGTCACTACCATACTGACTGCAGAAAGTGCTAAGTGAGAAGCGCTGTCAGCCGAAGCTTGTTGGTCACTCTTGGCTGTTCCTCCTGTCAGAACCTATCAACTGAAACACCTCGCCACCTTCTTTCTGAAACATAGACACTTGGCAACAAAGTCTATGCTAGTGTCTTGCTGCCCAAAAAAAAAATCTCAAATCATCTCCACCCTTATTCTTTCGAAAACAAGTAAACAAAGTAAAATCAGATAAAAACAAAGTATTATCTTCTCAAGTTCTTGATGAAACGTTCATGAAATATCTTGTCCCTCACATCCACTCTCCTTGGATCTGTGAAGGCAAGCCCTCTGCCTTCCATCCACAACCACTCTGAACTTCCTTCTTTATTTTCAGCATTCTTTTCTGAAAAAGTCCATAACATTCGCTCCAAACTGGATCAGACTCCTTTCCAGCCTGCACTTCCTGATCCCCAATTCTCTGGCACTCCTCTCCTTTTCTTTCTTCCGACAAGCGAGAAAAAAATCATGACAATTCTGAAAGAAATGACTATAAAGTCATATGATCTTGATATCATACCTGCTTCGCTTTTCACACTCTCTATGCAAAAATTCATCACCCGGACCTATCAGTCGTGCTACTATCAATTACGGCGTATTAGTGCAATTCGAAAGTACCTGTATACCGATGCAACAGCCAAACTTGTCACTTATTATCATTATTAGTATTATCATCATTATCATTATCAATATTATTATTATATTATTATTATTATTATCATTATTATTATTATTATTATTATTATCATTATTATTATTATTATTATTATTATTATTATTATTATTATTATTATTATTATTATTATTATTATTATTGTTGTTGTTGTTGTTGTCATCTTGATCATCAGCACCATCGTTGTTGTCATCATTTCTATTAAGTTAGCATCAAGCACACCCTCATCATTACCACTGGTCACTATACAATAAAAAAAACTATACTGTCTCTGATTCTGTGATGGCATTTGTTCTGGTCTCATGGTGACCTCAGTTTCAGTTTCTCGCGACATTCTGTGCCTGTGGTGAGTTAGTGTCAAAGCCTTCAGGGCTGGAGGTTCACGGGAGACGGTCGTTAGAGGGACGTTGCGGTGATCACCACCCCGGGTGGACGTCCCATCAGTCTGACGTGGCAATGAAGCTGTCACTGCCGTCAGTCAGGGGGCCTAGCAGGTGATGTCCTGCGTATGTTGGCTTAGAACAGGCATCACTGAACGTCTCACACATGACCCAGCAGCAGTGCCGGGCCTCTCTGGCGTGTATCCCTATGGCGGACTGACATTGTTTGGGTCCCTGTGGACTGCTGACCTTGAAATTGCGGCATGATGAATCATGGTTATGCTGCGGCCAGGAGGTGGACCTGAGCGACAGGGGACATAACCCAGAGTTGTAGCCGAGGATGAGGAAGCAAAAATAAAAAAACCCCGAGATACAACAGAAGGAAAACAAATCACACTGACAAGTTTAAAGAAAAACAACCCTTGCACAAGTATGTCTCTTGCACACGGTCCGCAGGTCACCCATGCTGGGGGAAAAGGGAACAAATCCATTGACAACAACAACAACAACAACGATGCCAACAGAACAACAACAACAATGCCAACACAATGCCAACAAGAACAATGCCAACACCCACAACCACCACGAGAGAAAGAGAGGGGAGAGAGAGAGAGAGAGAGAGAGAGGAGGAGAGAGGAGAGAGAGAGAAGAGAGAGAGAGAGAGAGAGAGAGAGAGAGAGAGAGAGAGATGGACAGACAGACAGAAACAGAGTGAGGGACATACACACATACAACCATACACAGAGAGACACACACACAGACATACACAGACAGACGTACACAAGGGCAGACATTCACACATGCACACACACACACACGCACACCACACACACAAACTGGTAGATAGACAGAAACAGACATGGAGAGACAGGGAATGTCTTTTAGGAGAAACTTCCAAAAAATATATCCTTCTGTCAGTCTGTCTCTCTCTCCCCTTCCATCCATCCCTCTCTCTCTCTGTCTGTCTCTCTCTCCTACCCTCCCCCCTCCCCTCTTTTTCCTCTCCTCTCCCCCTCCCTGTCTGTGCCTGTCTGTCTCTCTCCAAACCCTCCTTCTCTCTCTGTCTCTCTCCCCTTCCCTCCCTCCCTCTCTCCCTGTCTCTCTTCCCTTCCCTCTCTCTGTCTGTCTCTCCTAATCCCTGTCTCTCTCCCCTTCCCTCCCACCCTCTATCCCTGTCTCTCTCCCCTTCATCCCTCCCTCCTCTCTCTCCCTGTCTCTCTGCCCTTCCCTCCCTCCCTCCCTCTCTCCCTGTTCCTCTCCCCTTCCATCCCTCCCTCCCTCTCTCCCTGTCTCTTGCCCTTCCCTCCCTCCCTCCCTCTCTCCCTGTCTCTCTCCTTCGATCCCTCCCTCCCTCTCTCTCCGTTTTCTCTCTCCTCCCCCGCCCTTTCCCCCCTCTCCCTCTCTCTCTCTGTGTCTCTCCCTGTACCTTGCTGCCCCTGTTCACGCTTGATCTGCCTTCACCTTTCACTGGCACACACACACACACACACACACACACCACACACACACACACACACACACACACAAAAAAGGCTGGAGCAGTTCAGGCGCAGGAAAGCTAACAGCAGCAAACAGACTTTTTGTCCTTTTGTCCTGAAGTCTGAACATCCCCTACCCTGAAGTCAGTGTGCGTTGTGAAAACTTTGACTAGGTTCTGAATAGTGTATGAGACAGACAGAGAGAGAGTGAGAGACAGAGAGAGAGAGACAGAGACAGACAGTGAAAGAGATACAGAGAGGGAATGTGAGAGAGAGAGAGGGAGAGAGAGAGAGAGAGAGAGAGAGAGGAGAGAGAGAGAGAGAGAGAGAGAGAGAGGAGAGAGAGAGAGAGAGAGAGAGAGAAGAGAAGAGAGAGAGAGAGAGAGAGAGATGCCCCGAAAGCAGCTAAGTGCCAACGTCAGCTTTTTTTTTGACTTTGCCATCCATGATGCTGAAAACTCTACAGGTCAAGAATCAGAGCACACACACACACACACACACACACACACCCCACACACACACACACACACACACACAACACACACACACACACACACACACACCCATGATCTTCTAGTCATTCAAGTGTGTGGGAAAAACCTGTCCTCCAATACATTTCCTTTAGGGATTTTACCCCAGATTGAACATTGCTTTTAACTCTTTTTTTCCTTTGCAAACAATCTGGATAAGGCTTTATGCTGAGATCTGATGCATACCTACACAACCTATATCATGCAAACACGCCAGAATTATATCCTTTTTTGAATAACATCAGTGTACAAGGAAGTGAAAACCAGATTTCGAAAAAAAGACATCGGCTATAAGAAAAGCTCCTGACTTCAGTGAACAAATGCAAACTAAAGTGGTACAGGCACGTCACAGGAACATCTGGACTGGCCAAGACTGTCCTACAGGGAACAGTACAAAGAGGGAGATGAAGAGGTAGACAGAGAAAACGATGGGAAGATAACATCAGCGAGTGGACTGGAATTAAGTTAAATGACTTGCTACGGAAAGCTGAGAACCGCGAGGAGTGGAGGAAGCTGGTTACCAAATGTTCAGTGGTGCCCTAACGGTCTCCAAGACTAGATGGTCGGTGAGGGTAAAGAAAGGTTACGTAGGGTATGTTGCATGGTGACGCCTTCATACCCAACATACAATCTCTGACATGAAGAAATACGGGATTAACAAAATGAAACATGTCCAAGACGCCGTCATTGTCTACAGGTTTTATGTAGAATGTTGTTCTTCCTGCTCTTCTTCTTCTGTCCTTGTTGCTCTTCTTCTTCTTCTTCTTTCTTCTTCTTCTTCTTCTTCTTCTTCTTCTTCTTCTTCTTCTTCTTCTTCTTCTTTCTTCTTCTTTTCTCTTCCTCTTTTTTTTTTTTTCTGCTTCTTCCTTTTCTTCTTCCTCTCCTTCTTCTTCTTCTTCTTTCACCTCACACACTCAGACAGCACCTATTGTTGTCACGAGTGAACAAGCGCTGCGCTGCCATTAACTACCTGACAAGTCAAGCCCAGCGTGTCCGACTTTAGCAGGGGAGAGAATTATTATCTTCGGCAGGGGAAAAAATTATTATCTTTGAAGCATTTCTAGAAAAAGGGCTGGAGAATGGATCAGGAATGCCGAAAATAGACAAGAAAGAGGTGACAGAAAGAAGAAGGAACAAGACAAAAACAAAGTCAGCGACAAAAAGAAAGACATTCCTAGCAGAGCGTTTTCAGAGGAAGGGAATGCTATTTATACTGACAGGCCCTCCGGCATCACCAGGGGGAAAGTGGGATATCATACTGACTGCAGACAGTGGGATACCATACTGACTGCAGAAAGTGGGATAGCATACTGACTGCAGTAATGGGGATACCATACTGACTGCAGAAAGTGGGATAGCATACTGACTGCAGAAAGTGGGACACCATACTGACTGCAGTAATGGGGATACCATACTGACTGCAGAAAGTGGGATACCATACTGACTGCAGAAAGTGGGATAGCATACTGACTGTCACTACCATACTGACTGCAGAAAGTGGGATACCATACTGACTGCAGAAAGTGGGATAGCATACTGACTGTCACTACCATACTGACTGCAGAAAGTGCTAAGTGAGAAGTGCTGTCAGCTGAAGCTTGTTGGTCAATGTTGGCTGTTCGTCCTGTCAGAAGCTACCAGCTGAAACACCTCGCCACCTTCTTTCTGAAACATAGACACTTGGCAACAAAGTCTATACTAGTGTCTTGCTGCCAACAAAACAATCTCAAATCATCTCCACCCTTATTCTTTCGAAAACAAGTAAACAAAGTAAAATCAGATAAAAACAAAGTATTACTCTTCTCAAGTTCTTGATGAAACGTCAATGAAATATCTTTTCCCTCACATCCACTCTTCTTGGATCTGTAAAGGCTAGCCCTCTGCCTTCCATCCACAACCACTCTGAACTTCCTTCTATATTTTCTGCATTAGTTTCTGAAAAAAAGTCCATAACATTCGCTCCAAACTGGATCAGTCTCCTTTCCAGCCTGCACTTCCTGATCCCCCATTCTCTGGCACTCCTCTCCTTTTCTTTCTTCCGACAAGCGAGAAAAAATCATGACAATTCTGAAAGAAATGACTATAAAGTCATATGATCTTGATATCATACCTGCTTCGCTTTTCACACTCTCTATGCAAAAATTCATCACCCGGACCTATCAGTCGTGCTACTATCAATTACGGCGTATTAGTGCAATTCGAAAGTACCTGTTTACCGATGCAACAGCCAAACTTGTCACTTATTATCATTATTAGTATTATCATCATTATCATTATCAATATTATTATTATTATCATTATTATTATTATTATTATTATTATTATTGTTGTTGTTGTTGTCATTTTGATCATCATCACCATCGTTGTTGTCATCATTTCTATTAAGTTAGCATCAAGCACACCATCCTCATTACCACTGGCCATCATACAATAAAAAAAACTATACTGTCTCTTTGCCTCCCTCAAACCTTCTCCACATGTGTCTTCTCAACGCCCAATCTGTCTGTCCTGATGGCAAAGCCGACTTAATTTCTGACTTCATTTCTGAACACAACATAGATTTAACCTTTATTACAGAAACTTGGCTAAAACCACTTGGTCACGAACCAAAGATAAAACAACTGACGCCACCGGGCTACAAAACTCTTTCTTTCCCCCGACTCTCCCGTGGAGGTGGCATTGCCATCGTCTACAAAGACACTCTGCATCCAACTCTTTCTGTCTGTCACTCCTTCCGTTTTCACCTGAATCTTTCGAAGTTGTGACTCAACCTCACCTTACCTGGCCACTCTGTTACTTTCTGTTGCCTTTACCGTCCACCTCCCAACCGTAGAAACAATTTGAGGTCTTCAGTTTTCCACCAAGAGTTTCAATCACTCCTTGACCATTTCAGCCTCTCTCTCCCAAGAAACTTATCATTCTTGGTGACTTCAACTTCCATTTTGACAACCAGTCCTCTCCTGATGTTAAGCGTCTTTCTCTTTCTTTGTCTAACCACTCTCTTTCCCAACTGGTAAACGAACCAACACACAGATCTGGTCACATTTTAGACTGGCTTATCACCGATGTCTCACAAGGTCTAATCACATCTCAGTCTGTATCTGTCACTGACGAACTGCTCTCCGATCATTCTACCATTCTTTTCTCCCCTAAACATTGCAAAACCTATCAGAAAGAAGAAGTGCATTACCCGTCGCAACCTCAAGGCCATAGATATTCAAACTTTTATTTTCCCAAGCTGCTGAACGTCTATCACAAATCCCTGACCATACTGACCCTTCTAAACACTACAATACCGTCCTCAGCCAACTCCTTGATGAGCATGCACCTCCTACTGACCATCTCCTGCCTGATAGGCCCTGTGCACCATGGTACAACCCATGACATCCTGGTCGCAAAACGCAAACGCCGGCAACTAGAACGGCAATGGCGAAAAACAAAACTGAAATAAACAAACAGCTTCTTCGTAAACAAATCAACAAAGTCAAAACCTTAATCCATTCAGCAAAAACAAAGTATTACTCTTCTCAAGTTCTTAATGCCACATCTATGAAATCTCTCTTTTCCCTCACATCCACCCTGCTTGGATCTGCGAAGGCTAGCCCTCTGCCTTCTATCTACAACCACTCTGAACTTCCTTCTATATTTTCTGCATTCTTTTCTGACAAAATCCGCAACATTCGCTCTAGCTTGGATCAGACTCCTTTCCAGCCTGTAATTTGTGATCCTCAATTTTCTGGCACTCCTCTCCTGTCCTTTCATCTAGCAAGCGAGAAAGAAATCGAGACAATTCTGAAAGGAATGACCATAAAATCATGCGATCTCGACCCATAACCTGCTTCTCTTTTCGCACAGTGCCTGCCACAGCTTATACCTACTATCACAAAGATAGTAAACACATCTCTTGTTTCTGGAAATGTTCCTTCAGCTCTCAAAACTGCTTTAGTCACACCATTACTCAAAAAGCATGACCTTGACCCTAACATTCTGAAGAATTACAGACCTGTTTCCAACCTTCCTCTTATCTCTAAAGTCCTTGAAAGAGTAGTTCTGAAACACTCAACAACCACCTTCTCTCCAACAGTCTTCTTCCCGTGTTTCAGTCTGCCTATCGCGCCAACCACAGCACTGAAACCACCCTAGTTCACACTTTAAACATGCTTCTACTTGCTTCTGACTCAGGGAAAATCTCCCTCCTCACTCTACTCGACTTATCTGCAGCCTTTGACACTATTGACCACTCTATTCTTCTCTCCCGTCTTCAGGAAACGTTTGGTGTTACTGGTACGGCCCTCACCTGGTTTAGCTCATACCTGACTGACCGACTCCAGACAGTCATAGTAAATAAGATTCAGTCAGTACCTGCCAGACTGGAATGTGGAGTCCCGCAGGGATCAGTTTTGGGCCCTGTTCTTTTCACTCTCTACACCGCTCCACTGTCACATATAATTAACCGTCATCAGATCAACCATCACTTTTATGCAGATGACTCTCAGATTCTAAGCAGTGACACACCTGAAAATCTGCCTTCTCTCTTGATAAATATGGCCTACTGCTTTCAAGATATCCAAAACTGGATGATAGAGAACAAGTTACAACTAAACGCTGATAAAACTGAAGCCATGCTTGTAGGGACCAAAAACAAACTCTCTTCCATTTCAACAGCTTCAATAGAATTCGGCAATGCATCAGTCCCTCTATCCACTGCTGTAAAGTATCTAGGGGTCATTATTGACAACACACTCTCTATGCAAAAATTCATCACCCAGACCTGCCAGTCGTGCTTCTATCAATTACGGCGTATTAGTGCAATTCGAAAGTACCTGTCCACAGATGCAACATCAAAACTCGTGGCATCTCTCATTCTTTCACGTCTGGGCTATTGCAATTCTCTTTTGGCTGGTCTGCCAGCATCATCTATCCACTCCCTTCAACGTATTCAAAACTCTGCAGCTCGACTAGTCCTCAGAAAGAAAAAATCTGAGCACATTACCCCTCTCTTGCGATCTCTCCACTGGCTGCCTGTGCCACAAAGAATAAACTATAAGATCAGTACCCTCTGTTACAAATGTCTCCACAAAACAGCACCCTCCTACCTCTGTGAATGTCCCCACCTGTACACCCCTTCTCGTTCCCTTCGCTCTGCTGCAGATTCCTTGTGCTTACAAATACCTAGATTCAACCAGTCCACTGTTGGCCGTCGCTCTTTCTCTGTTTCTGGTCCATCGATTTGGAATGGCCTCCCTATCTCTCTTCGCCAAAGACCTTCTTGTGACACTTTTAAATCTGGCCTCAAGACATATTTGTTTCAAACCTAAGAATTTCCTCTCCTGTTTCATTTCATAGCTATCCCTGCTTTTCAACAGCCAAAGATTCCATCACCTTGCCAAAGTGTATAACCTGTGCATTTGGACTTGTTAGAACTATTAC
>CM054162.1:1718339-1723339 GCA_028751875.1 Rapana venosa
AAAACAGATTGATGGTGTGACCCTCCACCACGAAATGAACCGCATTGCACCGTGACCCACTTTTTCGATAGGAGGCATTTGGGGGTCAGGGTGTTAATTTTGGGATTTTATTGACTATAAACTGTAAGCTTAATGTAGGTGTGCTGGGGTATCAAGGTGTAGTTTTATTTCCTTTTGCTTGGAAAAGAACGCTTTTAAAACCATCCAAACTGACCACCTTTTTACGAGGCAAACTTTATCAATTTCTCATTCCCTCATTCATACAGTCTAGCCTGTAATAGATTTGATAGAATTGTTCGATTGTCAATATTTTATTTGGTAATGACAAGATTTTTCTTTTATTACAGATTATTAAAATACCAACAACTGAAAAGTGATCTATAGTGATATGCACTTCATTATGTGAGGAAGGGTCACAATAAAGTAGGCATTTAATAAGTGAGGAGAGAGCAGAGAAGTGACAGTAGTCTCCACATGTACAGACAGTCACGCATTAAAGAACGATTGTCAAATACAAATATGCCTCAGTAAATGTAACTTCATAGCTATACGCAGAACAATGTGTTATAACAATGAATATGCACAAGCGCGCGAATATGGTTATTTAGAGATACTATTCATTATTAGATGCGCACGAGCAGGTGCGCACAAACCACACAAGTACATACACACGCACACACACACACACACACACACACACACACACACACACGCACACACACACACACACACACGCACCACACACACACACACACACACACACACACACACACACACACACACACACACACACCACACACACACACACACACACACACACACACACACACACACACACACACACACACACACACCCCAACCCACCCACCCATCGCACACACAGTCTTTACTTCCGCAGCCACTATACGTATTCAAACTGCCATTAATATTGCTGTTTCGTCAACAATGCTTCTGGGAACTGTCTCTGTCTATCTGTCTGTCTGTCTGTCTGTCTGTCTATCTGTCTGTCTGTCTGTCTGTCTGTCTCTCTCTCTTCTCTCTCTCTCTCTCTTTCCTCTCTCTCTCTCTCTTCCTCTCTCTTTCTCTCACCTACTCACCCACATACAAGCACACACAAGCACACACACACACACACACACACACACACACACACACACACACACACGCACGCACGCACGCACAACACACACACACACACACACCACACACACACACACACACACACACACACACACACACACACACACACACACACACACACACACAGAGGATACCCCTGCTAGTCAAAAGCCCAAATCCCAGTGTCAGACGCGGTGCCAACTGTGGTCAGTGTTGGCAGTAACACCTGACCCAGTATCACCGTCATCAGGACAGAAAGCAAGGCTTTACATCAGCAGTCACCCCTCCCCTCCCACCCTACCCTACCATCCCATCCCTTCCTCTCCCTCCTTACACTGCTTGGTCTAGTGGTTAGATATTCCCTCTTGTGGTCTGACCACAGGGTACGAGTTTGAACTTTGAATAGTCGTGGGTTTAAATCTTGGTAACTTCGTCTGGTAAAAATAAGAAGGCGAGGATTGTTACCATCTCCCAAGTCAACTTCAAGTGCAGACCTCCCAGTGCCTTGATTTCCTTCGCCTGTGTACACACACAGAAGACGAAAGATGCACGATGAAACTTCCGTAATCCATGTCAGTGTTCGGGGGGTTACGGAAACACCAACATACCCAGCATGCAACCTGTACGAAAATAGATAAGCTGCTCTGAAATCAAAAATGTGTCGGCTAAAGCCATCAGGCAGACCTCCTGCAGAGGGACAGACAGGCACAGGAGAAGAGCAGGCACTTGCCCTGGCAAGGAAACACACAGAGGAAGAAGAGAGAGACTGTCCACTGAGGTGTTCTCTGAGAGATGAATGTGTTCCCTTTAGAACTGAACCCCCGTACATCCCACAATAATCCCGTAGCATTCTGAGTAGACCTAATAAAATCTACTCTTTTCCTTTTTAAAAGTCACTAGCCGCTAATGTGATGTTATCTGACATTTACAAATGGAAAAACATAAACATATTGGGGTCATGATAACCACATTTGGTTTTCTGATTAAACAGACATGTAAGGAGAGAGACAGAGACAGATAGACAAAAAGACAGGAGAAACAGAGACACAGACAGACTGACAGACACTAGGACAGATACAGGCAGCATACAGACAGAGATAGACAGACACAAGAACAGCGATGGGAAGACAAACAGACAGACAGACTAATGAGACGTGGCTATCAACACAGCTGATTTATATCCACAGAGCCTGCAGCAGACACTAATGTCGACATCTTACAATCTCTATTACTCGAGGGCAGCGCGAGATGCATTCTCAAACACACGGTATGGACACTGCCCTCCCCAGCAAAATCAGTCCACGATCTTAAAACCCGCCTTTCCCGTGGCAATGCCGGGGCGTGTCAGTACAAATAGCATCTCCACTTTCTGGAAATATTGTGCTAAGAATTCCCTCTTTTCTATCCCTCTCTTTGTTTCTGCCGTGTTCCTGTTCTTCGATTCACCCCATTCTCGTCTTCTTTCTTCCTTCTAGGTCCGTTCTGTTGTCTTTTTTCAGATTTTCTCTCCTATGCCGAAGTCGGATGTGCTGGGCCTGATTTGTAAGGAGCTTAATGGCAGCGCAACGTATTTTCGCTCATATGACAGACAGCGATAGTTGTTGTCTGAGCGTTCTAAGAAGAAGAAGAATTGCAATGAGAATTGCGAAGAAGAGGAAGAAGATATGTGAAGAAGAAGAATAGCGAGGAAAAAGAGTTGCTAAGAAGAAGAAAAAGAAGAGGAAGAGGAGGAGGAAGAAGAAGAACACGAAAAAGACGAAGACGACGAAAACGAAGAATTGCGAAGAAGAATTGCGAAGAAGAATTGCGAGGAAAAAGAGGAATTGCGAGGAAGAAGAAGAATTGCGAAGAAGTAGAGGAAGAAGAAGAAGAATTGCAAAGAAGAAGAGGAAGAAGAAAAAGAAGAAGAGAAGAAGAAGAAGAAGAAGAAGAAGAAGAAGAACAACAACAACAACAACAACAAGAACAAGAAGAACAAGAAGAAACGAACAACAAGAACAAGAACAACAAGAACAAGAACAAGAAAACCAAGAAGAACGATTGGCCAATGATATTTATACAGGGCCTCTGGCACAGTTCTCTAGGACACTAACTGGTTGCATTAACATCAGTGGCTTGTTTTTATGGGTAATTCTTATTTTTGCATTGCCAAGGGACGTTCTGTTACATGCTGTTGGTGCTTGGTTGTTGTGGTGGTCATTTTTTTTAATATGACGCATCCCTTAGCTCTTTTTTCCATCGTTTAATGTCAGTTAATGTCAGGAGAGAAAGAAAGAAAGAAAGAGAGAAAGAAAAAAAGAACTAAAAAAAGACGTAAACTCGAACACAACAACAACAACAACAACAACCACAACACAACCACACCAGAGAATTAGCAAAAGGCATGTTGTAAACGCAAAACACGTCCCATACACGGCATAAAGTAAATAAAAATATAGCCCTCAATGACAAGCAATTCTCACAACACACACATACACACACACACACGCACGCACGCAACACACACACACACACACACACAAAACCACACACACACACACACACACACACACACACACACACACACACACACACACACACACACACCCCACACACACACACACACACACACACACACACACACACACACACACACACACACACACACACACACACACACACACTGTTCCCAACAGCCGCAGGGCAGCATTAATGTGCCATGAATATTGCTTGGTTTTTGTTGTTGTTTGTTTGTGTTGGCTGTTTATATGGTTGGTTGTTGTTGTTGTTGTTGTTTTCTGTGGCGGATCCCTGTGAAGAGAAGACCTGGTGCAGCGTGCTGCACAGGCAATAAGACAAAGAAAGAATGAAGGAGAGAAAGAAAGAAAGAAAGAATGAAAGAAGGAGAGAAAAGAAAGAAAGAAAGAAAGAAAGAAAGAAGGAGAGAAAGAAAGAAAGAAAGAAAGAAAGGAGGAGAGAAAGAAAGACAGACAGAAAGAAAGAAAGACAGAAAGAACGAAAGACAGCAAGAAAGAAAGAAAGACAAAAAGAAAGAAAGAAAGAATGAGAGAAAGAAAGACAGAAAGACAGAAAGAAAGAAAGACAGAAAGATAGAAAGACAGAAAGAAAGAAAGACAGACAGAAAGAAAGAGAGAAAGAAAGAAAGACAGACAGAAAGACGGAAAGAAAGAGAGAAAGAAAGAAAAGAAAGAAAGACAGAAAGAAAGACAGAAAGACAGAAAGAAGAAAGAAGACAGAAAGGACAGAAAGAGAAAAGGAAGAAGACAGAAAGAAAGAGAAGAAAGACAGACAGAAAGACAGAAAGAAAGAAGGAGAAGAAGAAAGACAGAAAGACAGAAGAAAGAAAGAAGAACAGAAAGACAGGAAAGAAAGAAGAGAAAAGAAAAGAAAGAAAGACAGAAAGAAAGAAAAAGAAGACAAGAAAAAGAGAAACAGAAAGAGAAGAAAAAGAAAGAACAAAGACAGAATAAAAGAAAGACAGAAAGACAGACAGACAGAAAGAAAGAAGAAAGAAGAAATAAAGAAAAGAAAAAAGACAGACAGACAGCAGAAAGAAAGAAAGAAAAAAGAAAGAATAACGAAGAGGAGAGAAAGAAGAAAGAAAGACGAGAAAGAAAGAAAGAACTAAAGAAAGACAACAGAAGGAGAAGACGACAGACAGACAGACAGACAGACAGACAGCAGGGGGCGGCACAGCCTGCAGACACCTCTAGCTAGTGGCTTGTGGTTTGTCCCTCGTATTTCTTTCCTTTTGTTTGTAGCATTTCCTTTTCCTTTTCTCTTTTTTTCTGTGTTTTTTTCTGTATTTTGCTTTTTCGTTTCTTTCTTGGTTGCTTTCTGTCTGTCTGCCTGTCTGTCTGTCTGTTTGTTTTTCTTTCTTT
>CM054162.1:1728339-1733339 GCA_028751875.1 Rapana venosa
CGAGGGGGAACAAATGGAGGGGTGGATGTCTTATTTACAACAAAAAATAGTGTGTGTGTGCATGCGTATGTGTGTGTCCGTTTGTGTCCGCAAGAGTGTGTGTGTGTGTGAACGCGCGCGCGCTCGTGCGTGTGTTTGTGTGTGTGTGTGTGTGTGTGTGTGTGTGTGTGTGTGTGTATGTGTGTGTGTTGTATGTGTGTGTGTGTGTATGTGTGTCTGTGTCTGTGTGTGATTGTGACGAAGAAGACGAAGGAGAAGAGCAGCACAGCAGCAACAACAACAACAACAACAACAACAACAACAACAACAACAACCTACCGCCCCCTCCACCCCCCCCCCCCTCCCTCCAGCCAAAAGACGGTTTTAACAACCAGCCCTCAATCGATATGTTCTACGTCCTGCCACCAGATAGGAGCTGTCCTTCAGCGGGCCCTTTGACAAAGAGACCGAGAGACAGACAGGGAGACAGGAAGGAAGGAAGGAAGGAAGGATGGAAGAAAAGTGGACAGGGAGGAATACAGCTAATAAAGGATTCCCACCAACCCCTGTCCAAGCATTCTCTCTCTCTCTCTCTCTCTCTCTCTCTCTCTCTCTCTGTCTCTGTCTCTCTTCTCTCTCTCTGTTGTCTCTGTCTCTCTGTCTCTCTCGTCTCTCTGTCTCTGTCTCTGTCTCTTCTCTCTCTCTGTGTCGTCTCTGTCTCTGTCTCTGTCTCTCTCTCTCTCTCTCTCTCTCTCTCTCTTCTCTCTTCTCTCTCTCTCTCTCTCTCTCTTCTCTCTCTCTCTCTCTCTCTCTCTCTCTCTCTCTCTCTCTCTCTCTCTCTCTCTCTCTGTTTCTTTTTGTCTGTCTGTCTCTCTGCTTGTCTGTATGTCCCTGTCTGTCAGACTGTCTGTCTGTATGTGTGTCCATGTGTATGTAGGTGTGTATTTATGTGTATGTATGTATGTATGTATGTATGTATGTATGTATGTATGTATGTATGTATGTATGTATGTATGTGTGCATGTATGTATGTATGTACGTAGGTAGGTAGGTAGAAAGGTAAGTAGGTAGGTAGGCAGATATGTATGTATGTATGTATGTATGTATGTTGTATGTATGTATGTATGTATGTATGTATGTATGTATGTATGTATGTATGTATGTATGTATGTGTATGTATGTATGTACGTCGTACGATACGTATGTATGTATGTATGTATGTATGTATGTATGTATGTATGTATGTATGTATGTATGTATGTATGTATGTATGTATGTACGTAGGTAGGTAGGTAGGTAGGTAGGTAGGCAGATATGTATGTATGTATGCATGTATTGTATGTATGTATGTATGTATGTATGTATGTATGTATGTATGTATGTATGGTATGTATGTAGTAGGTAGGTAGGAAGGTAGGTAGGTAGGTAGGCAGATATGTATGTATGTATGTAGATGTATGTATGTATGTATGTATGTATGTATGTATGTATTATGTATATATGTATGTATGTAAATATGTATGTATGTATGTAGGTGTGTATGTTGTTGTTGTTGTCTTCAATTTAACGTCTGTTCACTCTTAGTGATATTAGACAAAGGTGTGTATGTATGCATGTATGTATGTATATATCCATACATGTATGTATGTATGTATGTATGTATGTATGTATGTATGTATGTATGTATGTATGTATGTATGTATGTATGTATGTATGTATGTATGTATGTATGCATGTATGTATGTATATATGTACTTTGTCTGTATGCCTCTCTGTTTATCAGTCTGTCTGTCTGTCTTTCTGTGTTTATCTCTTCATGTATTTCAGAAGTGTTGAAACGCTGATATTTCCCAGACGTGTTTTCATGTCTTTTCCTTTGCGGCTGTCAGTTTCTCTTCATTAGTTTTATGGTAATATTTCAGTTGGTTTGTGTTTGTTTTTTCCCTAGTGTTGCGTAATGTGTAGATCGCAGGGGTCTATTTTGCACTCTTTTTCAACGGGAATGTTATGGATGTGGCAATAAACGGCTCTCTCTGTCTCTCTGCCTGTCTGCCACTTTGTCTCTGTCTGTCTCTCTTCTTCCTCACCCCCCTCTCTCTCTCCCTCCCTCTCTGTCTGTCTCTCTGTCTGTCTGTCTCTCTGCCTGTCTGTCTCGCTGTCTCTGTCTGTCTCTCTCTCCACTCCCTCCTCTCTCTCCCCCTCTCTTTCGCTCTCTCTGTGTCTGTCTGTCTGTCTGTCTATCTGTCTGTTTGTCTCTCTCGTTGTTATTTTGTTTTACCTTCTCATCTACTTTGACAGCATGTCGTCGGTTCTCAAAGCCTTTGACCAGCAGATAAACAAATAAACCAACCAACCAGACACACGCAAATTGAACAGCGAGGAGTGGGATGCCCACAATCTGAGCTAAGAAAAGACATCATTAGCTGTCAGATAGATAGATAAATAGAAAGATAGATAGAAAGAATATAGATAGATATATAGATAGATAGATATGTATGTAGGTAGATAGATAGATATATAGATAGATAGATAGACATGCGGGCAGACAGGCAGGCAGACGGACACTTACATGGATAGATAGATAGATAGACAAAGAGAGAGAGATATATATAGAGAGAGAGAGAAAGAGAGAGAGATAGAGATAGACATATAGATATATAGATAGATAGATAGATAGATAGATAGATAGACAGATAGATAGGTAGATATAGATAGATAGATAGATAGGTAGATAGATAGATAGACAGATAGATAGGCAGATAGATAGATAGACAGATAGATAGGCAGATAGATAGATAGATAGATAGATAGATAGATAAATCGGTAGATAGATAGATAGACAGATAGAGAGACAGATAGATAGATAGATATATAGATAGACGATAGATATATAGATATATATTTATTTATTTATTTATTTATTTATTTATTTATTTATTCATTGAGAGAAATGGCTATAGACAAAACGGCAATAACCTGATACATAACGTTCCACACTTTTTACGCTGAGAAAAAACCAAAACAAATTACTGCAGCAAAACAATCTTGGATGAAGATCTTTGTTATCCGGTCCCTCCAGACCAACATGGACAATTAGTGTGTTCATTAAGGCTCCGCTGCTTATCTCAGGTGTGTTTTATGGCCGAGAAGGCAGGTAATGAGATCTTGGGGTAAAGTACACCACACCCCCCTTTTGCTGGTCGATAACTTGGATTCTGAAGTGAAGGCAGAGCGGTGTGTACAGTATTGGACTCATGGACCCCCCCTCCCACCCCCTACGCTGTTGTCGGGGGCTGTCAGAATAACTAGCATCCCCACCTTCTGGAAACTCTGTGCTAGGGATTTCCTCTTTTCTATCGCTCTCGGAACATTTTGCGTACACCGTAAAAACATGTTCCACTTTTTGAAAGAGTAGGCCTGTGTGGGAATCGACGACAACATTTACAAAGCTACATACACACGATGACTGGATGTATACAAGCATATGAGTGCTTTATCCGTTGACAGCGAGTTAAAAGGAATAAATAATAAAAAATAAATAATTAAAATCGTTTTGTTTCTGCCATGTCCCTTTCTTCCTGTCATCTCCTGTTTTCGTTTATTTTCTATGTTGTCCATTCTCCTGTCTCTTTTTTTTAAGAGAAAGATTTAAAAGATAGCATTTCTCTACCATGCTGAAGTCGGATGCGCTAGGCCTGACTTGTAATGTGCTTAACAGCAGCACAAGAAGGACAGAAGTGCCCATAAAGATCGATTTTAATTCAAAATTGAGATTAAAAAACGAAGAAACACAATAAATAAATCCTTTACAAAAACATTCACCAATAAATCTTATATTAGATTCGATTTTATTTTTTTATCTTTTTCAAACCCAGAGTTAATAACATTACTTTCCAATATCATACAACAAATACGTCTAAACTAATGACATCTAGTGCCATGCATGCACAGAAATTGTAAACAACACAAAAATACTTTTAACAGAGTGGAGATATTTGACCTGCCATAAATATGTACAACTTATCGCTAGGCAGCACAGTCAGACCAGGCAGATGTGGCCTCTAAACAGAGGCTGCTTAAATTCTACATTTGACCGCGAAAACAAAGTGGATGCAGCGGACAGTTTCCAACTATAACCCAGTGAAACAGAGCACTGCACAATTTGCAAGTGTGTCCCAAAATAGTAACACACGTCACTCTGCCCACATGGGAGATAAGCTAAAGCTAATTACCGCCCCTCACACACATACTAGTTGTCATAGTGACAGCAGAAACAGCTGCTGCAAGGGAAAAAATAAATAAAGAAAGATAGTGAAGGGGGATAAAAACAGAAAAGAAGTCAGAGAAGAGGAAGACGCAGAAGACAATGATAACGAAGACGAAGATGAAGAATAAGAAGACAAAGAAGACATAAATCAAGAAGAAAAAGGAGAAAACAAAGATGGAGAGAACGGAAATGGAGAAGAAGAAGTAGACATAGACCGCACGTACACACACACACACACACACACACACACACACACACACACACACACACACACACACATACACACACACACACACACACACACACACGCGCGCGCGCACATGCACACACACAAAACACGCCCGCACACACGCACGCACGCACACACAGCACGCACGCGCA
This sequence comes from Rapana venosa, assembly GCA_028751875.1. Classification (NCBI taxonomy): domain Eukaryota; kingdom Metazoa; phylum Mollusca; class Gastropoda; order Neogastropoda; family Muricidae; genus Rapana; species Rapana venosa. Next base: position 1,732,967 of record CM054162.1, read on the forward strand.
CTCATACACACAGCACGCACGCACGCACACACACACACACACACACACACTACAGAGGCTTCCTACCACACACCACTGCACTGTACACAATACCAAAACCGACTGGCTATCGCCACTGTGGCAATGGTCAAACACAACAATTGTCACCACAACCACCAACATTCCCCATCCCCCCATAACCACCACCATATAAGGAGTTGCATCACAATGGAGTTAATTGTTTATTAACATGTGATTTATATGCAGTATGAAAAGCTATTCAATGAAAGGGGGAAGAAAGAAACAGAAATCAAACAAGTCTATGGACATGTAGTGCAGACGTGCTAGACACCAGGAAGTGACGAGACATTGACGCCGTTTAATGACGATGATA
>CM054162.1:1735839-1738339 GCA_028751875.1 Rapana venosa
TAAAACAAATTCAAACCTACCAAATTTGTTCAAAATCACATGAGTTTTGAGTCAGAGGCTAGTCTTTCACAAAAAGTGATTTTTATTTATGTGGATGCCTTAGTACGTGCGGTATGAATATAAGAGTTACATAGAAAAACAGAAGGAAAAGGGTGATTTTTTAATACCGGTGTGCAGCCGAAGGAAACATGCCCTGGTGAAGTCAAATGGCGTTCACGTGTGCACCATTGAAGCAGCCACATGTCCACTTCCGGTATAGTGTATAAACACGACACATTATGTGTAATGCGGTTGTTGTGTTTTTATTATCATCAGCTCTGTTCTCACCAGCATGATAATGGCATACTCTTCAAGATGTTCACCGTACACTCGGACAGGTGGCCCCAGATTATAGTCTTATGAGAACGAACTTGATAATAATCATTGATAATTATTAAGTTTGAATTCGATTTTCTAGTCAAACAGGGAAGAAAGGGAAAGGCTGGGAATTGAACCCAGAACCTTACAGTTTACTTGTTTGTCAGGAAAATGTCATAAAAGCCCTGCAACATTCCGTCTTCTATTGTTCTTGGATGGAGAAGATCCAGAAATATACGTTTAGCGGGTTTGGGTTTGTATGCCACACTTAGTTCATGACTAGAAGCGAGAAAGACCATAACTTAGGGCTTTGTTGCTTTACAAACTGATTAGAAACATACAGTTACAGATGGGGAGGGAAAGCTTTTTTGTTTCCAGCGAGCTGCTTGACTTGTAGATCAGGCACACATCAGCCAGCAGGGGACAGAGCAGGGATGAGACCAAGACTGTACATCCCTGATTCTGGCTGTTCTGCCATCACGCGGTTCCGTTCACAGTTAAACTGGTGCACTTATAGAGTTTGTGTAATCCTCGCGATAAATAAAAGTTTGATGGATTGTGTGTGTGTGCATGTGTGTGTGTGTGTGTGTGTGTGTGTGTGTGTGTGTGTTTATGTGTGTGTATGTGTGTGTGCGCGTGTGTGTTTATGTGTGTGTGTGTGTGTTTATGGGGGGGTGGGACTTGCAAAAATAGCCATATTCATGACAATAACAGACACACACACACACACGCAAACACAGATGCACACACATACAGGCACACACACACACACACACACACACACACACACACACACACACACACTACCCTTGCATCAAACCATTATTTCCCATACATAGTTTTGCTTCTGATATGTGTTGCTATAAATCAACTCAAATATAGCTGACGAAAATTGGGGATAATGCTTCAGAAAACAACAACTAACAAACAATAACAAAGAAAAACATCAGCAAACACACAGCGATCATGCATTCCTATCTCAGTGTTTTATCTAGCGGATATCTGGCATGAGAAAAGAGGAGCGACAGGATGGACACAGAGGAGAAAGGACACAGCTCTATATTGACAGCCTGGCTATAACTGTTCTGTATTCTTAGAGGCCTTGTAAAAACCAGGGGTCTGCCAAAAAGCTAATTATCTGGGCCTTAAAAAAAACTTTGGGGTCTCAAAAAGGGTGTTGTGGTGTGTGTGTGTGTGGTTGTGTGTGTGGTGGTGTGGGGGTGGCGTGCTGCGTGCGCGTGTCGTGTGTGTGTGTTTTTCCTTTAAATTTTAACGTCTTTTTCACTTTTAGTAATTAGACAAAAATGATTTTTTTTTGGGTGTGTGTGTGTGGTGTGGGTGTGGTGTGTGTGTGTGTGTGTGTTGCTAGTTGTTTGTTATTTTATTTTTCTCTGGTGAGGGGTGGGTGCGTAGTGTGTGGGCGTCGTGTAGTTTTTTGGTTGGTATGTGTTTTAAGTGTTAGTGTTGCTTTCGTGCGGCGGGCTTGGGCATGCCGCGCGTGTGCGTGTTTTGAAAAAAACCAATAACAACAGAATTTTTGGGTTGTTTTGGTTTTTTTTAAACGTTTTTTTTAACTGTCAATTTTAAATCTACCCCATCCAAAATTGCCCGGGGAAAAATAAGGTTATGATTCAGAAACAAAAGACTGTGTTACCGCCCCTTTTTCTAGTTAGCCATGCTTTTGAGAACAAGATGAGATGATGGAGGGAGGAGGGCCCGGGGGTCAGTGTTCTACCAGGGTTGCTGTTCCCGTCCCCCCCCACCAATGTCAGATTTTTGGTACAAAGGGTTTTTCGGACAAAAATTAATCTCTGTAGTGTTTGTTGGTGTGTGTGTTTGTGTGTTTTGTGTGTTGTTGTGTGTGTGGGTTGTGTGTGTGTGCGGTGTGGTGGTGTGTGGAATGTGTGTGTGTGTAATTTTTGTGTGTAAGTTTTGTGTGGGGTTTGAAGTTTGTGTGTGGGCTTTTTGTGTTAGGTGTGTATGGTTTTTGTGTGTGCGTGTGTGTGTGTGTGTGTGTGTGTAAAAAAGTAGGGGGAGCCAAACACTTTTCAGTCCATTATATCTATACATGCAAAAAACCCTGCGCCCCACATAGCAGCATTCATACACAAACATAAAAAATAAATGACACACAAACAAAAAC
>CM054162.1:1740839-1745839 GCA_028751875.1 Rapana venosa
TTTAAAAGAAGAGGTCTAGATATTCATAAGAAATATGCCACTAGTCAAGAAGTTTTATATGACTCTCAGTAATTCATAATGTCAGTTGCTGAAGTCATATATTCTTCATCTGTAAGATCATTACTGTAATTAGTTATATATATATATATATATATATATATATATATATATATATATATATATATATATATATATATATATATATATATATATATATATATACATACATATATATATATATGTGTGTGTGTGTGTGTATACATACATATGTGTGTGAGTGCGTGTAAAGGAGAGAGAGAGAGAGAGAGAGAGAGAGAGAGAGAGAGAGAGAGAGAGGAGAGAGAGAGAGAGAGAGAGAGAGAGAGAGAGAGAGAGAGAGAGAGAGAGAGAGAGAGAGAGAGAGAGATGGGGGTGTGTAATAATAGGTACTTTGGTACGAATGCGGGTGTGTCTAAATCACCATGTACTGAATAGACATTAAACAAAAAACAACAACAAACAAAAAACAAAACAAGAAAAACCCACACATGTACACACACATAGACACACACACATATAGACAGACACACACATTGACACACACACAAACACTCACACTCACAAATACACACACACACACACTCCCATATAGTCACATACACAGACACACAAAAACACACACATGTAAACACACACACAAACACACACACACATGCTTACACACACCATCTTCTCTTGCATTGAACCATTATTTTCTAGACATAGTTTTGTTCCTGATGTGCGTCCCTATGAATCTGATTAACACCAATATAACAACCAAGATTGGGGATAATGCTTCCATACAACATTAACAACAGAATCAGCAACAACAAGAACAACACTACGACAGGAACAACAACAATAACAACAACAACAAAAAAGATGCCGACAGAAACGACAGTGACGACTATGACGATGACGATGACGACAACAACAACAACAACAACAACCAAACAACCAACAAACCAAAAAAAAGGAACAAACAAAAATAACAGCAAACACAAAATAATCATATTTTATTCATATCTCAGTGTTTCATCTAGCGGGTGTTTATCATGATAAAAGAGGAGCGACAGTGTGGACACAGAGGAGAAAGGACACAGCTCTATATTGACAGCCTGGCTATAATTGTTCTGTATTCTTAGAGTCCTTGTAAGAACTAAGAGATCTGCAATAAAGCAAATCATGTTGGCCATAGGAAACAGGGTCTCTAAAAGACAGTGTGTATGTGTGTGGTTGTGTTTGAGTGTTTTAGTTTGAATGTGTGCGTGCGTCTGTGTATGTGTGTCCGTGCGTGCGTGCGTGTGAGTGTTTGTATATTGTGTGTGTGTGTGTGTGTGTGTGTGTGTGTGTGTGTGTGTGTGTGTGTGTGTGTGCGTGCACGCGCATGCATGGGTGCGTGTTTGGAAGAAGCCATAACATGCATGTATGGTTGGTTTTTTTTATGTGTAACATTCTTTATTACTGTCAAATTATAAATCTACACCAACTCAAAATTGCCCTGGGGAAAATGAGGGTTAGTGAGTTCAGAAACAGAAGACGTTTGTCACCGCTCTCATGTCTAGTTCAGCCAGGCTTGTGAGAACAGAGATGAGGATGATGGAGGGAGGGAGGGAGGAGGCCAGGTGGTCAGTGTGTCTACCAGCGCTTTGCTGTTCCTGTCCACCCTCCAGCCATGTCAGATTTGGGATACAAGGTTCTTGCTTGGACAAAAGATGTGACACTCTGTAGTGTGTGTGTGTGTGTGTGTGTGTGTGTGTGTGTGTGTGTGTGTGTGTGTGTGTGTGTGTGAATTTGTGTGTGTGAATTTGTGTGTATTTTTGAAAATGTGTGTGTGTGTCTTTGTGTGTCTTTGTGTGTGTATGTGTGTGTGTGGGGGGGGGGTGGGTGTAAAAAAGTAGGGGTAGCTAATCACGTTGTCAGTCCATTATATCTATATATGCACACATGTGCGCCCACATATATTCACACATTCATACACAAACATACACACACATAGACACACACACACACAAACATAGACACACACATAGACACACACATGCAGTGTGTGGAAACAGATGACAACATTTACAAAACCGCATACACTCGGGGACTAGATGTAAAAAAGCACATGAGGGCTTATTCCATTATCCTCGATATAAAAGATTAAAAAATAAATATATAAATAAATAACACACACTCACACACACACACACACACACACACACACACACACACACACACACACACACACACACACACACACACACACACACACACAATCTTTTCTTGCATCAAACCATTATTTTCTTGACATAGTTTTGTTCCTGATGTTCGTCCCTATAAATCTGATTAACACCAATATCACAACCAAGATTGGGGATAATGCTCCCATAAAGCAACAACAACAGCAGCAGCAATAACAGCAACAACAACAACAGCATCAACAGCAACAACAACAACAATAATAACAACAAAGATGTCGACAGAAACGACGACAGTGATGACTATGACGGTCACGGCAACAACAACAACAACAAGAACAAACCAACCAACAAAACAACCAAAACCAAAAAAACTGAACAAAAATTACGGCAAAAACAAAATAATCATATTTTATTCATATCTCAGTGTTTCATCTAGCGGGTATTTATCATGATAAAAGAGGAACGACAGGATGGACACAGAGGAGAAAGGACACAGCTCTATATTGACAGCCTGGCTATGATTGTTCTGTATTCTTAGAGGCCTTGTAAAAACTAGGGGGTATGCCAAAGAGCTAATTATCTGGGCCATAGGAAACAGTTGGGATCTCTAAAAGATGTGTGTGTGTGTGTGCACGTGTGTGTGTGTGTGCGTCTGTGCGTGTGTGTGCGTGTGTGTGTGTGTGTGTGTGTGTGTGGTGTGTGCGTGTGCGTGTGTGTGTGTGTGCGTGTGTGTGTGTGCATGTGTGTGTTTAAGTGTTTGAGTTTGAATGTGTGCATGCGTGCGTGCGTGCATGCGAGTGTGTGTGTATGTGTGTGTGTGTGTGCAAGTGTGTTTGTGTATGTGCGTACGTGTGTGTGTGTGTGCAAGTGTGTTTAAGTGTTTGAGTTTGAATGTGTGCATGCGTGCGTGTGAGCGTGTGAGCGTGTGTGAGTGTGTGTATGTGCGTACGTGCGTGTGCGTGTGTGTGCGTGTGTGCGTGTGTGTGTGTTAAAATCTAAGGTGGAACTGAGTGTCAATGTGTTTGCTTCACACACACACACACACACACACACACACACACACACACACACACACACACACACACACACACACACACACACACACACACATACACACACACACACCCACTACCAGCATGCAATGACTGTGTATGAATAGGTTAACATTTCTGATTCCTCTGATAGTTTTGCTCAGTAAGGTTTCTGCTTCTCCCAAACCTGGCTGTATGTAATTGGGGTTGTGGTGTCAGGGAACTAATGGTTCTCCTTCTCACTAGCTCAGCTCTGCTCTGGATGTGAGGACACGGGGGATAACTGATAGAAGATCTATAGACAGGCTGGTCATGGGGCATGTTCATAGTTTGTATATCGGTGTTTTGATATTATTTACCTCTGTACTGTAGGTGTTCTTGGACAGGAGAAAACATAATCAATATCTGCAGCGTAGATAAGGTGTGTATTTTTGTGGGTGTAGGGGTGGGGCTGCGTGCGTGTGTGAGTGTGTGTGTGTGTGTGTGTGTCTGTGTGTGTGTTTGTGTGTGTGTCTGTCTGTGTGTATGTGTGTGTCTGCGTCTGTGTCTGCGTGTTTGATAAAAATTCAGGCATAAACGCACACACATATACACATACACAGGAATACACAGGCACTTACACACTCACACACACACACACACACACATAAACACACACACACACACACACATACACACACTTTCACACACACACACACATACACACACACATACATAAATATATATATATATATATATATATATATATATATATATATATATTTATTTATTTAGAGGAGAGAGAGAGAGAGAGAGAGAGAGATAGATATATATATATATATATATAAACACTTAGTGTAAACCATGACTCTAATTGTTGGTTTTCATTTCTTTTCTGTTTGATATTCTCTGATACATATATACTATTTTTCTGATTCTGCTGACCTGAAATAGCCCAAGGAAATTTGGGGTTAGCCAGTCATCAACAACGATAAAATAATAATATGTTGTTGTTTTTTCTGTGACCGTTTTAACTTCGGGGTGGTTATAATAAAATTAATGATGACTGATAACGGAAATAGAGAGGTCAGGGGGCACGTTCGTCTTCTGATGCTTTAATCGTCTGCCTTGTCACTGCCATCCGATTGTGACAGTATCGTCTTGCCTTTAGAACAGACAGTAAGACTGTATAGGAAGGGAGTGTGTGTGTGTGTGTGTGTGTGTGTGTGTGTGTGTGTGTGTGTGTGTGTGTGTGTGTGTGTGTGTGTGTGTGTGTGATGAATACTCAGGCAAAAACGCAAACGCAAACACACACATACATACACACACACATGCATACATACATATATACATGCATACATACACGCACACATACATACATACATACATACATACATACATACATACATACACACACATACAAACATACGCACATACATACATACATACATACATACATACATACATACATACATACATACATACATACATACATGCATGCATGCATGCATGCATGCATACATACATACATACATACATACATACATACATACATACATACATACATGCATACATACATAAAAAAGGTAAAAGGTAAAGGAGTCCCATAACCTATAAGGTCGTAGGGGAGCGAGGCGTCAGAGACCTCACTCACAGACCTCACAGCATATTGAGGGCGGCGCCCATCTCCTCTCCCTCGCTGCTTTACCTTCCCTGACCCTAAAGAGGGCAGGTACCCATTTACAGCTGGGTGAACTGGGGGAACTGTACTGAAGCCAAGGCG
>CM054162.1:1753339-1763339 GCA_028751875.1 Rapana venosa
AGATACGACACGGAAACAGCTGGCAACGGTATAGTCTCTGGATTGTCAAGAAGAAATACAGGTGTCTGATTTATTACAACACTAAATACTGTCAATTATCACACACCAAACTTCTATCACCTTTCTGCCCTTTAATCACTAAAAGAGTAAAGTACATGTGGGCAGAACAGTAGGTATACACCCACATCTTTAAACGCAGAACATCTTGCGCACATGTTACAACCCGTTCCGCTTTTTGGAAGAGTAGGCCATTGTGTGCCAGTGGGAATGGATGAGAACATTTACAAAACTGCAAACTCACGGGGACTGGATGAAAAAGCACACGAGTGCTTATTCCATTATCCTCGAAATAAAAGAGTAAACTTTTTTTTTTAAATGGATGAGTTATATTGTGTTTTCATTAAAGTGCACGAAGTATAATAATAATAATAATAATAATAATAATAATAATAATAATAATAATAATAATAATAATAATAATAATAATAATAATAATGATAATAAGAATAATAATAATAATAATAAAAATAAAATTTAATAATAATGTATGGAATTTATATAGCGCTGAATCTTGTAAAGCAACAAATCAAAGCGCTCAGATTTCATTTCATACCACTTTAAGTCACGGCAGATTTCTCTCCGTGAAATTCGGGCTGCTCTCCCAGGGAAGAGCGCGTCGCCACAAGAGCAGCGCCACCCATTTTTTTTTCTTTTTCCTGTCTGCAACTGTATTTGTTTCCCTATCAGAGTGGCTTTTTTCTAAGAATTTTGCCAGGGACAACTCTCTTGTTGCCGTGGGTTCTTTTACGTGCGCTAAATAATTACGTGTAACACACGGGACCTCGGTTTATCGTCTCATCCGAAAGACTAGCGCCCAGACTACCACTCATGGTCTAATGGATGGGGGAAAAGTTTCGGGTCCAAACGGGGTACGAACCGCCGCACACTTCAGACCCGGACTTTTCGCTTTCTAGACAGGCGCATTACCTCTAGACCACCGATCCAACTACATCTAAAACGGGATGAGGACGGGATAGCTCAGAAGTCAGAGCACTTGCTTTCCCCAAGCTCAGGTTAGGCAGCATCGAGCGTGGTTACCATTTGGATGATTGACCGTTTGCGCGCCTGGGCTTCAGTACAGTCCCCCAGTTCACCCAGCTGTAAATGGGTACCTGCCTCTTTAGAGTCAGGGAAGGTAAAGCAGCAAGGGAGAGGAGATGGGCGCCGCCCTCAATATGCTGGCCCCTTGAGAAGTTGAGGTCTTTGATGCCTCACCCCCTTACGACCACATAGGTTATGGGACACCTTTACCTTACCTCGTATAGGCAAAGCAAGGAGGCTACACTGGATTGTCCATGTTGCAAAACACAACACCTAACTGAGAGCTAGAATCAAAGGAGCTGTTGAGGGAACACGGTAAAGACCTAACATCACACGGACAAGCCTCATTGTGAATCTGACCACTACACAATCCCAATAAACCCAGAGGTTGGCGTGCAAGCGATACATCGGGATTAACACTCGTTCTAGCATAACCACACACGAGCACTACATATGAACATTTCTCTAAGTCGGAATGCGGTTACCTCCCTTGTGGGGGAAAAAATTCAGTCACATACGCCAAATCTCATCATGCGTAAACCTGAGAGCTGTAGCCGAGGAATGCAGTAAAAGTAGAGTATGAAGCTGAGCCATGCCGGGACTGTAGTGTCATTGTTGATGCTGACTATCCCATCAATCACGTCTCCAAGTACAGCTGACCACTATCTCCCCCGACCTGTGGCCCTGGTGTGGCTGCAGAGGAGGAGCTAGCAAACATGATAGGCTGCTGCTAATAATAATAATAATAAAAATAATAATAATAATAATAATAATAATAATAATAATAATGTATGGAATTTATATAGCGCTGAATCTTGTAAAGCTACAAATCAAAGCGCTTTTTTTATGCGTGTGTATGCGGTTTTTTTTTAAATTTTGTCATCTGTTCCCACCGGTACACAATGGCCTACTTTTTCGAACAGCGGAACAGGATTTATCGTGTGCGCAAGATGTTATGCATGCGTTCGCACACGGGGCCTCGGTTTATAGTCTCATCCGAAGGATATCACAGGAACAGCTGCTGCAGCTGAGGCAGTCTTTCATTATGGGGGAGGTGGTCAGTTTACCATAATTACAGCTGCAGTGAAATGATGTACGTCTATCTGATAGCCCCGGGGTAGGTCGGGGGTCCAGTCAGTATAGATAGCATCCCTCTGGACATTCTGCGCGAGATATTTCATCTTTTCTATCCCTCTCTTTATTTCGGCCTTGTTCCTTTTCTTCCTGTCACCGCGTTCTTGTCTATTTTCTGCCTTATTGGTCCCTTTTCCTGTCTTTTGCTTTCCAGAAAGACTTCAGGTATAACAGTTATCTCCCATGCTGAAGTTGGATACACTGAACCTGAATGTTCAGGCGCTTAACGGCAGCGCAAGGCATTTTCGCTCATATGGTAGAGAAGTGACGTGGCTGTCTGACAGCTGCACGAAGAAGAGGAAAAAGGATGTCTGATTCCTAAGAAAAAAGACGCTTTCTTACCAGAAGTGTTACATGCAACAATCTGTGCACTACACTATTACAGGTGAAAATAAGGTGACTTCCCTTTCTTCTGTTTGAACCAAAAAGATCAATATTTGAACGGGTGACACAATTTACATAACCGTATACACAAGGGCATTGGATGTGAAAAAAGAGCATGGAAGCTTATCTCATTATTCTTGAAAACAACAACAACAGCTACGTGTGCCTGTTTTTGTTTCAGAAGTGGTTCGTCAAGGCCGGAAAACTCCAGCAGTGATGAATATGCAGAGTGCAAAAGCTTATAATTACCATACCATTATTATGTCTTCGTTGATTTTGTCAAGACTGTCTTCATAGTTACAGACTCTTATCATTATCGGTGATGATGTCATCTCTATTAGACTGGTGTCCTACTTTTGCAGTTGGAGTATGGCTGCCTAAGTGTTGAGGCACTTACACCTGACTTTTTTTATGTTCGCTTTCGACGTCACCAACAACTTAAGGATTATAATACAAAATAATGATGATAATAAAAGCAACAACAAAAATGCACATTGCATGGCCAGGAGGTCAATGTACTCACACACATCCCCCCCCCCCCCCACACACACACAAACACGCACGCGCGCGCACACACACACACACACGCGCACGCACGCACACACACACACGTACACATGTGAGCGCGCGCGCGTGAGAAGCTAGAAAAGTAATGGATGTGGGCAAGGTCTATTCTAGTGTGTGGACATCAAATAAATCACCCCGCATCTATTTCTTTCCAATCAAGTCTCATCCTCAGCTAATCCTGTGCATTCAGCGGAAGTCATTACTTGCAGAGTGTATAAGCTGCCTGACATTCAGGTGACAGATGGTGACCGTTATTCAAGGTACATGCTTAAAGACGCAGTTACGTGCATCATATTACACTATTATTATTATTATTAGTGCACCGTATTTAGGTCACCGATCTTCTTCTTCTTCTTCGTCTTCGTCTTCTTCTTCTTCTTCTTCTTCTTCTTCTTCTTCTTCTTCTTCGCAATTCTTCTTCTTCGCAAGTCTTCTTCTTCTTCGCAATTTCTTCTCTTCTTCTTCTTCTTCTTCTTCTTCTTCTTCTTCTTCTTCTTCGCAATTCTTCTTCTTCTTCTTCTTCTTCTTCTTCTTCGCAATTCTTCTTCTTTCGCAATTCTTCTTCTTCTTCTTCTTCTTCTTCTTCTTCTTCTTCTTTTCTTGTTCTTGTTCTTCTTCTTCTTTCTTCTTCTTGTTCTTCTTCTTCTTTCTTCTTCTTCTTCTTCTTCCTTCTTCTTCTTCTTCTTCTTTCTTCTTCTTCTTCTTCTTCTTCTTCTTCCATTCTTCTTCTTCGCAATTCTTCTTCTACGCATTCTTCTCTTTCTTCTCTTCTTCTTCTTCTTCTTCTTCTTCTTCTTCTTCTTCTCTTCTTCTTTCTTCTTCTTCTTCTTCTTTGCAATTCTTCTTCTTCTTCTTCTTCTTCTTCTTCTTCTTCTTCTTCTTCTTCTTCTCTTCTTCTCTCTTCTTCTTCTTCTTCTTCTTCTTCTTCTTCTTCTTCTTCTTCTTCTTCTTTCTTCTTCTTCTTCTTCTTCTCTCTCTTCTTCTTCTTCTTTATTCTTTCTTCTACTTCTATCTTCTTCTCTTCTTCTTATCTTCTTTTCTTCTCTTCATCTCTCTTGGACGGTAATATGTGAAAGTTGATAAGATAAAGTCTAAGGTATGATACAACTCATAAAAATGGTGTGTATGAATCTGATTTGAAGAACAAATCTATACTACAATCCACATAAAATGCTTCTCCACATACTGGTACAGGCCACTTTCCCAAACCTACATTGAAGTGTGCGTATGCTTGAAACGTCGTGTTCACTTGCTTCAAAGTAATACCACACTGTTTGTGTAGCATAGCCTGCACTCCCTAGTGCAGGGGATCAGGTTCCTGCCTACCTGAACAAGAGATGCCCTGCTGAAACTAACAGCATCCAAACACGCACACTCCTCACACTGCTGCAGCTGTGCTGTCGGTGTAATCTCCACACATGAGGAGCAGGACGCGGTGTGTGTTCTTGGTGGACACCCGGGCTGTCAGCCGTTAAGCTGGCAACAAAGGCAGCTTGGTATTCCTTGACAATGGCCACGAGGTAATATTGAGAGCATGAGCAGGAAGGGAAGCAGAAATGACAGTTGGAAACAATGCAACACCGTAGAGATTAGTATAAACGAGACATGCATGCAACTTGCGTACGCGCGCACGCACAGACACGCACAGACACACACACACACACACACACACTCACACACACACACTCACACGCACTCAACACAACACAACACACACAACCCTCCCCCCCCACACACACACAACACCCACCCCACACACCACACCACACCACACCACACACCACACCACACCACACCACTACCACACCACACCACACCACACCACACTACCACACCACACTACCACACTACCACACCACACTACACCACACCACACCACACCACACACCAAACCACACCACACCACACCACACCACACCAGTGCAGGGTGTCATCTCCACACAGCAGCCAGCTGCTAATCCCGGACAAGGCCCACATGACCAGCCAGGTGACAGCTGGCATCAGCCTGAAAGTCTGTCTTCAAACAAGCCCACTGGAGTGAAGCTGATCACACACACAGACCTGGGTAAGTATCCTCTTTGAAACAGCTGAAGAAGAAGGATGGCGAGCCGCCTTGTCTGTCATCACTGTAAGCAATACAGTGAACGTAACAGAATAGGGGCTTAGGTCCAGACATTTGATAGTGTGACAAGTAGGGGGTGGACAGCAAAAGAAGTGTCCTTTACTGTTAAAAAAAAACTATTCAGGATTCTTCTCTTCCTCTTCTTCTTCTTCTTCTTCTTCTTCTTCTTCTTCTTCTTCTTCTTCTTCTTCTTTTTCTTCTTCTTCTCTTCTTCTTTCTTCTTCTTCTTCTTCTTCTTTTCTTCAATGAACGCTCAGACAGCAACCACTGTTGTCTGTCATAAGAGCGAAAATAAATGCCACCGCCGCTAAGCGCCTGGCAAGTCAGGCCTAGCACATCCACCCTCCGTGTGAGAGAGAATTGTTTACCTGTTAAGTCTTTCTGGGGGAAAAGGCAGGAGGAGAATGGACCAAGAATGCAGAACATAGACAAGAAAGGTGACAGGAATAAGAGGAACCAGGCAGAAACAAAGAGAGGGCGAAATAAAGGGGGAATTCCCTGCAGGGATTTTCTGGAAGGAGGGATTTTTAAATATACTGACAGGCCTCCGGCGTCCCTTGGGGGCAACTATCAGCAAGACAACAAATATGAACACATGCACAGACAAAACAACAACCAATCTTCAGACACACAAGCAAACAATTTAAGCAGGCAAACAAACAAGCAAACATAAGAATACAGTTTATATGTGTTGGTGCCTAACACCAGTTGAATGTCAGTATTCATAATTATAAAAGGTAGAGGTGTCCCATTACCTATAACGTAGTGAGGCGTCACAGACCTCAACTTCTCCAGGGGCCAGCATATTGAGGGCGGCGCCCATCTCCTCTCCCTCACTGCTTTACCTTCCCTGACCCTAAAGAGGGCAGGTACCCTTTACAGTAGTCATATAGTTATGTTTAAAATATATCTCTATGTGCGTGCGTGCGTGTGAGTATGTGTGTGTGTGTGTGCGTGTGTGCGCGTGCGCGCGCGCGTGCGTGTGTGTATGTGTGTGTGTGTGTGTGTGGGTGGTGTGTGTGTTAGTGGGTGGGTGGGTAGATGGGTAGGTGATTTATTTTTTCTTCTGCATTTTATTCTTTATTTTGAGGACAACGAAATAAGCCCTCGTGTGCTTGTTTATATACAGTTCCCTTGTGTATGCAGCTTTGTTCATTTTGTTACCCGTTCCCACTGGCACAAAATGTCCTACTCTTCCAAAAAGCGGAACTGGTTTAGCGCGCGCGCGCACGTGTGTGTGGTATATATATATAATATAATATATATATATATATATATATATATATATATATATATATATATATATATATATATGTATGTATGCGTGTGTGTCTATGCTTGTGGCTTCAGTCTATTCAATATTATCTGCAGCATGACCTTGCTTGGGTGACATATGAGGCTGATTGTGCGGTAATTATGGCATTGTTGTAGATTTCCTTTCTTGGGGAGGGTGATGATGAGTGACTGCGTCCATGGTGTTGGCCATTTTCCTGTCTGCCAGATCTTGTTGCAGATTCTTAGTAGGGCGCTGATCATGGCTACCCCTCCAGCTTGGACCAACTCAGCTGGAATGTTGTCAGCCCCTGCTGACTTCCCCTATTTCAGCGATCTGACTGCTGTTTCCACTTCTTCTCGGAGGATAGGGTGACTGTCTGTGTCTTTGCTTTCGGGTACATTAAGGACTTCTGGATCTCCTGCGGTTCTATAGTTATACAGGTCGGAGCAGTATTCTGTCCATCTGTTCAGAATATCCTGGTCGTCAGTGAGACACTTCCCATTTTTGTCTTGGATTGTTAAACCTTTTCTCATTGCTGAGGAACAAGCAGGTTTCAGAGCAGGGCGCAGCACAACAGAACAGATATTCAACCTCAGAATACTATGTGAGCGGTACCTTCAACATCAACAAGACCTTTACCACGTATTTATCGATTTTAAGAAGGCATTTGACAGGGTGTGGCATGCAGCTTTATGGGCAACCATGAATTTGTACAGCATCAATGCAAAATTGATCAGAGTCATCAAACAGCTGTACAGCGAGGCCACCAGTGCAGTGTACTACAACAACAACATTGGAGAATGGTTTCGAACAACAGTTGTAGTAAGGCAGGGCTGTCTACTCTCACCCACTCTTTTCAACATCTTCCTTGAGAGAATCATGGCTGATGCACTGGAACATCATGAAGGATCAGTCAGCATCGCTGGCAGAACGATCACAAACCTCCGCTTCGCAGATGACATTGATGGAATAGCAGGATCAGAAAAAGAGCTTGCCAGCCTAACAGAACACTTGGATAAGGCCTCCAAAACATACGGCATGGAAATCAGTGCAGAGAAGACCAAACTGATGACTAATAACACCAACGGCATTAGCACTGATATCAGGTTAATGACCAGAAGCTGGAAACAGTTCAAAGCTTCAAGTACCTGGGAGCCATTGTATCCGACCAGGGATCCAAGCCAGAAGTAGTATGCAGGACTGCACAGACAATAACAGCTTTGTCAAAACTAAACACCATCTGGAGAGATAAGAATATCTCACTTATCTCCAAGATCAGACTAATGCGCTCCCTTGTCATATCCATATTTCTGTATGCCTGTGAATCATGGACCCTGACTGCAGATTTGGAGAGAAGAGTACAGGCAGTGGAGATGAGATGCTTTCGGAGACTCCTTGGCATCTCCTACAAAGACCACATAAGCAACGAAAGCGTGCATAACAGAATCCAGCAAACCATTGGACCCTATGAGAACCTTCTAACGATCGTGAAAAAGCGTAAACTTAAGTGGTATGGGCATGTCACAAGATCCCAAGGAATTACAAAGACAGTTTTGCAAGGCACTGTCCAAGGAGGAAGAAGAAGAGGCAGACCAAGGAAGAGCTGGGAGGATAACATCAGCGAATGGACAGGCCTAGAACTCAACAAAACCCTGAGAAAGGCAGAACAGAGAGAGGAATGGAGGGAACTGGTTGCTGAGTCTTTGAGGGTGCCCCCACGGTCGTCAGACTACGGGACAGATAGATAGATAGATAGATGCGTGTGTGTGTGTGCATGTGTATGCACGCACATGCGCGCGCGTACGTGCATGCATGTGTGAGCGCCTGCGCGCGAGTGTGTGTATGTGCGTCTGTCAGTCTGCGCGTGTCTGCATGTTTCCACGTTCATGCGGGCACTGTTGCTGGGGGCACTGGGGGCGTGGCGCGCGTGAAATGAGGAGGGATGGAGGACTGGGTGTCTGGGGGGCGGCATTCATCTTCAGACCTGTGGCCGATAATGAGAGCTTAGCGGCCACACCCGCTGCCAACAGCCACGGGGTTTCTGCCTGCAGAAGTGGCCGCCATGTGAGAAAGACCGGGGCCTAGGCCATTAGCTTGGCTGGAAGAAGCCAGGGAATGATTTATCTGGGCTGCTTGTGGTTTTAGTTTTTTTGGTTTTTTTTGGCTTTTGTTTTTGTTTGGATAGTCTTTTGATAACAGCGACTGTATTACGGTGCTTTGTGCTCATCACTCTGCTGTGTTTTATTTTTTGTATTTAGGATTGGTTGTTGTTTTGGTTTTGTTTGATGCGTTTCTTCTGTTTCGAGCTTTTGTTTCTGTGTTTGTGTTCGTTTGTCTAAATTTAGGATTGGTTGTTGTGTTGTTTTGTTTGAGGTGTGTCTTGTTTGTTTGCCACTGATGTTTGTTTCTGTCTCAAGATTGTTTCCCCAATCTAATGGCTTCCCCCATAGCTATTTGTTCCTGTTTTAAGACATATCCCTGCCCAGCAGCTGTGTATGTGTGTGTGTGTGTGTGTGTGTGTTTGTGTGTGTGTGTGTGTGTGTGTGTGTGTTTGTGTGTGTGTTTGTGTGTGTGTGTGTGTGTGTGGTGTGTGTGCGAGTGTGTGTGTGTGTTTGTGTGTTTGCGTATTAGTGCGTGTGCAACTGTTTGTGTGTGTGTGTGTGTGTGTGTGTGTGTGTGCGCACGTGCGTATGAATGTGTGTGTCTTTCGTGATAACCATAGCAAAGACTAACAGACGGTATTGGTAAAAACACAGTAATTGACAGCAAAAAATAAAAAATAAAAATAACAACCAAAAAAAAATGTATATATACTTTTAACAGTTGACAAAAAAGAGAGCGAAAGAGGACACGGGATCGATGTTTGAAGAAGAGCAGACGATATATATATCTATATATCTATATATATCTATATATCTATATATCTATATATATATATATATATATATATATATATATATATATATATATATATATATATATATATATATATATATATATATATATCCATTGTCAAGAAACCTTTCCACAGGTCACACAGTCAGACGGAGTGACTGTCTGTTTCAGAGTGACGGATTGTCAATACGTCTTGGCGAAGGCGGTTTTACGTTGACAAGTCTGACACAGTCGACCTTATTCCCGATTTCAGCACCAGCCCTAAAATGAAAGGAAAATTGAAACCAAAGTACCACACTAGCCAAAAAAAGGTTCATAGTTGCAACATGAGACCATCAGTACAAACAAAGTGAAAATGACAGTGATGTTACTATTTGGTGATGTTTGGGAAGCTTTTATGTAGAGAAAAATAAAGTTCATGATATTGTTGACTTGTAACTCATAAATGTGGGGTATTGTTATGCTAATTTGTTGAAGGAATGTTTTGGAAGTTTACAGAAATGTTATGGAAGCAAACTGGA
>CM054162.1:1768339-1770839 GCA_028751875.1 Rapana venosa
GAGGTCCCGTGTGCGAACGCACGTAGGACATATTGTGCACACGTTAAAACCCGTTCCGCTTTTCGGAAGAGTAGGCCATTGTATGCCGGTAGGAACGGATGACAAAATGTACAAAACTGCAGACACACGGGAACTGGTTGAATAAAGCACACGTGTGCTTATTCCAGTATCCTCGAAATATCAGTGCTTTGATTTGTTGCTTTACAAGATTCAGCGCTATATAAATTCCATACATTATTATTATTATAAATATAAGAATAAAGCTATGCTTGCGCCGTTGGCCTCGACAAAACTAACTAGCTTCTTAGAACATGCAATATAAGATACCATCATACAATGTAAAAGCATGTCATACTGAATCGTATTTGTTGCCAGCATGTCTTCTGATGTCTTGGTATGCGTGCTGTAAGACAAAGTGGATAAGTGAACGCTTTTACGGGAAGTTGAAACTCTAGTTCTCCTGTGGAAATGCCGAAGGCCTGTCAGTATAAATAGCATCTCTACCTTCTGGATTTATATGCAAGGAATTCCCTTTTCTCTATCCCTTCTTCCTTTCTGCCTTGTTTATTTTCTTCGTGACACCTCCTTCTTGCCTGTCTTCTGCGTTTCGGTCCATTTCCTGCCCTTTTTCTGCAGAAAAACTTAAAATGTGACAGTTCTCCCCCCTGCAGAAGTCGAGTGCGCTGGGCCTGACTTGTCAGGCGCTTAACGGGAGCGCAACGCTTTTTCGCTCATATGGCAGACATTAGTTACTGAGTGTTCGCGACAAGGAAACTCTAATTAGTTTCAAATTACAACAAACTCACTTATGTGGTATACAGTATGCTAAAAGTATAAAGACGAATACTTAGCAGTTGGTACTAACTGACACTAACCGACAACAAAACGGAGAACAGCAGGGTGGGCAGGCTTAATGATCCCTTCATGCTCCAGGAAAGGAGGAAGACGTTGCCACCAGTTGCCAAGATAGCGCGGCCTCCAAGCCCAGCCAGGCAGAGGGGTGTCTCTGTGGTGCTGATGGATTTGCCCTCACGTCTGGGGGAGGGGGGGGGAGGGGGACAGGGGCCGATTGATAGCTGCTGACACAGACAACCTTGTCTACGGCTTTACCATCCACACCAAATGGAAAAGAAAGTGGAGACAAGTAGCCGCCAAGACAGCTGGAACCGTTACATTGAATTCCTTCTTGGTTGTCGTGGAGCTCTCAGACAGCAACTGCTGTGTCTAATACATGGGCGGAAAGGCGTTGAGCTGAGGTAAGGTGCCTGACAAGTCAGGCCCAGCACATATATTATAGAGTTTGGAAAAGACAACAACAACAAAAAATAGCAATCACAACCATGAACAGAAGTGATGTTACAGTTGGAGTACAAGGACAAAGTGGATGGATTTGGAAACTTAATAACAGAAACAAAGTGATGCGATGAGTCATAGCTCCAAACGACGTGTCGTAGCTATTCATATGACACTTCCTGCACTTCAAAACTCTGTGTCGTAGCTGTTCATACTTACACGTACTGCACTTTAAAACACTGTCCATCGTACTGATAATTACACGTACTGCACTTCACAACACATTGTTATACATATTCATACGGCACTAGCTGCACTTCAAACCATAGTTTTGTACCAATGCATACGGCACTTTCTGCACTTAAAAATGTCATGCCGTACCTATTCATATGGCACTTACTACACTTCAAAGCGCAGTGTCGTACCTATTCATACGACACTTACTACACTTCAAAATATAGTGTCGTATATATTCATACGACACTTACTACACTTCAAAATATAGTGTCGTATATATTCATACGATACTTACTACACTTCAAAATGTAGTGGCGTATATATTCATATGCCATTACACCTCAGGCAGCTGTGTTCTATCCATCTTACACATTTACTGCACTTCGAAACGTTGTGTATATCTACTCTTAGGACCTTATTTTTTAACGAAAGCTTAATCCTGTTCAATTGAAAGGATATCACACATGTTGCTAGCTGTTAATCACATTGACACAGCCACTTATAAGTTTGTATACTTTCTGTTTTGATTAACAGAAAACGAACCATCTGTGAGGATGACAAAAGATGTTTTCAAGGTGTTTCACACACCATAGTCCATCATCTCTTTCTAGCTCAAACCCTTCTTTCTGACTAAAGCACATCTTTAAACTAGCCATCAAACTAGGAGCTGCAGTACTTTAAGTGACCTGTACTATTTCCCTGTTATATTCCTTTAATACATTTAAGCTCCGTTTTCTTAGTTTTATCATAGTTAAAAACCCATGAAAACATTATCCTAAATATATTTACAATCAGTGCCCAAAGTCGGATGTGTGTCTTCAATTTTACGTCTGTTCACTTAAAGTGATATTAGACGAATGTGCCGGGCCTGACTTGTCAGGGGTTTAACAGCAGCGCAACGCGTTTTTGCCTATATGACCGAACAACAGAAGCTGCCTGAGCGTTCGACGAAGAAGAAGACTTCACAATC
>CM054162.1:1780839-1783339 GCA_028751875.1 Rapana venosa
GATGTTTTGATTTGCATTTTTTCAATTCTAAGTGCTGGTATGACAAATGCAGAGCCTGTGCCTTTGCATTTGTCTCCTTCTTCTTCTTCTTCGTTGCATTCTTCTTCTTCTTCTTCTTCTTCTTCTTCTTCTTCTTCTTCTTCTTCTTCTTCTTCTTCTTCTTCTTCTTTCTTCTTTGCATTCTTCTTCTTCTTCTTCTTCTTTGCATTCTTCTTTGCATTCTTCTTCTTCTTCTTCTTCTTCTTCTTCTTCTCTTCTTCTTCTTTTTCTTCTTCTTCTTCTTCTTCTTCTTCTTCTTCTTCTTTGCATTCTTCTTCTTCTTCTTTGCATTCTTCTTCTTTGCATTCTTCTTCTTCTTCTTCTTCTTCTTTGCATTCTTCTTCTTTGCATTCTTCTTCTTCTTCTTTTTTGCATTCTTCTTCTTCTTCTTCTTTGCATTCTTCTTCTTCTTTGCATTCTTTGCATTCTTCTTCTTCTTCTTTGCATTCTTCTTCTTTGCATTCTTCTTCTTTGCATTCTTCTTCTTTGCATTCTTCTTCTTTGCATTCTTCTTCTTTGCATTCTTCTTCTTTGCATTCTTCTTCTTCTTTGCATTATTCGTCTTCTTTGCATTCTTCTTCTTCTTCTTGATTTTCTCAGAACTGAACCACTCAACATCAATGACATTTATGTGCTTGACTTTGAAGCTCCTCTTCCCTCATTGCAAGTTTAAATGGAACACCATGCTTCTCACCTTTCCTGTTATGCCATCTTTCTTCCAAGAACCCATCCACGCATCGAAGCAGATGGTTTTCCTCTTCCTTTTATATTCAGATTCCTGTGTGTTTTCTCCAGGCTTTCAAACAAACAACGATCTTCCTTGTGGGAACGCGCGGCCTGTCAGTATAAAAAGCATCCCCCACCATCTGGAAATTCTCTGCTAGAACTTTCCTCTTTTCTATCCGTCTCGTCCGTCTGTTTCATGTCACCTCCCTCTTTTCTAGTTTCGGCCTGCGTGGTCCATTCTCCTTCATTGTTTTCTAGAAAGACTTCACAGATAACAGTTGTGTCCCGTGCTGAAGCCGAGTGTGCTGGGCGTGACTCTAGTGCCGAGCTTCTTCCTTGTTTCTGAGACACACATCACTGTCTGCTGTTTGAGGGTGGACAGACGAAGAGCAGCAAGATGCCATGCTCATGACAACATTCTGACCAAAGTGACTATTAATCAAACGTCCATGCAAATAGCTGGGTAAATTTACCCCACACGACAGATTGAAAGTTCAGACCAAGCCAGGAATCACTGTCCTGTTTCCCAACTGTTCCAGGAAGAGTTGTTTTCTCAGAACAGACATCTTGACCCCATTCACTTTGATTCCAAAGTTTTTTAACACTGCAAACATGGGAGGTGGTCCAGCGATGATTGGCTGCCTGGCATGGCTTCTCGGCGTCACTGCGAATCCGTGAAGCCAGAGAAGCCATGTCAGCAGGTCCTCAGACACGAAGCCCGCAGCGTGGCTAGTGCAGCAGATGGTCTGCTGTGTGCTGCTGGTTTCGCATGATATCATCGTGTAACATATGGATGAGGTCTCATTCACGTACTGTGAGGAATGTGGACAGGATAGCTCAGTCGTCAGAGCACTCGTTCGGCTTTGTCCAGCTAAGGTTAAGCAGCTTCGAGCGTGGTTACAACTTGGATGGGTGACCGTTAGTGGGCCTTGGTTTCAGTACAGTCCCTCAGTTCAGCCAGCTGTAAATGGGTACCTGCCTCTTTAGGGTCAGCGAAAGTAAAGCAGCAAAGGTGAGGAGATGGGCGCCGCCCTCAATATGATATGATATGATATGATAAGTCAAGTCAAAGTCAAGTCAAAGTCAAAAACACTTTAATCATCCCATGAAGGGCAATTACAATACTGACAGGCAGATTGATACTCATCAAATATATCAAAGACACAAAAGCTATATTTCATATTGGTTTTCAAATAAAATGTCACGACACACACACACACACACACACACACACACACACCACATACACGCGCGCATGCGCACAAACATCAATTGTGAACACAATTTTAAACCCATTGACTAGAAGACATAAAAACTTATTTTTACGCACGCATATACGCAGCACGTACACACGCACGTACGTGTGTGTGCGAACACGCCCACGCACACCCACACCATACACCAATATATGAATTCAATGTTTTAAAACAGTTGACTAGAACACAGACTTATTTCACACACCCACGCACCCACACACACACACACACACACACACACACACACAATTATGTATTGACTACACTCGTAACAATGACAATCAGGCAGATAATTCAGAGAAATGTAAGAACTAGGTAGTCAACATCATTGTGAATTCAGAAGTCGAATGCTTACTGGCACAAAAGAATTTCTTTTTCTGTTGGTTTTGCTGATGGGACACTGAAAACGGCGTTCCGAAGGCAACATTTGAAATTCTGGAAACAAAGCATGAGAAGGATCAGCCAAAATGGCTGTGGCT
>CM054162.1:1788339-1808339 GCA_028751875.1 Rapana venosa
ACTGTTATTGCATATTGCGATGCAAATGATCATTGTGAGGAGCCACAAGCCTAAAAGTTTTGCATGAGAATGGCATCGTGGATCCGTCGTTAACAATCTCTGAAATAAAAAAAAAATGATGAAGAAAACAGTGCAGAAAACCAACGTTGAGAAGCAGTCTTCATAACACAAATGAAGAAGATGCAAAGAAACATTAGTTAGACTAGTAGGAGAAGCAGCAACAGTAGCAGCGGCAGCAGCAAAACAACAACAACAATAACAACAACAACATGACAACAGCAACAACAACAACAATAACAACAACAACATGACAACACAACAGCAAACGCTGCAGGAAAGGATAGGAAAGGAAACAGGAAAAAGAGAAGAGAAGAGAAGAAGAAGAGAAGAAGAAGAAGAGAAGAAGAAGAAGAAAGAAGAAGAAGAAGAAGAAGAAGAAGAAAGAAGAAGAAGAGAAAAGAAGAGAATGAGAAGAATGAAGAAGAAGAAGAAAGAAGAAGAAGAAGAAGAAGAAAAGAATGAAGAAGAAGAAGAAGAAGAGAAGAAGAAGAAGAAGAAAGAAGAAGAAGAAGAAGAAGAAGAAGAAGAAGAAGAAGAAGAAGAAGAAGACGAAGAAGAAGAAGAAGAAGAAGAAGAAGAAGAAGAAGAAGAAGAAGAAGAAGAAGAAGAAGAAGAAGAAGAAGAGAAGAAGAAAAGAGGATCTGCACAGAAAAATCAAAAACAAGAACAATGCCAAAAAGCGACGAAGAACGATGCAAAGAAGAAAATGCAAAGCAAAAGAAGAAGAATGAAAGAAGAAGAATGCAAAGAAAAAGAATGCAAAGTAGAAAAAGAATGCAGAGCAAAAGAAAACGAAAAAGAAGAGGAATGTAAAGTACAAGAAGATGTAAAGAACAAAGAAGGAAAATGCAAAGAAGAAGAAGAAGAATGCAAAGAAGATGAATGCAAAGACGAATGCAAAGAAGAAGATGAAGAATTCAAATGAAAGAAGAAGAAATGCAAAGAGATGCAAAGAACTCCAAAGAAGAATTTTGAACAATTGCAGACATTACGAAGAAGAAGAATGCAATCAAGAAGAAGAATGCAAAGAAGATGAAGAAAGCAAAAAATGTGAAGAAATGCGAAGAAGAAGAATTGCTACAATGTATTGCGAAGAAGAAGGATTGCGAAGAAAAAAAATTGCGAAGAAGAAGAGTTGCGAAGGATTGCGAAGGATTGCGAAGAATTTCGAAGAAGAAGAATTGGAAGAAAATTGCGAAGAAAGAGAAGAAGAATGCGAAGAAGAAGAAGAAGAAGAAAAGAGAGAGAAGAAGAAGAGAGAAGAAGAAGAAGAAGAAGAAGAGAAGAGAAGAAGAAGAAAGAAGAAGAAGAAGAAGAAGAAGAAGAAGAAGAAGAAGAAGAAGAAGAAGAAGAAGAAGAAGAAGAAGAAGAAGAAGAAGAAGAAGAAGAAGAAGAAGAAACGCGAAGAAGAACAATCGCGAAGAAGAAAAATCGCGAAGAAGAAGAAGAATTGCAAAGAATTGCAAGGAAGACGACTAGCAAAAAAGAAAAAAAGAAGAAAAAGAATTGCAAAGAAGAGGAGGAAGAAGAAGAAGGAGAAGACGAAGAATAA
This sequence comes from Rapana venosa, assembly GCA_028751875.1. Lineage (NCBI taxonomy): Eukaryota > Metazoa > Mollusca > Gastropoda > Neogastropoda > Muricidae > Rapana > Rapana venosa. The sequence continues at coordinate 1,789,952 of CM054162.1, forward strand.
TTGCGAATATGCAGAAGAAGAATTGAGAAAAAGAATAATTGCGAAGAAGAATTGCGAAGAACTGCGAAGAAGAATTGCAAAGAATTGCGAAGAAGAAGAAGAATTGCGAAGAAGAAGAAGAATTGCGAAGAAGAAGAAGAAGAATGGATCGGTGGTCTAAAGGTAACGCGCCTGTCAAGAAAGCAAAAAGTCCGGGTCGGAAGTGTGCGGTGGTTCGTTTCCCGTCTGGTCCCGAAACTGTTCCCCCATCCATTAGACCATGAGTGGTGGTCTGGGCGCTACTCTTTCGGATGAGACGATAAACCGAGGTCCCGTGTGTTATACAAAATTATGCAGCGCACGTATAAGAACCCACGGCAACTAGAGAGTTGTCCCTGGCAAAATTCTTAGAAGAAAGCCACTCTGTGAGGGAAAACAAAATAATACAGTTGCAGACCAAAAAAAATGGTGGCGCTGCTCTTGTGGCGACGTACTCTCCCCGGGAAGAGCAGCCCGAACTTCACGCAGAGAAATCTCGTGACTTAAAGTGGTATAAATGAAATGAAATAAATGAAGAATTGCGAAGAAGAAGAATTGCGAAGAAGAATTGCGAAGAAGAAGAAAGAGAGGAGAAGAAGAAATAGAAGAAGATGAAGGAGAAGAAGAAGAAGAAGAAGAAGAAGAAGAAGAAGAAGAAGAAGAAGAAGAAGAAGAAGAAATGCGAAGAAGAAGGAGAATTGCGAAGAAGAAGAAGAGAAAAAGAAGAAGAATTGCGAAGAGGAAGAAGAATTGCGCAGAAGAAAAAGAAGAATTGCGAAGAAGAAGAAGAATTGCGAAGAAGAATTGCATAGAAGAATTGCGAAGAAGAAGAAAGAGAAGAAGAAGAAGAAGAAGAAGAAGAAGAAGAAGAAGAAGAAGAAGAAGAAGAAGAAGAAAAGAAGAAGAAGAAGAAGAAATGCGAAGAAGAAGGAGAATTGCGAAGAAGAAGGAGAATTGCGAAGAAGAAGAAGAGAAAATAATAATAATAATAATGTATGGAATTTATATAGCGCTGAATCTTGTAAAGCAACAAATCAAAGCGCTCAGATTTTATTTCATACCACTTTAAGTCACGGCAGATTTCTCTCCGTGAAATTCGGGCTGCTCTCCCCGGGGAGAGCGGGAGAACGCGTCGCCACTTAGCGCTGCGCCACCCTTTCACCCCTTTTTTTTCTGCAGCTGTATTTGTTTCCCTATCAGAGTGGCTTTTTTCTAAGAATTTTGCCAGGGACAACTCTCTTGTTGCCGTGGGTTTTTTTACGTGCGCTAAATAATTACGTGTAGCACACGGGACCTCGGTTTATCGTCTCATCCGAAAGACTAGCGCCCAGACCACCACTCATGGTCTAATGGATGGGGGAAAAATTTCCGGTCCAAACGGGGTACGAACCGCCGCACACTTCGGACCCGGACTTTTCGCTTTCTAGACAGACGCGTTACCTCTAGACCACCGATCCACCAAAGAAAAAAGAAGAAGAAGAAGAGAAAAAAGACGAAGAATTGCGAAGAGGAAGAAGAATTGCAAAGAAGAAGAAGAATTGCGAAGAAGAAGAAGAATTGCGAAGAAGAAGAACAATTGCGAAGAGAAAGAAGAAGATTTGCGAAGAAGAAGAAGAAGAAGAAGAAGAAGAAGAAGAAGAAGAAGAAGAAGAAGAAGAAGAAGAAGAAGAAGAAGAAGAATTGCGAATTGCGAATTGCAAAGAAGACGAAGAAGAAGAATTGCGAAGAAGAAGAAGAAGAATTGCGAAGAAGAAGAAGAAGAATTGCGAAGAAGAAGAAGAATGGATCAGTGGTCTAAAGGTAACGCGCCTGTCTAGAAAGCAAAAAGTCATGGTCGGAAGTGTGCGGTGGTTCGTATCCCGTCTGGTCCCGAAACTGTTCCCCCATCCATTAGACCATGAGTGGTGGTCTGGGCGCTAGTCTTTCGGATGAGACGATAAACCGAGGTCCCGTGTGTTATACAAAATTATGCAGCGCACGTAAAAGAACCCACGGTAACAAGAGAGTTGTCCCTGGCAAAATTCTTAGAAAAAAGCCACTCTGTTAGGGAAAACAAATACAGTTGCAGACCAAAAAAAATGGTGGCGCTCCTCTTGTGGCGACGTACTGTCCCCGGGGAAAGCACCCGAATTTCACGCAGAGAAATCTCGTGACTTAAAGTGGTATAAATGAAATGAAATAAATGAAGAATTGCGAAGAAGAAAAATTGCGAAGAAAAATTGTGAAGAAGAATTGCGAAGAAAAAGAAAAAGAAGGAGAAGAAGAAGAAGGAGAAGAAGAAAAAGTGCGAAGAAGAAGAATTGCGAAGGAAAAGAAGAGAAAGAAGAAGAAGAAGAATTGCGAAGAAGAAGAAGAATTGCGAAGAAGAAGAAGAATTGCGAAGAAGAAGATGAAGAATTTCGAAGAAAAAGAATTAAAAGAAGAAGAAGAAGAAGAAGAAGAAGAAGAAGAAGAAAAGAATTGCGAAGAAGAGGAAGAATTGCGAAGAAGAAGAATTGCGAAGAATTGCGAAGAAGAAGAAGAAGAAGAAGAAGAAGAAGAAGAAGAAGAAGAAGAAGAAGAAGAAGAAGAAAGGAAGAAGAAGAAGAAGAAGAAGAAGAAGAAAAGAAGAAGAAGAAGAAGAAGAAGAAGAAGATTCCAATCAACAATAACACGAGGAACAATTGCAATCGACGAACTAGCAGGGAAGATATACAGGAATTCATTTTCAACATCATCAATGCAACATGTGTGTACCTCCCAAAAAGGAAATGTTTGTCTGATTTCCATCAGCAGACTACCTGAAAAACCAAAACACCTTGGAGTTAGGTGCATCAGTAAGAAACAGAAACAGGCATACTAAAGCAGGAATAATAATTATAACAAACAGAAACAAACAACCAACCATCTTTCCATCCATTCAAGCAAACCAGTCACAATGGTCACGACAACGACAGCAACAACAACAATACAGATGAAAACCATAACACTTATTAAGAAAAGACTGAAAAAAGAAATGTTTTAGCAAGCAAACCGTGGGAATTTAAAGAAAGAAAGTAAGAAAGAAAGAAAAAAAGAAAGAAAATTAAAGAAAGAAAGAAAGAAAGAAGAAACAAGCAAACAAACAGACAAACAAGGTAAAAAAACAAAACGAAAACAAATGGGCCGAAAATAGCTAAAAGAGGAAAGGTCTAAATAAATGAACACATATTGAATTAAAGAATATTTTAAAAAATAAGAAATGGAATAAATGCAAGCCCAAAAAGAATGAAGGAACTAAACACAATCTGAAAAGTGTGGAATAGCACAGAAGGAGAGCAAACAGAAAGAAACAACAGGAGGAAAAGACAGCAACGGAAACACAAGAAAGAAAAACACAAAAAGACTGAGTGAAACATAAATGAAAAGGAAGAAAATGAAATCAAGGAAAAGGAAGAAAGAAATAAAGAAAGACAGACAGACAGACAGAGATAAAGAAAGAAAGGAAGACAGGAAAGAAAGACGGAAAGAAAGGAAGGAAGAACGAAAGTAAGAAAGACAAAAAGAAAGAAAGAAAGAAAGAAAGACATCAATTTGTACGCCTGCTTTTCTGCCTGCCTGCCTGTCTGTGTATTTTTCTGTCTATTTGCCTGTCTCTCTGTCTACCTGACTGTCTGTCTCTCTCTGTCTGTCTGCCTGTCTATCCCTCTTTCTGCCTGTCTGCATGCCTGCCTAACTGTCTGTCTGTCTGTCTCAATTTTTTTTGTCCGTTCATTTGTTTGTCTCATCGGAGGTTCAATTACGTCATTCGGCTGGTTGCTTAACTTCCTTATATTTTTTTGTTAATCTATTTGTTTTGTAGTTTCCATATTTTAAAATATATTTTTGTTTTGTGAGGAGCTTTTTAATTTCTTTACTTTCGCTTATCAATTTTCGTTTTACGTTAGTTGTTTATCCATTTATCCGTTTTCTCCTCCACCCATCTGTTTTCGTTTACTTTTCCAGTCATTGGTTTGCTGTTAGCCGCTAGGCTGCAATAGCCTATCACAGCGCAGGGCACGTGTTCTGCAGGGAGCTTCACGGCACTGCGGCAAATCCCCCATCACACAGGACAAACAGCTCGGCACGCTGAGGGATTGCTCCACGTTTGGTGTGGTGTTGACCCGGCATTTTTCCTTCATTTCTCAGCAAACTGCAGTATTGTTTCAAATCGTAGCTTGTTTTTTCCCCTTCTCCTTGTGCTGTCTCGTCTTCTGTGACGTACATCTTCCCACATTGCTCGTCCTCAACCTCTCCCCTCCAGCCGTATCCAGATTCGTGATGTCGCATCTTCAGGGTCCGAAGTCCACAGGGAGCCCATCAATATTGCGCCGCTGTGAGGCCACCGGCAAGAAGCGCCCTGCACTGCTGCTGTGTCTCTTTGTTGGTGTTCGGTGGTGCCTGTTCTGAGCTAACATACGCAGGACACCACCTACTAAGCCCCCTACTTACATGAATTAGTTCAGTAGGGGAGCCAGTCTCAGTGAGTTGCCCACCCAAGGTGCCAACCACCACAGCACCCCTCCAACTGCCCCCCCCCCCCTGTAAACTCCCAACGCCAATGGCTCCGACCCAAACTCACCACAGGCACAGAAGTGTATGGGCAAACCGAATCTGAGGTCACCATGAGGCCAGGGCATCCAGAATTACCGAATCGGAGACATGGTTTTCATTGAACGATGGTCGAGGATGAAAAGGATGATGTAATGCTGCTGCTGTGGATGTGCGTGTTCTTTGAGACTACTTGACAGGGTTGCACTCTACGCCTTCTATCATAATACACCCCGCGACAACCAAGCCTAAAAGATACAGACACCTGCAGTGTTGGTCAGGTAATTTAAACAACACTCTCAAACTCGAATATGTAAAGTGGATGAGCTGCGTGGTCCCAGTCTTCCCACTAAGCCCACAGCACACTCTCTCTGGGTAGGAGCCGGCCGGAGTCCAAAAAATCCCCATGACTCTTAGGGGATTGGAAACCGCGACCTTTCAGTCCGTACCACAAGGCACTACTAACCACTGCGGCAAGGGCGCTGGCAAATTGTATTAATTTGAAAATCATCAGCGTCACCTCTTCATTGTTGGTTATTTCCAAACATTAGTCAGTGACGTTTTCTCCATAACTAAAACACGTCACAATAAAATTGTGTGTATTTTTTGCTTGATTGCTTGCCCTGTCGTGTCATGTAATAAATAAACATTTGTAGTTTTTTTTAGACACAATAAATCAAGAAACATTCACGACCCAGTCTACCAACCAAGCAACAAACCAAGAAACACATATTCTTAACACACACAAACACACACACAAAATACGCACGCACGCACGCACGCGCACACACACACATACATACACACACATTCACACACACACACACGCACGCACGCACGCACGCACGCACACAGGGGGCGGGATAGCCTGGTGGTTAGAGTGATGCATCCGTGATCTACTGACCCGGGTTCGATTCTCGTTCAAGAGGATTTTCCCTTCGGTGTTAACATCAGTGCAGACTCCACTCTCCCCAAAAGTCCTTCGGGTGAGACTATAAACCGAGGTCCCGTGTGCGAACGCACGTATAACATCTTGTATACACGTTAAATCATGTACCGCTTTTCGTAGGAGAAGGCCATTGTGTGCCGGTGGGAACAGCTTACAAAATGAACAAAACTGCATACGCACGGGGACTGGATGAAAAAAGCACATAAGTGCTTATTCCATTACCCTCGATATAAAATAATTAAATAAATAAATAAAAAAACACACACACACACACACACACACACACACACACACACACGTGCAAAACAAACAAAAAATAGCTATGTTGAAGTTGCACGGTCGCGACAAGAGCTACAACCACAGCGATGCAGCAACACTGACAGCAAACCTCTTCTCCTGAAAACAACACACACAACAACAACACAACAACAAAACAACTGCTCCATCCTCATTTAGATGAGAAGATAAACAGAGATCCCGTATGCGGCAGGTATTTAGCGCACGTAAAACAAAACACGGCAGCACAAGAACTGTCCCTGGCAAAATGATGCGGAGTAAAGCCACTCTGCTAAGGAAGTAAACACACACGGGAACAGGAAAAGAGACAGAGACAATGTCTAACGCTGCTTCTGTGGACAGTGCTCTCCCGGGGAAGAGAAGCCCGATTTTGGGGGTTGTTGTTTTTTTTGCATTTTGCAGGGTGCCGTGACTGAACATGGTAAAAAACTTCAAATCAATTCAAAGCAAATCATTTCAATCAAATCAGTTCAAAGCAAATCAATGCACGAAATCGGAATGCGGCTACCTTCATAGAGGCACACAATGGTCGTAAACCAAAATGTCACCATTGGGGAACTGCGGAGCTTAAGCCAAGGAAACGACAGCAAATTCCAGTCAAATCATGTCAAGTCAAGTCAAGTCAAATCAAATCATGTCAAGTCAAATCATGTCAAGTCATGTCAAGTCAAATCAAATCATGTCAAATCAAATCATGTCAAGTCATGTCAAATCAAATTATGTCAAATCAAATCGTGTCAAATCAAATATGTTAAGTCATGCCAAATCATGTCAAATAAAGTCACGTTAAGTCAAATCAAATCAAGTTAAGTCAAATCCAATCCAATCCAATTCAACCCAATCCAATCAAACCAAAATAAATTTAAAAAATCAAAATCAAATACAAAATCAAATCAAATCAAATAACATAAAAATCATATCAAAATGAAATGAAATCAAATCAAATCAAAATCAAAAAAATGCAAGACAAGCATTCATGGCTATCATCAGCTATAGTCGGGAGAGCAGCATCAGCTATACCAGCAGCAGTTATTTCCAACACCACTCCTGATGGCAACATCCACACATTTTAAACACGAATAAAATCCAGCTTTCACTGCAATAGAGTAACTCGTGCAAGCTATTTATTGAAAGTGCAAAACACGATACCCATAATTATAGACTTTTCTTCCAGTGAGGATAGGCCAGCTTTTTTATTTTCTTAGATTGGAACGCATATCGGTTTTTTAGCCTGTAAATATTCATAGGAATAGCATCACTAACGACATTAACGTCACAAACATCGTCATTATCCGCAAAACATATAAAACAAGATAATAAAGCCCGATAGAAAAAACAAACAAAAAAGAGTAGGAAAAAATGACAAAACAATAATAAAGAGAGAACGAAAGGACACAGAGAAAAGGGGACAAATATGGAACGGCAGAAAGACAGAAAGGGCGTATGTGAATATGCGCAGACCCATCTGTATAAATGCGTGTACAGGTAAGATTAAATCAGAGTGGCTTTTAGTGACAAATTAACAGGGTTTATTCTATGATGGGGAAGGGAAAGGTCAATTTTAAAGAGACAGAATAAAAAATATATAAAAGAGGCAGAGAGTTTCGAAAAGAAAGAAAAATAGACAGGAGGCAGACAGACAGACAGACAGACAGACAGACAAGCATATTGGACAAACAAGCAGAAACAAGTATATTATAAAACAGTACGAAGTGTAGCTTTAAAACTATTTATTTTACGTAAGGCATACAAACCTGTTCCTAAATTTCTGAAACGAAAATCCTCACAAATACTTTGGAAAGAATAATCACAGAGTACAAACACTATCTCGTTTTCTTCAACTTTTTTTTCCCTCCGTGAAAAAAAAGAGAATAATTCCAGCTTTCACAAGTTCACTTCACTTTTGGAGGTGGGAGCGAGGAATCACAGAACTCCCTGAGAACTAAAACCACATTTGTAAACCACTACTAAACAAAAAAACACTGGCATCACCAACATCCAAGTCTTCCTCATTCCAGAACAAAAAAACTAACAAACAAACAAAGAAAACACCCGAACCACAACAGTTTCTCTCTTCTTCTATCTCTGTCTCTCACACTTTCTATCTCTCTATGACTCTTTCCGCTCTCGAACTGGTAGAAAGTCGAACTGAGCGTCCCCTCTGCGCCTGCGTGTGAGCGAGAACGTCTTTGTGCCGCGCTGGGGCAGACTGGCAGACAGTCAGTGGGGCAGCCGGGAGAGTACGCGCTGGCGCAGGGGTAGAGTAAAGGTGGAGATGGGGAGGGGATTTGTGAAAAGAGAGAGAGAGAGAGAGAGAGAGAGAGAGAGAGAGAGAGAGAGACAGACAGACAGAGACAGAGACAGAGAGAGTGGGAGATACAGACACAGAGAGAGAGGGGGAGAGGGGGAGAGAAAGAGAGGGGGAGAGACAGAGAGAGGGGAGAGAGAAACAGAGAGTGAGAGGGACTGAGGGAGAGGGGAGAGAAAGAGAGGGAGAGAGAGAGAGAGAGAGAGAGAGAGAGAGAGAGAGAGAGAGAGAGGAGAGAGAGAGAGAGAGAGAGAGAGAAGAGAGGAGACAGACAGACCGAGAGAAAAGAGAGACAGAGTCAGAGACAGAGAGCAGAGGTTGCCCTTCTGGGATGATTGAAGTGTTTTTGACTTGACTTGGCTTGACAGAGAAAGAGGAGATAGCAAGAGACAGAGACAGAGACAGAGAGACAGAGAGAGAAACAGAGACAGAGACAGAAAGAAGAAGAAGAAGAATGATGATAATAATAATAATAATAATAATAATAATAATAATAATAATAATAATAAATAATAATAATAATAATAATAATAATAATGATAATAATAACATGGAATTTATACAGCGCTATATCTTGCAAAAAACAAATCAAAGTGCTTTCATTCATCCTAGTCTTTCGTATGCAGCCAGCTACAACTAATAGATTTTTTACAAGTTCAAATGTAAACACACACACACACAAAGGTTGTTCACTCCACAGGGTAATGGGCGATTTGGTTGTTGAGGGCAGGGACAGAACTGAGATGAAACAAGAGGGGAGAATCTCAGGTTTGAAAAAAAAGTGTCTTTAGGCTGGATTTAAAAGCATCATAAGTAGGCTTTTGGCAGAGAGAGAGAGAGGGGGAGGTCATTCCAGATCGATGGACCAGAAACAGAAAGAGCGACGGCCAATAGTGGACTGGTTGAATCTAGGTCTTCTTAAGCACAAGGTATCTGCAGCAGAGCGGAGGAAACGAGAAGGAGTGTACAGGTGAAGACATTCACTGAGGTAGGAAGGTGCTGTTTAGTGGAGACATGTGTAACAGAGGGTACATATCTTATAGTTGACTCTCTGTAGCACAGGCAGCCAGTGGAGACATGTGTAACAGAGGGTACATATCTTATAGTTGACTCTCTGTGGCACAGGCAGGCAGTGGAGAGATCGCAAAGAGAGGAGTAATGGGCTCAGACTTTTTTTCTTTCTGAGGACTAGTCGAGCTGCGGAGTTTTGTACACGTTGAAGTGGCTGGATAGATGATGCTGGCAGACCAGCCAACAGAGAATTGCTATAGTCCAGACGTGAGAGGATGAGAAACATGACTAGTTTTGCTGTTGCATCAGCGGACAGGTACTTTCGAACCTGCAATTATACGCCGTAATTGTTAGTAGCACGACTGGCAGGTTTGGGTGATGAATTGTTGCATGGAGTGTCTGCTATCGATAACAACCCCTAGATATTTCACTGCAGTGGATAGAGTGGATAGAGAAAATAGACGGAGACAGAGAGAGAGATAGAGAGAGAGAGACAGACAGACAGAGAGACAGAGAGAGACAGACAGAAAGACAGAGAGACAGAGAGAGACAGAGCGAGACAGAGAGAGGTAGAGAGAGACAGAGAGACAGAGACAGAAAGAGACAGAGACATCAATAGACACAGAGAGAGAAACAGAGGCAGAGACAGAAATAGACAGAGACAGAGAGAGAGCGAGAGATGCAGAGACAGAGAGAGACAGAGACAGAGAGAGACAGAGAGAGACACAAAGAAAAACAGAGTCATAGAGACAGAGACAAAGAGAGACAGTGACATAGAGAGACAAAAGAAAGACAGAGATACAGACAGAGATACAGACAGAGATAGAGACAGAGAGAGAGACAGAGAGAGAGACACGGAGAAATAGAGACACAGAGAGACAGAGACATAGAGAGATATATATAGAGACAGAGACAGAGAGAGACAGAGATAGGGACACAGACAGACAAAGAGCCAGAGAGACAGAGAGAGAGAGAGAGAGAGAGAGAGTGTGGTGTTTGTTTGTGTGTGTGTGTGTGTGTTTGTGTGTGTGTGTGTGTGTGTGTGTGCGTGAGTGTGCGTACTTGTGTGCGTGTGCATGTCTGTGTGAGTGTGTGAAGGTGTGTGTGTGTGCTGTGCGTGTGTACTTGCGTGTGCTATGTGTGTATGTGTGTGTGTGTGTGTGTGTGTGTGTGTGTGTGTGTGTGTGTTGTGTGTGTAGGTGTATGTGTGTGTGTGTGTGTGTGTTTGTGGATTTTTTCTCTAACCTGTGCGTGTGTTTGTGTGTGGTTTAAAAAAAAATGTGTTGTGTGTGTGTGTTTGTGCGTGTACTTGTGGTTTGTATTTATGTTTTTCCTGCGTTCGCTGTCTCTGTCTCTATGTCGGTCTGTTGTGTGTGTGTGTGTGTGTGTGTGTGTGTGAGTGGGTGTGTGTGTGTATGTGTGTGTGTGCGCGTTTGTGTGCGTGCGTGTGTTTTGTGTGAGTCTGTGTGTGTGTGTGTGTGTGGTGTGTGTGTGTTGGTGTTGTTGTTTGCGTGTGTGTACTTGTGCTCTGTATCTTGGTTTGTGTGTGTGTGCACCATATCTTGCTCTGTGTCGTCTGGTGTGGTTGTGACTGTGTTGTGTTGTGGTTTGATGTGTGTGGTGTTGTTTGTTTGTTGTGTCTACATATGTGTCCTTTCTGTCGTGTCGTGTTGTGTTTTGTCTGTGTGGGTATATACTTGTTGTTCGTGTCCTGTGTGTTTCTGTTGTCTGTGCGTAGATAAACTGTGGGTTTGTGTCTGTGTGTTTTGTAGCTACATCTGTATCTGTCTCTGTGTCAGTCTGTTTTTGTGTTGTGTTGTTGTGTGTGTGTTGTTGTCGTTCTGGGCTGTTATTATATCTGTGCGTTTTTGTCTACTTTTTCTCTGGTTCTTCTCTTTGCATTATGTCTTTCTGTCTGTTGTATGTAGTCTCGTCCTGTGTATGTAGCTGTGCCTCCTGTGTAGTATTATGTCTGTCTCTGTGTATGCTATGTTAACTGTTCTGTGTGTATGTATGTCTGTCTCTGTGTGTATGTCTGTCTGTCTCTGTGTGTATGTATGTCTGTTTTTGTGTGTATGTGTGTTTGTCTCTGGGTTTCTCTATTTTTGATTTGTAACTCTGGTTCTGCAACTGATTGTAAATGCAGACGACACTCAGATTCTAAGCAGTGACACTCCTGAAAATCTGCCTTCTCTGTTGACAAATATGGCCTACTGTTTCCAAGATATCTAAAAGTGGATGGTAGAGAACAAGTTACAACTAAACCCTGATAAAACTGAAGCCACGCTTGTAGGAACCAAACACAAACTCTCTTCCATTACAACAGCGTCAATACAATTTGGCAATGCATCAGTCCCTCTATCCACTGCTGTGAAGTATCTAGGGGTCATTATCGACAACACACTGTCTATGCAAAAATTCATCACCCAGACCTGCCAGTTGTGCTACTATCAATTACGGCGTATTAGTGCAATTCGAAAGTACCTGCCCACTGATGCAACCGCCAAACTCGTGACATCTCTCATTCTTTCACGTCTGGACTATTGTAATTCTCTTTTGTCTGGTCTGCCAGCATCATCTATCCACTCCCTTTAACATATTCAAAACTCTGCAGCTCGTCTAGTCATCAGAAAGAAAAAAAACAATATGAGCACAATACTCCTCTCTTGCGATCTCCCCACTGGCTGCCTGTGCCACAGAGAGTAAATTATAAGATCAGTACCCTCTGTTACAAATGTCTCCACTAAACAGCACTTTCCTACCTCTGTGAATGTCTTCACCTGTACACTTCTTCTAGGTCCCTTCGCTCTGCTGCAGATACCTTGTACTTACGAATGCCTAGATTCAGCCAGTCCACCGTTGGCCGTCGCTCTTTCTCTGTTTCTGGTCCATCGATTTGGAATGGCCTCCCTATCTCTCTTGGCCAGAGGCCTTCTTGTGACACTTTTAAATCCGGCCTTAAGACTCATTTCTTTCAAACCTAAGATTTCCCTCCCCTGTTTCATTTCATAGCTGTCCCTGCTTTTTCTTTTTCTTTTTTTTTTTCTTTCATCTGGCGCTGGTGCCTTTCGGCGTCGCGGGGAGACACAGACGTCTGTCTGCAGCAAGGCGGGAGGCTTGATGTAGTGACAGGTCATGGACTTGCAGGGTGTCAGCCACGGAGTCGCTCCATCGTCTCCTTGGTCTACCTCTGGCTTTCCAGCCATTGTATTTGATGGTGTATGCCCGTAGGGCTGGTTGGTTGGGCGGCATTCTAGTGAGGTGACCAAACCACCTGATCATTTGTTGTTCGATGTGGTGGAGAATTGGTGTTAGTCCGACCATGTCTCTGATCACCTCATTCTTGATCTTGTTGCGTCTGGTCTTGTTGGCAGCTTTTCTCAGGCAGCGCATTTCACATGTGACCAATTTTCTCTCTAAGGCTTTTGTTAGGGCCCATGTCTGACACTGGTATGTGAGTGTTGGAACGAAGATGGCGTGGATGAGTTTTGCCTTGGTGATCATTGGGATGCTGGAATGTTTTAGAAGGGGGGCGAGTTGGTAACTGTCTGCGTTCGCTTTCTGGCATCTTGTTTCTATCTCTCTCTCCAATTTTCCATCTTCAGTGAAGAGGCTGCCAAGGTATTTTAATTCTTTGGTCTGTTTCAGCTGGGTGCCGTTGATGTTGATGTCCAGCTTTCCTGGATTTCTGCTGACAGACATAACTTCTGTTTTGGTGATACTGATCTTCATGTCATACCTCTCGCAGCTTGTGTTGAGTTGGTCTGTGTGTTCTTGAAGAGCTGCTTTGTTCTGATTCATCAAGGACTGGTCGTCAGCAAATAATAGTTTGTTCATGGTCTCAAGATCTGGGTTGGCTTCCTTTGTAATCTGGTCCATGTAGATCACGAAGAGAAGGGGAGAGAGTACGCAGCTTTGCCTGACCCCTGATGTAACCGGGAACCAGTCGGGTGTTCCACTGGCTTTTCGGACTGCGCTCATACTGTTGGCATAGATTGCTCTGATGTTATCAAGCAACTGCCCCTTCACGTCGTACTGCTCCAGGATCTTCCAGAGCTTGTCTCTGTTGACTCGATCGAAAGCTTTTTCTTGATCAACGAATACTGTATGCAGGTCTTGGTTGTATTCGATGGCTTTTTCACACAGCTGTCGGAGTGCGAAAATGGCATCTGTGCACTCTCTTCCTTTCCGAAAGCCAAACTGGGCATTGCTCATTAGGTGTTCTGCTTTGGCTCTTGTGCGCTGTTCCAGAATCTTTGCATACATTTTCCCTACATGGCTGAGAAGTGAAATGCCTCTGTAGGTGCTGCAGTCTCTCTTGCTGCCCTTCTTCCAAATTGGCACCACTATTGCATTTAGCCAGTCCATTGGTACTTTCCTCTCTTCCCATGCTTTCTGGAAGATGATGGTGAGCCACTTAACTCCCGTTTCTCTGCAAGCAAGGATGGCTTCAGTTGTTATGCCGTCATCGCCTGCCGCTTTGCCCTTTGGGCTGGTCTTAATTGCTTTTCTTGTTTCAGCTTCAAGGATTTGGGGCTCTAACTGGTCTTTATAGCGTGGTGAGAACTGAGAGCTGGAAGCTTGTACTCCAGATGGGTTTAAAATAACCTTCCCATCGTTTCAGAATTTCCTCTTCTTTGTGCAGTGCCTCTCCATTTGCATCATTCACTACTGTTGTTTGGATTGAATGGCTCATCTCTTGCTCTCATCGTCTTCACACTTTTGAAACATTCTCCCTGCTTTTCAACAGCCCAAAATTCCATGTGTGTGTGTGTGTGTGTGTGTGTGTGTGTGTGTGTGCGTGTGTGTTTGTGTGCATTTGGACTTGTTAGAATTATTACTTGCTATTGGTTGCATGACTGTGTGAGAATGAGGTGAGGAAGCGCTTTTATTTGGCTGTGCAAGATACAGCGCTATATAGATTCCATTATTATTATTATTATTATTATTATTATTATTATTATTATTATTATTATATTACTATTAATATTATTAATAAAATAATAATGATATTTTTTCCCGTTTCTCAATTTATTTCTGCGTGGTTCTGTCTGTCTGTTGGACTCTGTCTCTCTGTCTTTCTGTATGTCTGTCTCTCTCTGCCTCTCTTTTCTATCTCTCTCTCTTTCTTTCTCTTCTCTCCCTCTCTCTCTCTTCTCTTCATCTTTCTTACTATTCTCTGACTCTCTTGCCCCTCTCTCTCTCTTTCTCTCTCTATCTTCTCTCTCTTTCTTTCTTTCTTTCTTTATCTTCTCTCTCTCATTCTCTTTCTTTCTCTCTCTCTATCTCGCTATCTCGCTTTATCTCTCTCTCTTCTCTCTCTCTCTCTCTCTCTCTCTCTCTCTCTCTCTCTCTCTCTCTCTCTCTCTCTTCTACCTTATCTCTTCTTCTCTCTGTCTCTCTCTTTTTTCTCTTCTTTTTTCTCTCTCTCTTCTCTCTCTCACTCTCTCTCTCTCTCTTTCCTCTTTCTTTTCTCTCTCTTCTCCTCCCTCTCTCTTCCTCCTCTCTCTCTTCTCTCACTCCCTCTGTTTCTCTCTCTTCCATCTCCCTCTCTCGCTCTCTATTCTCTCGCTTACTCTCTTTCATTCTCTTCTCTCTCTCTCTCTCTCTCTCTCTCTCTCTCTCTCTCTCTCTCTCTCTCTCTCTCTCTCTCTTCTTTTCTTTCTTTTCTCTTTCTCTATCTCTCCCTCTTCTCTCTCCTTCTCTCCTTCTCTCATTCTCCTTAGCAGTGCCTATCCATGTTTGGCTTATTCCTGTTTATGTTTACTTTAAAAAAAATATGTTTTTCATGTATGAAATTAGATTGGGATGAATTTGCATGGAAAGTCCATCATCAATGTATGTATTTTTTCTTTCTTTATATCATTCTTCATGCTATGTATTGCACATTAATTACTTTCGATTTTTTTTTTTTCAGAGGGCTGGATGTAAAAAAGCTATTGTTATGCTTATTCTATAACCCTCTATAAATAAAATTTGTTCATTTGTTCATTTGTTCATTTGTTCATTTGTTCTTCTCTCCCTCTTTCTCTCTCTCTCTCTCTCTCTCTCTCTCTCTCTCTCTCTCTCTCTCTCTCTCTCTCCTCTCTCTCTCTCTCTCTCTCTCTCTCTCTCTCTCTCTCTCTCTCTCTCCTTTTCTCGTTTATTTTTGTTTTTCCCCCTTTATTATCGTTTTGCAAGAGTGCAAATAGCCATTTTTGGCCTGTTTGTGTTTTGTGTTTTGGAACTTTTTGAATGGGCGTCTTTAAGAGATTTTTTCAATTGTTATTGTTATACTACTTGCATTTATTTGTCGATTTGAAACATTTTTTGTGTGAACACTACTTGCTCACTTGATATTATTTAACGAGTTGAAAGTGGGTTTTTTCATCTTTTTGTGTGAACACTTTACTTGCTTACTTGAATTGAGACTTATATTGTATTCAACATTCGTTATGTTTCATCACTGATTTTCATGTTATAATTTTAGGATGTCAGAAAATAAGCCTGGGATAAAAGAAAATGGACATAGAGTAGGGCATTTAAACATTAATCACATGATCAACAAATTAACAGAAATATCATCAATTTTGACAAATTCGGGACACTCTTTTCATAAATTCGGATTCTCAGAATCTCGATTATCTTCAAACATTTCCAATAACAATATATCGTTCCCTGGCTACAATAGTGTACGTAAAGATCCTATGCAAGACAGAGAAACAGGTTTACTACTGTACATCCATCAGTCACTGTGATTCAAAAGAATAGATAGTTTAGAACAACATAATGTACAAGCACTCTGGGTCGAAATTCAAATAAAATATAATAAACCAATTCTCTTATGTTTTCTTTACAGGAATCCAGCTGAGAGAGTCGACTGGATTGATCATTTTATTTCAATGATGGACGAGGCTTACAATTAGTCAAGTGAAATTATAGTGTTAGGAGACTTTATTATAGATTTATTAAAAGATAACTATAATTGGAACCTCACTTATAAATCCTATGGTCTAACTCAATTAATACAATCACCGACACGTAAAACCAATGTATCCAATACACTAATTGATCATTTATATGTTACTGATCCCAAAAGTATTATAGAAACAGCTGTCCCTGAGTGTGGTTGCAGTGATCATTTTCCTATTTGCTTTACATGGTCCTCAAAGGGTGCAAAAATTCCGAAACTGAGTCACAAAACAATTATTTTTCGAAATTGTTCCAAATTTGACAGTGAAAATTTCATTTCCGATCTTCTTCTTTCTCCTCTCAATAGCGTCTATCAATATACAGATCCTGATCAGGCTTTAGAAGTTTGGCATAGTATTTTCCTTAATGCATACAACAAACATGCTCCTTTACAGACCAAAAGAGTTAGATATCGAATAAAACCTCCATGGCTAACCGATGAAATCCAAAATGCTATATATCACAGAGACTATTTGTTAAAACATGATTGCCGTGAAAACTATAAAAAGCAAAGGAATAAAGTAACTTATCTGATACAAGCTGAGAAAAAAAATATTTTCTCTATCTGATAAATGAAAAGAAAAATAGCAGATCTATATGGAAAGCTATAAATCAGTTAACTAATAAAAACGCAAAGTTGTCAAGAAATATCAGCAGACAAATTAAACTTCCATGTTTCCACTGTGGCTAAACAGATAATACAATCTGATGATTCTAATAACAATGACTTAGATGAATTACAAAAATACCGCCTTGAAAAAAACATTCGTTCTTTTGTTGACGTGCATCCTTTAAGTGTTCAAGAAGTTTCCATAGCGTTAAAACGATTAAAACAGACTGGCAGTCGTGCCATTGATGGAATTGATGGTACAATTCTGAAACTATCTTCTCAAGTTATAGCGGAAACTCTCACATATATTTACAATCTTTGTCTGGATAAACAATACTTCCCTAAGGCCTTAAAACAAGCAACAATTATTCCCTTGTTAAATCAGGAAATACTGCTGATCCATCTAACTTCAGACCTATTTCTATATTATCAGTTCTTTCAAAACCCTTGGAACAACATATACATAAGTGTATTCTTTCCCATCTAAACAAGTATAACCTTATACACCCAGATCAGTTGGGGTTCAGAGAACATCACTCATGCCATACAGCTTTAAAAGATCTGATAGATCGATGGTTATCAAACATAAATTTAAAAAACAATTTGCAGGAGTTTTATTTGTTGATTTCGCTAAAACGGTTGATGTTATAAATCATAAACTTCTCCTTAAAACGCTATCAGCTTACAAACTATATCTCAACACACTAAATTTAATCTCATCTTTTCTTTCTGATAGACAGCAAAAAGTGTCTTTAAACGCATCTATCTCCAGTTTTCGTCCAAACGTTTATGTTATACCTCAAGGCTCTGTTTTAGATCGTTTGCTGTTCTAATTGTATATCAACGATCTTTCTTTATTTATAAGAACTCAGTGCGAAATGTTTGCAGATAACACCACCTTATAAATAGCTAAATCAAACGCTCATGAAGTCTATGATACCATGCAAAAAGGTATTGATCACCTTGTTAAATGGACACATTTAAACCATATGGCTCTTAACCCACATAAAACTAAATTTATGTTAGTCACAAACAGACGAAAGCGTCAGAATCTTACTCAGACATTACCAGATCTTTATATATTTCTAATGTAAAAGTTGACCAAGTAGTAAATCACAAAGTCCTAGGTGTAACGATAGACAATAACATATCATGGTCAAAACATTTTGAAAGACTAACTGCAAATATTGCATCAAAATTGTATCAGTTTAGAAAAATAAAAATAAACCTTTTCAGACCTTCATACAAGAAAACTATTCTTTTATGCATATATTCAGTGTAATATTGATTATGGTTCTACACTGTGGGATCTAGCTAGCAAAAATATTTAAACCGTTAATAAGTGTTCATAAAAGAGCCATAAAAATTACCAGTGGCAAATCAACTTCATTAATAGCATCTGACTATAAACAAGTAAATGTTCTACCTCTCGAAGCAAAACTTCTATACAATAAAGGGATTTTTATGCATAAAATACTGCACGGAAATGCTCCATTTGTTCTTAAGAACATTATTATTAATGAATATCGACATTCACATAAACTGAACCTTCCTTTTACGACTATTACTCTATGCAAATCTAGTCTAAAATATTCTGGAGGATGGTTGTGAAATAATTTACCAGAATTCACAAGATCTGAATTGAACTTAAAAAATTCAAAAACAGGTTGTACATTTTCCTTATGGACCTATCTGA
>CM054162.1:1813339-1828339 GCA_028751875.1 Rapana venosa
AAAGCAAGGTATTGGACTCCAGAAACACGTACATAGTAAACTTTCCATTATTGAACCCACATATTGAAATTGAATAAACACAAGTACAAAAATACAAACATGGAACATTTAAGGCATGGATTATTCTTTACAATTATCAGGCTAAGTATTAACACACGCACACACACACACACACACCACACACACACACACACACACACACACACACACACACACATACACACACACACACAACACACACACATACACACACACACCACACACACAACACACACACACACACACACACAACACACACACACACACCACACAGAGTTGCCATTTACCTCGATCTTACAATCTGAAACATGGACTGCATGAAATCATATTATGTAAATAGTATTATGTTCTCTCTCTCTCTTCTCTCTCTCTCTCTCTCTCTCTCTCTCTCTCTCTCTTCTCTCTCTCTCTCTCTCTCTCTCTCTCTCTCTCTCTGTCTCTCTGTGTGTCTGTCTGTCTGTCTGTCTGTCTGTGTATGTGTTGTTGTGTGTATGTGTGTATGCGTACGTGCGTGCGTGCGTGCGCGTGTGTGTGCGTGTGTGTGTGTGTTTCTTCGATTTTACGTCTGTTCACTAAAAGTGATATTAGACGATGGAGGCAGGGGAGGGGGAGGGGGGCAGCATAATGAGATAAGGGCTTTAAGTAAAAGATTTGCGTGTTGAAATGAATGCACATATGTTGCATGGCAAAGAAACACAAACATTAACAAACATAGAACACTTGAAAAATACTCTTAAGTTGGAACAGAAACAATTGTGAACTACTTGTAACGGCAGCTGTGAATCAAGCAAACTGTAAGTCCCGACGATCATACTTTACAAAAAATGGAATACTGGGGATTGCAACAGAGACAATGCTATCTCACATATTAACTCTGGATAAGTTAAAACTTTATGCAGAGACTTATCTTGAAATGATGGTAAACACTTTTTTAAACATTGACATTGATACAAAACATGAACATTCGAAAATTTTTCACAGCATATACATTGTATATTTTTGACAAATTTTGCTCTAAAGGCATTTAATTTCAATCTGTAGACTAGAGAAACATTTTTTCTAGTACAGATTTTCGAAAGCCGTACTGAGTACAAAGAATGTTCTCCATATCCAGAGCTGAACAAGTGTGCTGGGGATAACCAGCCTCTTCCTGTTTCTTTTCCGAAGATAAGAGAAATATTTAAAACAGTTGCATAGCTATACAGTTTGCTGCCTTTTTGGCAGCTTTGTCAACTTGTTCATATGTGTTTGTGTGTGTGGTGTTGTTGTGTGTGTGTGTGTGTGTGTGTGTGTGTGTGTGTGTGTGTGTGTGTGTGTGTGTGTGTGTGCTGGGATGGCAAAAGGAATCAACTTGTGTTTATCTGTGTCAGATCGAACTTTAATAAGCTCGTGGGCTGTTATAGCATCAGATCTAACAACTAGAATACCCAATCCAATCAAGTAATATAGTACTGTTTGAAGGGTGCGCCTTATGTTCTTCTCCAACAGTTATGAGCTAATCATTATTGCTTATTGCAATACACGCCGCGTGGACAACTATCAAAGCTAGTGATGAAAGCAATATAGTTGCATCTTTTCTAAAGTGTAAGGTAATTTGTCTGCACATCGATTTGATGAAACGAAGATAGCTTACCACAAACAGCCTGTCCATTGACTTCAGCCTCCCGTGTGAGTATTACTTATGTCAAGTTTATCATACCATTATCTATGCTCTTTCATTAGAACACACACACACATACACACATGCGTGCTCGCGCATGCATACTCTCTGTGTCTCTGTCTCATTGTCTCTGTCTGTCTTTCTAACTCTCTGCCTGTCTGTCTGTCTCTTGCTATCTGTCTCTCGCTCTCTGACACACATACACACTCACATACACACACACGCTCACACACACACACTCACACACACACACACACACACACACACACGCTCACACACACACACACTCACACACACACACGCTCACACACACACATACACACACACACACACACACACACACACAACACACACACACACACACACACATTGTTTCTGTCTGACTAAACTGCCTTGCACTCCAGACAGTGGATGATCGATATTTGCTCATGCGTGAAATGCTGTTACTTCTCTACCCTTGCCTGCACTTCATCTTCCAGCACCTGCTACCCTTCCCTTCTAAAACCTACACAGAAAAAAAAGGAAAGTGTAATTAGAATAAGCACAAAATGCCGCCCAAGCAACAAGAAACGAAGAGACAGAGAAGCAAGTCAGGAACCAAAACACAATCGTGTAACAGCTGTAAGATTCATTACATCTTCACAATGATTGCTGCTTTTTTACGGGATTGATTGTTTTATTACAAACATACAGAAATACTTCATTGTTCATAGATTACGTCCCTTCATTGCTATATTTCCCTAGTATGGTTGTTTATTTATGTGGTTCCTTTGCCCTTATGTCTGAGTTTGGTTTTTTGTTAACGTGCTTGTATCACAACAATAGTACATATCAATTATTTCAGTTTAGATCTGATTATGTGCACTTTGATATTTTTGTTCATAACTTCATTTCCAATTTGGCTACCTGTTTCTTAAAGAGGGAAGTACAAACTTAGTACCACCTGTTTCAAATGTTCCACAAATCTGCACCCCCTTATATCTGCATCTGTCTTCACCTGTACACTCCATCTCGTTCCCTTCGTTCGGCCGCTGATACTGTGTGCTTTTGAACTTCCAGATTCAAGCAAACCACTGTCGGCTGTCCTCTTTATCTGTGGTCCATCCATCTGGAACGACCTGCCTCCTCTATCCCTTTTGGCCAAGAGGCAACACCTAGTGCTGTCTAATACAGCCTCGAAACACGTTTAGTTCCTGCCTGATATCTTCCCCTCATCATTCATACACTCCAACAGCAACCCCAGTCTTTATCACCGAGTGTGTGTGTGTGTGTGTGCGTGTGTGTGTGTGTGTGTGTGTGTGTGTGTGTGTGTGTGTGTGTGTTGCGTGTGTGTGTGTCTGTGTGTGGGGGGGGGGCGTGCGTGCGTCCGTTTGTGTGTCTGTGTGTGCGTATGAATTTGATATATGTTCATCTCATTCAAAGGGACGAGTGCATGCGTGTACAATTTTTTTTAAAATATAAGCGTTCTGATATAAATTCCAGTAGTAGAAGTAGTAGTAGTAGTGTAGTAGTAGTAGTAGTAGTAGTAGTAGTAGTAGTAGTAGTAGTAGTAGTAGTAGTAGTGATATGATGACGATGATGATGATGATGATGAGGAGGAGGAGGAGGAGGAGGAGGAGGAGGAGGATGGTTCTGCTGCTGCTGCTGCTGCTACTGTTGCTGCTGCTGCTGCTGCTGCTGCTGCTGCTGCTGCTGCTGCTGCTGCTGCTGCTGCTGCTGCTACTGCTGCTGCTGCTGCTGCTGCTGCTGCTGATGATGATGATGATGATGATGATGATAATGATGGCATAATCTTAGTATCTTGTTATTACTGAAAATCCGTATCTTGCTTTTCCAACGTGAAATGCTATGCTAAAACGTATTTCCTGTATAATGTCACAAACAGGAATAAGGGAATGTGTGTGTGTGTGGGGGGGGGGGGGGGGGGGGTGGAGGGGGGATTATTAACATGTCAACATCGCCAGACCAGCCACAAACCATAATGAAAACGATTTAATAGTAATGAACACACAACCGAATAGGCATGATTTCATGACGTCATTTAAAACCGTTCAAAGACCATCTTGCCCGAATCATTTCCCCCATCCACTAGACCTTGATTGTTTGTCTGTTGCTAGTTTATCGAGTAAGATGATAAACCGAGGTCCCGTATGTAGCCGGCATTTATCGCACGTAAAAGAACCTACGGCAACAAGATAATTGTCCCTGGAAGAATTGTGCAGACAAAAGCCACTCTTATAGGGAAACAGAATCACATGCAGACCTAAACAGACAAAGAATGGGTGGTGCTGAACTTGTGGCGACGCTCTTTCCATGGGAGAGCAGTCTGAATTTGATTGCAGAAACTTCTGCCATGATTTAAAGTGGTATTTACACACAAATTCCAAAGCACAGAATAGGAAGTTTGAAAGCAAGGCAGACAGAGAGGGCTGTGGCTATACAGGTCTTTTGAAATTGGTCGATATTGCTTTATGAGAACAAGGTATTGGTACACGACCATCATAGACGGGAGCGAGATCATCTCCTGGTCTGTGCAATCCCACAAGAGCACTTTTGATTAAGGCGTTAGTGAACGCCTCAGTGACAAAGACAACAAACTAAAGTGGTACAGCCACGTCACACAAACATCTGGGCTGTCCAAGACTGTCCTACAGGTAAAAGTATAATGAGGGAGACGAAGAAGCAGACAGAGGAAACGATGGGAAGATCTACAACATCAGAGAGTGGACTAGCCTTGAGTGGAACGATTTGCTACGGAAAACTGAAAAAACGGAGAGGAGTGGAGGAAGCTGGCTGCAAACTCATCAGTAGTGCTCCAGTGTTTGACTAGACAACATAGCAGGTTAAAAAGAGATGGCGAAAAACAATGGCTCAGAAACACCAATTTGTAGAATGTGTGTTGATAGTGCCAGTATGTGGAATCGAGAGAATATCGATAACAGGATCATTATCAGAACACACACACATGTCACTAGTGTCTTTGTGTTGGTATTTTTGCATATCGGTAAGGAAATATCAAAGTCACTGGCTTCTTTGATGTGAAATGTCATTAGCTTTGGGTTTGTTGTTGTCGTTTTTTTTGTTGATGCTGTGTGTGTGTTTGCTATGAACAACATGTACCTTTGTGTCTGAGTTTTTCCTTCTGTGCCTGTCCCTCTGCCTCTCTGTCAATGTGTCTCACCTTTTTGTTTTTATCTGTCTCTGTCAGTTACTGTGCCTCTGTTTCTGCCTATGTCTGTGTTTGTGTGTGTTCGTCTGTCTGTCTGTCTGTCTGTCTATGTGTCTGTTTGCTTCTCTCTTTCTTTGTTTGACTTCCTGTCTGTCTGCCTGTCTGTCTGTCTCTATCTGTGACTCTCTTCCTGTCTGTCTCCATGTATCTGTCTCTATCCATGTCTGTCTGTCTGTGCCTCTCTGTCTCTGCATCTCTATCTCTGTATCTCTGTCTCTGTATCTCTGTCTTTGTATATATGTCTCTGTCTCTCTGTCTCTGTATCTCTGTCTTTGTATATATGTCTCTGTCTCTCTGTCTCTCTCCGTTGTGTGCCTGTGGGAAAGGATGACCACATTTACAAAACTGCATACACACAAAGACTGGATGGAAAAAAGTACACGAGTGCTTATTCCGTTATCCTTGAAATAAAAGAATAAAACAACATAAGTTAATATCAATAGATAATATCTTCTTTAGCTAAGACATGGTCTGGAAGTATTATACAGCATGATGCCTGCAGAGGTAGACATCAATCCTGCTTTGTTCTGTGGGTGTGGAAGGAGACTTGTCATAAACGATCGTTCACGCTTTGTCTGTCTCTGTTCGTTATCTCTGTCTGTCTGTCTGACTGTGTGTCTGTCTGTCTGTCTGTCTGACTGTGTGTCTGCCTGTGTGTCTGTCTGTCTGACTGTGTATCTGTCTGTGTGTCTGTCTGTTTGTGTGTCTGTGTGTCTGTCTGTTTGACTGTGTGTATGCCTGTCAGCCTGTCTGTCGAACTGTCTGTTTGCTTACTTGCTGATGTATTTTGTGTGTCTGTGTGTCTGCCTCTGTCTTCTTGTCTCTCTGTTTGTTTCTGTCTTTGACGCTGTCTTTATCTGTCTGTCTCTCTCTGTCGCTCTCTGTCTCTCTGTCTCTCTCTCTCTCTCTCTCTCTCTCTCTCTCTCTCTCTCTCTCTCTCTCTCTTTCTCTCCTCTCTCTTTTTCTCTCTTATACTGTCATGCTACCAGTCATACGCATGTACACACATATACTCGCAGCAACCTCCGGCAAACTCGCCCTATTTCTCCAATCAACCAGAGGGCACACAATGTTAAAGCTCCTCACCTCCCTCTCTACAAGGAGATTTATTCCTTATTCTAATTACTTCACCATTAACTTCATTTATGCTAGCACAAATCAGCCTATGACATCGCATAATACATTTCAAGTGGAGTGGACAATTCCACCAGTGTTCACTGGTTTCAGTCAGCTGACAACGATACAGGATACTTTCCACAGTCTTGTAACAGCAGCCTGCATCCTTGTGTTGAGGAGCGGCCACCTCCAGGGTATAGGGGGGTGGGGGAAGAGGGGGGCGAGGGGGGGGGGTATGCAGAATGTTCTCTCTTCTTCCTGTCTTCCTCCGCGACTCCTGCCGAAGGTTCAGCAATCTCGCAGCCAGGTCTGGGGTGTAGGTCACCCATGTTAAAGCATTCACCCGGGAATGAACTGGCCCGTAATCCTGCGACACAAGGCAAAAGGACTGTATACGTTAAAGAATTGAATTCATTTTGAGTTTAGTGCTGTACTCACCCTGTATCTCCACGAGGGTCCATTCATTAAAGGTCACCCTACCGTGTTATTAGTTACACTTTCTTTTATAATCATATCTTATTTCCATCCATATTGTTTAGCTTCTTGTACCACTTACTTGTATGTATTTGTCCTTTATTTATTAATTATTTATGTATGTATTCATCTTATTGATTTGTTTATTTATTTATTTACTTACTTAATTTTTCTTTTGGTTTGTACTCTTTGTTGTTTCACTTCTTATTTATTTCCCTAGTTTCGTTCGAAAAATGAAACAAAAGAAAGAGCAGAACAATATAGGGCAGTCAACAAAAGAATCAGGAAGTCCATGACGGAGGCAAAAGAGAAATGGATCGGTGAACAGTGCCAAGACATTGAAGAGAACATCAAGAAAAACAATAGCAAGAAAGCATATCAGCTAGTGAAAGACCTGACTAGCACGAAACAGAGAAAAGGTTTAACAATCCAAGACAAAAATGGGAAGTGTCTCACTGACGACCAGGATATTCTGAACAGATGGACAGAATACTGCTCCGACCTGTATAACTATAGAACCGCAGGAGATCCAGAAGTCCTTAATGTACCCGACAGCAAAGACACAGACAGTCACCCTATCCTCCGAGAAGAAGTGGAAACAGCAGTCAGATCGCTGAAAAAGGGGAAGTCAGCAGGGGCTGACAACATTCCAGCTGAGCTGGTCCAAGCTGGAGGGGAAGCCATGATCAGCGCCCTACTAAGAATCTGCAACAAGATCTGGCAGACAGGAAAATGGCCAACACCATGGACGCAGTCACTCATCATCACCCTCCCCAAGAAAGGAAATCTACAACAATGCCATAATTACCGCACAATCAGCCTCATATGTCACCCAAGTAAGGTCATGCTGCAGATAATATTGAATAGACTGAAGCCACAAGCAGAGACCATCATTGCTGAGGAACAAGCAGGTTTCAGAGCAGGGCGCAGCACAACAGAACAGATATTCAACCTCAGAATACTATGTGAGCGGTACCTTCAACATCAACAAGACCTTTACCACGTATTCATCGATTTTAAGAAGGCATTTGACAGGGTGTGCATGCAGCTTTGTGGGCAACCATGAATTTGTACAGCATCAATGCAAACCTGATCAGAGTCATCAAACAGCTGTACAGCGAGGCCACCAGTGCAGTGTACTACAACAACAACATTGGAGAATGGTTTCGAACAACAGTTGGAGTAAGGCAGGGCTGTCTACTCTCACCCACTCTTTTCAACATCTTCCTTGAGAGAATCATGGCTGATGCACTGGAACATCATGAAGGATCAGTCAGCATCGCTGGCAGAACGATCACAAACCTCCGCCTCGCAGATGACATTGATGGAATAGCAGGATCAGAAAAAGAGCTTGCCAGCCTAACAGAACACTTGGATAAGGCCTCCAAAACATACGGCATGGAAATCAGTGCAGAGAAGACCAAACTGATGACTAATAACACCAACGGCATTAGCACTGATATCAGGGTTAATGACCAGAAGCTGGAAACAGTTCAAAGCTTCAAGTACCTGGGAGCCATTGTATCAGACCAGGGATCCAAGCCAGAAGTAGTATGCAGGACTGCACAGACAATAACAGCTTTGTCAAAACTAAACACCATCTGGAGAGATAAGAATATCTCACTTATCTCCAAGATCAGACTAATGCGCTCCCTTGTCATATCCATATTTCTGTATGCCTGTGAATCATGGACCCTGATTGCAGATTTGGAGAGAAGAGTACAGGCAGTGGAGATGAGATGCTTTCGGAGACTCCTTGGCATCTCCTACAAAGACCACATAAGCAACGAAAGCGTGCATAACAGAATCCAGCAAACCATTGGACCCTATGAGAACCTTCTAACGATCGTGAAAAAGCGTAAACTTAAGTGGTATGGGCATGTCACAAGATCCCAAGGAATTACAAAGACAGTTTTGCAAGGCACTGTCCAAGGAGGAAGAAGAAGAGGCAGACCAAGGAAGAGCTGGGAGGATAACATCAGTGAATGGACAGGCCTAGAACTCAACAAAACCCTGAGAAAGGCAGAACAGAGAGAGGAATGGAGGGAACTGGTTGCTGAGTCTTTGAGGGTGCCCCCACGGTCGTCAGACTACGGGACAGATAGAGAGATAGAGAGAGTTTTGTTCATAAGTATAACTTGACAAGTTCAAGTTTCAGTACATTTCCAATGATAAAATCGTAGCTTATTACTTCTCAGTCACACCTGCCTGGCTTAATGGAAGTAATCAATCATGAGGTGCCAGACCTGTACCGCCCAAAGGCAAAAGTGACGAAGTCTTGTTTTGACTTTACAACAACAACTTGGGTGAGTACAGCTGAATCATTATATACAATCACCATCAATTAGTGATGAGAGAATACAGGTCATGCCAGCTGGAGAGGGGTAATCCTTTTACATCTAATTATAGACAACCTAGACCCTACTGCATGATTAGGGAAAGGGTTACACTAATAAAAAAAAAAGAATATGTGTAGCAACTTAACAGTAAGCCTGGCCTCCTTTCAACAAAAACGACAACAGTTACTGTACACGCCACAAATTCTGGTGCACATGCCCCATACATCGATACATACGCCCCACCCAAACATTACGCACATGACATATCCTGAAATTGTATTTGTGTCTAATGAATGATGGGTCCTATTAAAGGCAATGCCGGATGAAACAAAGTATATTCAATCATACTGTATTCCATATAAACCATGTTGAAATGCATTAGTTTTGAATCCAGATTTGTCGATACTATAAAAAGTAAACATGTTGGAAATACCACTGCTCTGGTGCAGATTAGACAACACTTGTTCACAGCAGTATGTTATGTCACATTATACCTGTCTGTCTTTTACGCTTTTCTCACAGAATCTCTCTTAGCATTGCCATTTATCAGCTCTCGCTCTCATCCTCTATCTCTCCTCTCTCTCTCTCTTTCTTTCTTTCTCTCTCTCTCTCTCTCTCTCTCTCTCTCTCTCTCTCTCTCTCTCTCTCTCTCTCTCTCTCTCTCTCTCTCTCTCTCGCTCACACACACACACACACACACACACACACACACACACCGGGCAGGCAGTAATGGGTCTCTGTCCAAACAAATTGCCCTGGCCTCTAGACGGTTTCAGATCAATGTTTACTCAGGCAGCTAATGCTGTTACTTTTCGGTTGGCTTCTTCAATTATTGAGGGAGGGGGGGAGGGAGGAAACAAAACAGTCTGTGTTCACATCATGGGGTGTTGATGCCATTTTAAAACTGAAGACGGGTTTGTAGGAATTATTCAGTACTTAGTATGTCTGTTGATATTTGGTTTAAACATGGTTTATTCAATATTCACACAAAATAAGCAAACACCATCAATACAACAGGGGAAATGCACCAAGCTACAGCTTTTGTGACCACCCCCCCCCCCCCACGAGGAGTTAATATAGGATGCTTATGCAGACAAGTCAAAAATATATAAATCAAACAATTGCCATATATACAACACCATTACACAAAAATTGAAGAAAATATACAACAATACCAAATTGAATTAAACAGAAAGTGTAACAAAAATGCACACACTC
Source organism: Rapana venosa (assembly GCA_028751875.1). Taxonomy (NCBI): domain Eukaryota; kingdom Metazoa; phylum Mollusca; class Gastropoda; order Neogastropoda; family Muricidae; genus Rapana; species Rapana venosa. Next base: position 1,823,415 of record CM054162.1, read on the forward strand.
TAGGAAGCAGTAGGAAAATAGGAATAACAACAGGACAGAGCAGAAACTGTTCATATTAGCCCAATAATGTCACACTTTTACACTTCAACACAGGGAGAAAGACGAAGAAGAGTACTCCATCGCTTTATATTCTAAAATCTTTTGCATCTGTCAATAAATCCATGCACTGTTTTGATAATGTTCATGTTATCATTACAGCTCAATTTTCTGTCCCCACATAATAAGGTGTTTACACTCTTTTCATCTGGTTTTAGGGTATGGATTGTTTGACGGCGAACAGTTAACTAGTATGGTCAGTGAAGAAGAAAATGTTCAGCTGTTTCATTAAGGTGACCACAAGCACAAGATGGATCGTCCAGTAAATGTCTTTTATTTAGATCGGAGTTGAGGGTACTCATTTCCAGTCGCAGTCTGCAGTGAATGATTTGCTGCTTTTTTTCGTAATAAAAATAGTTTGGAACTGCTGTATCCTCATCAGAGAGAAAATGTCTAAATTGGCTAATGAAAGTGCTTTACACGTGCTTTCAGAAGTACTTTCACGTGCTCCGGAAGTTCCCTCCATATTCTAATGGTCGAAGGAAAAAAGGAAAGCATTATATGTGTCAGTTCTACATTGAGGTATCACTCTGTCAAGAGGTCTACCTCTGTGGTACGGATCTGGGGAAGAAACTAAGGGAGGGAGTAAGGTCATTAGATAATTTGGCGCATTGCCCTGGATCAGTTTATGGTAAAATACTGATATTTACATCATTGTGTGTTGATTTGCTCATACATGTACGTATTTCCTCTTATCTACTCTTTTCTGTTGGGGTTACGGAGATGAGGGCGGGTTGGGGGAAGGGGGGGCTGTCTAGTACGTCTGTAAAAATAGCATCCCCACCTTCTGGAAATACTGTGTTAGGAATTCCTTCTTTTCTATCCCTCTCTTTCTTTCTGCCTTGTTCCTTTCCTTCATGTCATCTCCTTGTTGTTGTTTTTTTCTGCTTTCTTTGTCCATCATCCTGCTTTGTTTCAGAAACAATTACAAGGTTACACATCTCTACCACCACAAAGTCGATGCTCTGAAGTTGACTTTTCAGGCGCTTAACGGCAACGCAATGCAGTGTTGCTTCTGTGACAGACAACAATAGCTGCTCTCTGTGTTTTCGACGACGGCAACGGCAGCGAAGACGAAGAAGAAGAAGAAGAAGAAGAAGAAGAAGAAGAAGAGAAGAAGAAGAAGAAGAAGAAGAAGAAGAAGAAGAAGAAGAAGAGAAGCATCATCAACAACAACAGCAACAACAACAACAACAGCAACATCAACAAGAAACATTTAATTAAATTTTCAGTTGATTTACAGTTTTGTGTTCTATTGCAGTGAGTGTGGGGATTTTTGTTTATTAATTTTTAGCAATGCCGACATTATTTTGGTTTTCTTCTCTGAGCGCTCAGGCAGCAACTTGTGTTGTCTGTCATGTGACTGAACATGCTTTGTGCTGCCGTTAAGCGCATCACAGTGTCAGGCCCAGCGCATCCGACTTTGGCGTGATTTTATCATTTTGTTGCTTTCTGGGTCAGAGCCACAGGATCCACCACTAGTTGTTATGTTTCCAGCATGCAGCCATTTTGCCCACCGCTTAGGTAGCTTCATTCCGACCTGGGGGACCACGTTGTCTTATGAGTGTGCTTTTATTTTCTCATTTGTAAGTGCTTTTTGTTAACTGTTATTTTGCTCCATTGTTAAGCTGATTTGCCTTTTCGTTTTTCCAACACAGAGTTTATTACTTGGCTTTAATAGTGTTATTTTCTCAAAAAACAGGTTGTTACTTGGCTGTAATAGTTGTGCTTTCTCCAACAAACAGGTTATTACTTGGCTTTCATAGTTTCCGTTCCTCGACTCTGAAGTTCATCAACGGTAAAATGTTCGGCAGGTGACCATTTGCCCACCATAAAGGTATCCGCATTCCGACTCACGGGATGTATGCTGGGTATGTTCGTGTTTCTGTAATCCACTAAATGCTGACATGAATTGCCAGATCTCAACACGCATACGCTATATGACAGTTTTATTGTGTACATTCAAGAAAGAAACACGGCACTGGCAGGTTTGTATCTGGGAGAACAGTGAAAAACACACCACCTGTTTCCACCAGACGTTGTCGAGATTGGAACCCACCGCTTCCTGGACTCACTGGATTGAAGTGGAGCGGTCTTAACCACTCGGCTCTGGTGTCCTGTCGGCCTCATTCTAGCTTGACAAGAAAATAAGATTACCTGCTTTTCTTTGTTCTTAAAGGCTTTTTGTCGCCGGTTTTCGTTTTGCTTTGTTTTATTGTGTTTTGTTTCATGCATTCAAAGCGTGTTGTGTTGTTCACTCGTTTAATGGCGAAACCATGGTCCGAAAAGATCAAAGTACTTTTTATTTCAGGGGACTGTGGCTGAAGAATCACCCCCCCCCCCTACACTGTTCCTCTACACCTACCTCACCTATGGCATTTTCCAAAGAGGAAAAATGCAGGAATTCGATCAGGATTCTATGGCCTGCGTTTGTGTGCTTTTTTGCTTCTAGTTTTTACATTTACAGAGTAAATGTTCTCTTTTTTCCTCAAACAAAACTTTTGCCCACCTATTTTCGGGACTTGGAATTGTGTGGGTCGCACCAAGTTTGAATAACAAAAAACATAATAAGCAGGCATGTTCTTTTTATTGATGACATTTAAAAGCACTTTTCCCCGCTGTTCCTAGTTTGTCACTGGATCCAATTTTATCTAAACCATTCTTTTTGATAGAAGTCGTAAGAATACCGATAATTCAGTTTTTGTAGTACTTTAAAATAAGTGTTTTTCAATAGCATTGTTATCTGACATCGTTGTCAGTAGTTGTTTTCCTTTTAAGTATGATGATTTTTTTTCGGGGGCTGGGGGGGGGATCTAATATCACTAAATGGGACGCTCTACCAACATAATAAGTTGCAGTGCACCAGAGGAAAATGTTTAGTCAGGTCAAGTCATTTTGTTTAATTATTTATATTATTTGTTTTTATGCTATTTATTTTAAAAGGCAGTTCTATAAAAAAAGTTATTACAATTTAGAAGATGAAAGAAGTGTTACTGAAGATATCAAAAACATCTCGAAGCACAAAGGCTAGAAAGCAGCAAACATTTGGTTTAAAGGATACCCCCCTACACACCTTTTAAAAGCAATGCAAAAAACGAGCAAGTGAAGGAACAGAAAACGAACCAAACAAACATTAAGCTGGCACCAGATTTTGCCCTGTTGAAAATGCTGTGGGGAGTTGGACTTGTGTTTCTATACCTGCCAGGTATTCTGTTGAGGGTTTTGTTCTGCTGATCCACTTCAACACAGATCCTTATATAGCTGCTGTACACAAGAGAGGACAGCGTCTCTGGCTTTATGACAGGAGCATGGTCATTATCCTGTATAAACCAAAACTCACATTTACTTGTTATTGTTTTGTATTTTGGGACTGTGAGCACTTTAAAGGGTGGTGAAGCTAGCTAAACTTGGTGGAGAGGCGTGCTTCCTTCCTTGGCTGCAGCTGCCAGGTTTACAGCTGCCAGGTTTACAGCTGCCAGGTTTACAGCTGCCAGTTTTACAGCTGCCAGGTTTACAGCTGCCAGGTTTACAGCTGCAATCTTTACAGCTGCAATCTTTACAGCTGCAATCTTTACAGCTGCAATCTTTACAGCTGCCAGGTTTACAGCTGCCAGGTTTACAGCTGCCATCTTTACAGCTGCCAGGTTTACAGCTGCCAGGTTTACAGCTGCCAGTTTTACAGCTGCCAGGTTTACAGCTGCCAGATTTACACCTGTCAGGTTTACAGATGCCAGTTTTATAAATGCCAGTTTTATAAATGCCAGTTTTATAAATGCCAGTTTTACAGCTGTCAGGTTTACAGCTGCTAGGTTTACAGCTGCCAGGTTTACAGCTGCCAGGTTTACAGCTGCCAGGTTTTCAGATGCCAGGTTTACAGCTTCCATGTTTACAGCTGCCAGGTTTACAGCTGCCAGTTTTACAGCTGTCAGGTTTACATATGCCAGGTTTACAGATGACAGGTTTACAGCTTCCAGGTTTACAGCTGTCAGGATTACAGCTGTCAGGTCTACAGCTGCCAGGTTTACAGCTGCCAGGCTTACAGCTTCCAGGATTACCATGGTGTAGAGGAGTGTTTTATCCTTGACTACAGCTGTCAGGTGAAGATGTTGCGTTTTTACCTACCATGAAGGTAGCCGCATTCCGACTTTAGGGATGTGTGCTGGGTGTGCTTTGTGTCCGTAACCTTTCGAAACCCTGCCGTGAACGACGGATGTTTAACGTGCATAGTTGACCTTCTGCATGCCTCTCTCTTTCCCTCCCCCTCAATATTCTTTCTCTCTCTCTCACTCTTTCTCTCTCTCACTCTCTCTCTCACTCTCACTCTCTCTGTCTCTGTCTCTCTCTCTCTCTCTCTCTCTATATATAATATATATATATATATATAAATATATATATATATATATATATATATATATATAATATATATATATATATATATCAAGGCAACTGGCAAATCTGCATGTAGAATTGACCTTAGGGATCTTAAAAAAGTTAAATGTTCGGAAGTTGACGCCTTGAGATTTGAACCTAAGTCCTCACGGACCGTGCTATAGCAGGGGATCATTGTTGGCCACTTGACTGTAGTGTTTGTCGCCCAGTCTTTGTTACTCTGTGTCAGCTTTTTGTCAGGAGTACTTAAAAAAAAATAAAACATAATATTGGCTTTAGTTTTATTCCATGTGTTGTTTGAAAGTATCAGAGCTACAAGAAGTTTTCATGTTTGTGTATTTGCTTGTGTGTTTATTATTTCGTTTGTGTCTGTGTTATTCTGCCTATGGTGTCTCTTTAAACGTGTATGTTATATTTTAGGTCTAGGTATTGCTTTGTGG
>CM054162.1:1835839-1845839 GCA_028751875.1 Rapana venosa
AAATCTCTCTTTTCCCTCACATCCACTCTGCTTGGATCTGCGAAGGCTAGCCCTCTGCCTTCTATCTACAACCACTCTGAACTTCCTTCTATGTTTTCTGCATTCTTTTCTGACAAAATCCGCAACATTCGCTCTAGCTTGGATCAGACTCCTTTCCAGCCTGCAATTTGTGATCCTCAATTTTCTGGCACTCCTCTCCTGTCCTTTCATCCAGCAAGCGAGAAAGAAATCGAGACAATTCTGAAAGGAATGACTATAAAATCATGCTATCTCGACCCCATACCTGCTTCTCTTTTTGCGCAGTGCCTGCCACAGCTTATACCAGCTATAACAAAGATAGTAAATTCATCTCTTGTTTCTGTAAATGTTCCTTCAGCTCTCAAAACTGCTTTAGTCACACCATTACTCAAAAAGCATGACCTTGACCCTAACATTCTGAAGAATTACAGACCTCTTTCCAACCTACATTTTATCTCTAAAGTCCTTGAAAGAGTAGTTCTGAAAGTCAAAGTCAAAGTCAAAGTCAAATTTTATTTTCAGATGGTACAGCTCAACAACCACCTTCTCTCCAACATTCTTCCTGCGTTTCAGTTTGCCTATCGCGCCAACCACAGCACTGAAACCACCCTAGTTCACACCTGAAACATGCTTCTACTTGCTTCTGACTCAGGAAAAAATCTCCCTCCTCACTCTACTCGACTTATCTGCAGCCTTCGACACTATTGACCACTCTATCCTTCTCTCCCGTCTTCAATAAACGTTTGGTGTTACTGGTACAACCCTCACCTGGTTTATCTCATAGCTGACTGACCGATTCCAGACAGTCACAGTAAACAAGATTCAGTCAGTACCTGTTAGACTGGAATGTGGAGTCCCGCAGGGATAAGTTCTTGGCCCTGTTCTTTTCACTCTTTACACTGCCCCACTGTCACATATAATTAACCGTCATCAAATCAACCATCACTTTTATGCAGATGACTCTCAGATTCTAAGCAGTGACACTCCTGAAAATCTGCCTTCCCGCTTAATGAATATGTCCTACTGCTTTCAAGATATCCAAAACTAGATGATAGAGAACAAGTTACAAATAAACGCTGATAAAACTGAAGCCATACTTGTAGGGACCAAAAACAAACTCTCTTCCATTACAACAGCTTTAATAAAACTCGGCAATACATCAGTTCCTCTATCCACTGCTGTAAAGTATCTAGGGGTCATTATTGACAACACACTCTCTATGCAAAAATTCATCACCCAGACCTGCCAGTCCTGCTTCTATGAATTACGGCGTATTAGTGCAATTCGAAAGTACCTGTCCATAAATGCAACATCCAAACTCATAACATCTCTCATTCTTTCACGTCTGGACTATTGCAATTCTCTTTTGGCTGGTCTGCCAGCATCATCTATCCACTCCCTTCAACGTATTCAAAACTCCGCAGCTCGACTCCTCAGAAAGAAAAAAATCTGAGCACATTACTCCTCTCTTGCGATCTCCCCACTGGCTGCCTGTGCCACAAAGAATAAACTATAAGATCAGTACTCTCTGTTACAAATATCTCCACAAAACAGCACCCTCCTACCTCTGTGAATGTCTCCACCTGTACACCCCTTCTCGTTCCCTTCGCTCTGCTGCAGATTCTTTGTGCTTACAAACACCTAGATTCAGCCAGTCCACTGTTGGCCGTCGTTCTTTCTCTATTTTTGGTCCATCGATTGGGAATGGCCTCCCTATCGCACTTCGGCAAATACCTTCTTGTGACACTTTTAAATCTGGCCTCAAGACATATTTGTTTCAAACCTAAGAATTTCCTCTCCTGTTTCATTTCATAGCTATCCCTGCTTTTCAACAGCAAAAAATTCCATCACCCTGCTAAAGTGTACAACGTGTGTGGTGTGTGTGTGTGTGTGTGCATTTGGATTTGTTAGAACTATTACTTGCCATTGGTTGCATGACTGTGTTATAATGATTTGAGTGTAAGCGCTTTGGTTTGTCTGTGCAAGGTACAGCGATATATAAATTCCATTTATTATTATTATTATCTCTCTTTCTCTCGCTCTCTGTCTCTCTCCCCTCTCTCTCTGTATCTCACTGTCTGTCTCTCTCCTCTCTCTATGTCTGTCTCTCTGTCTGTCTGTCTCTGTCTGTCTCTCTCTCTGTTTCTCTCTGTCTCTCTCTGTCTTACTTACTCACTCCCTGTCCCACTCACTCACTCTCTTGAAAGCAATTTTTACACTTTGAAAAAAAAGTTTGCGAATGTGTCAAGAGTTATCAAGATAATGCTAAATTAAACATGTCAGCAGCTGCATTTCCATTTAGAAAATGTGTGCAAACAGCCCATGTGCATATACACACAGAGGAGAGAGAGAGAGAGAGAGAGAGAGAGAGAGAGAGAGAGAGAGAGAGAGAGAGAGAGAGACAGAGAGACACAGAGAGAGAGAGAGGGAGGGAGGGAGGGAGGGAGGGAGAGAGAGAGAGGAGGGAGGGAGAGGGAGAGAGAGAGAGAGGGAGAGAGAGGAAGAGACAGAGAGAGAGAGAGAGAGGGAGGGAGGGAGAGAGAGAGAGAGAGAGAGAGAGAGAGAGAGAGAGGAGAGAGAGAGAGAGAGAGAGAGAGAGAGAGAGAGAGAGAGAGAGAGAGTGAGAGAGACGGAGAGTCAGAGACGGAGAGAGAGACAGAGACAGAGACAGAGAGATAGATTATGTGTGGTGGTGGGTAAGTGTGCGCGCAGGCGCACGCGCGCGTGCGCATGTGTGTGTGTGTGTGTGTGTGTGTGTGTGTGTGTGTGTGTGTGTGTGTGTGTGTGTGTGCCACTGTTGGGAGTAGGACTGCAAGTCTGTGTGCTTTGCTGGGCTGCATGGACACACTGCTTGCTGTCGTTTCTGTGAAAAATACTTGAACTCGACAGACGTTGTTCTAGTCTATTTATTCGTTGATATTGAGGATAATAGAATAAACACCCATGCGCTTCTTTACATCTAGTCCCCATGTGTATGCAGTTTTGTAAGTGTTTTCATATGTCCTCACTGGCACACATGGCCTACTCTTCCGATATAAGCGGAACAGGTTTCAACGTGTGCGCGAGTTTTTCTGCGTGTGTTCGCACACGGGGCCTTGGTTTATAGTCTCATCTGTAGGACTTTTGGAGACAGTGGAGTCTGCACTGATGGATTTTTTTTTTCCAGGGGAAAAGTCTCCTTGAACGGGATTCGAACCCCGGTCGTCAGATTGCGAATGCATTTTGGTTGGAAATGTATACCGGTGCGTTTGTGACCCTCTGCCTCAAAATGGGTCGTAACGCACCGCGGGTCACTGTTTGATTGTTGGCGTTAGGCGCCTTGCACATCAGGCCCAGCGCTTCCAACTCCGGTGTGGGAAAGAATGGTCCTCTGTTCCGTCTGTCTGGAACAACAACAACAACAACAACAAGAGAATGGACCAGAGAAGGCAGATCATAGACAAGATGGTGATGGGGAGAAAAAAGAACAAGGTCGAAACAAAAGAGAGGGATAGAAAAGATGGAACTCCTAGCACAGAAGGTAGGGATGGTATTTATACTGACAGGCCCCCTAACATCCCCATGGGGAGGGGGGGGGGGGTTGTCCCATAACCTATGTGGTCGTAGGGGAGCGAGGCGTCAGAGACCTTAACTTCTTCAGGAGCCAGCATATTGAGGGCGGCGCCCATCTCCTCTCCCTCGCTGCTTTACCTTCCCTGACCCTAAAGAGGGCAGGTACCCATTACAGCTGGGTGAACTGGGGGACTGTACTGAAGCCAAGGCGCGCAAACGGTCACCCATCCAACTGGTAACCACGCTCGACGCTGCTTAACTTGGCAGGAGGAAATCGGGTGCTCTGAGCACTGAGCTATCGCGTCCCCATTCCCATGGGAAAGTTGATAAAGAAAACCAATTTGGTGAAACGCTTATGTAGATAAACACTCCGGTGGAGACTTTGAAATGAAAATGTAGATGCCATCAGGTTCCAATTCTGACCGGCTCATTTTCTTATTTATTTCTTATTTTAGTTCGAGGATATTGGAATAAACACTCGCGTGCTTTTTTTTACATCCAGTCCCCGTGTTTATGCAGTTTTGTACATTTTTAATCCATTCCCACTGACATACAATGACATACTCTTCTTAACAGTGGAAAGGGTTTTTAACTTGTGCGCAAGATGTTCTAGCCACTTGGCTACAGGACACTGCATTATTCAGGTTCCATTCTGAAAGCTGACACAGCTCAAGGCAGGTGTTGCCCCATGGGGATGCCGGCGATCTGTTAGTGTAACATGTGGACTGAGATAAGGTGTTATGTGCCACAGCCAATAACAAGATGTTCCCTGATAATAAGATGCCATTCAATAACATCTCCACATCTGGAAATTATGTACCAGGGATTTCCTCTGTTCTGTCGCTCTCTTTGTTCACGCCTTATTCATTGTCTTTCTAGTACCCTCTCTGTGACTATTTTTGACCTTATTTGTCATATTGCATTTGTTTCCCCAGAAAGACTTAAAAGGGAATAATTTTCAGCCAATGCCAAAGGTGGATAATCTGGGCCTGACTTGTCAGGCGTTTAGCGGCAGTGTAACGCATTTTCGCTCATAAGACTGACAGCTGCAATCGCTGCACAGGCATTTGACTTTAAAGGAAAAGAAAACCTGGTATGATTTATGTGAAATCATTAGTTTATGGGTGATCACTGAGCCCCATGGACGTCAATGATAAAATGCCAAAGTGGAAAAAAACCTGGAAAGGCAATCAGGAGTATTGATCTAGTGAATGGCTGAAGGTGCCCTTCAGTGCAGTTTTCTTCTGTCCAGACCATAACCATTCCTGCCCAGTTAAGGAGAGAGAGAGAGAGAGAGAGAGAGAGAGAGAGAGAGAGAGAGAGAGAGAGAGAGAGAGAGGGAGTGAAAGATAGAGAGAGAGAAAGGGAGAGAGAGAGAGAGAGAGAGAGAGAGAGAGAGAGAGAGAGAGAGAGAGAGAGAGAGTACGAGTACTGCTACTTTCACGGACAGTTACGGTCTTTAGATGTCTCCACTGAGGATTGAGGTAGGGTTTTAGAGCTATTGTGATTGAAACGACAAAGTGGCTTTTTTCTTTGTTACTGCAGTTAACCAGCTGTACTTAGATAGATAGATATATAGATAGATAGATAAATGGATATATAGATAGAGAGAGATGGATAGATAGATAGGTAGATAAAGAGAGAGAGAGAGAGAGAGAGAGGAGAGAGAGAGAGAGAGAGAGAGAGAGAGAGAGAGGTCCACTGAAGCAAATCTGTTGGGATAGGCCTAACACAGACGGAATGTCACTTCACAGAAATCTGTCTCTCTGATGTGGTCAAAGCATTGTGTTAACCACTGGTTAAAGGAAGCTGAAAGCAGCCAGACCTGTTTGTGTGTGTGTGTATGTATGCGCGCGCGCAGGTGCGTGTGTGTGTTTGTGTGTGTGTGCGCGTTTTGTTTGTTTGTGTGCGCGTGTGCAGGTGCGTGTGTGTGTTTGTGTGTGTGTATTGTTTTTGTTTGTGTGTGTGTGTGCGTATATGCGTGTTTGCGTGTACATCTGTGTATATGTGTGTATGTGTGTGTGCATGTGTGTGTGCGTCTGTGCTTGCATTTTGTGGGTGTTTGTTGATGTGTGTGCATACATGCGTATTTGTGTTTGTGTGTGTGTGTGTTTATATGTGTGTTTATATGTGTGTCTGTGTGTGTGTGAATACATGTATTTGCATTTTGTTTGTTCTGTATTGACGCATTATCTACAGTCCTTTTTTTACAATTGTATTTAAATAAGACTTGTCTCCGAATACCTGGTGTTGTGTGAGCACTGACGTCACTTCCTTAAGCGGCAGGCTCTGTGCTAGCCTAAAGCCTGTGGGAAGCCAGTCATGCGTGGAGGTGGCAATGTTATGTCCTGCATGTACTTCAGCACACGACCCTGTGGTGATAGTCTGAATTAAAGATACTTCAGCTGATCACAATATGGAGTTCTGATAAAACATGTCATCAGGTAAGCACATCCTTGGAGACTTCATACTGGAACTTTTATTTCCATAAAGTCTTCAGTGAGCCCCCTTGGTTAAAAGGTAAAGGTAAAGGAGTCCAATAACCTATAAGGTCGTAGGGGAGCGAGGCGTCAGAGACCTCACTTCTCTAGGGCCAGCATATTGAGGGCGGCGCCCATCTCTTCTCCCTCGCTGCTTTACCTTCCCTGACCCGAAAGAGGGCAGGTACCCATTTACAGCTGGGTGAACTGGGAGAACTGTACTGAAGCCAAGGCGCGCAAACGTTCACCCATCCAACTGGTAACCACGCTCGACGCTGCTTAACTTGGCTGGGGGAAAGCGAGTGCTCCGACCACTGAGCTATCCCGTCCCCCTTCTTTAGAAATGATACATAAACGTTACACAGCTCAAACCAGCACTTCCCCACTGGGGATGCTGGGGGTCTTTCAGTATACATAGCTTCCCCGCTTTACAAAATTCTGTGGCAGGAATTGCCCAGTTTCTCTCCCTCACTTGTTTCTGCCTGGTTCGTGTACTTCCTGTCACCTCTTGTGGGTCTATTGTTTGTCTTCTTGGTCCATTTCCCTGCCCGTTATTCCCAGACATTTTTTAAAGATAACAATTCTCTCCCTAACTGAAATAATTTAAAATCATTTTTTATGGGGGATGGGGGGGGGGGGGGGGGGGCAGGTCTGACATTGCCTGGCCCTTTACGGCAGCACAAGAAATGATAAAAAAAACGTAACCCAGACGTGATTCATGTGAAACCATTAGCTTATGAGTGATCACTGAGCCACATGGACGTCAGTGATAAAATGCCAAAGTGGAAAAAATACCTGGAAAGGCAATTAGGAGTATTGATTTAGCGAATTGTTGAAGGTGCCCTTCAGTGCATTTTGTCCTTCTGTTCAGACCACAACTATTTATGTCCAAATTAGGACAAGCTTGGGAGAGAGAGAGAGGGGGGGAGAGGGAGAGAGAGGGGGGAGGGAGAGAGAGAGAGGGAGGGAGAGAGAGAGGGAGAGAGAGCGAGAGAGAGAGAGAGGGATTGATCTAAACTACTGTTCCTATCATGGACACACATAGGTCTTCAGATGTCATTACTGAGGATTAAGGTAGGGTTTTAGAGTTATTGTGGCTGCAGCAGACAAAGTGGCTTTGCTTTTGCTTTGTTACTTCTGTTTATCAAATGCAGAGAGAGCGACAGACAGACAGACAGACAGACAGACAGACATACAGAGAGAGAGAGAGAGAACTCGAACTCGAACTCGAACTCGAACTCGAATATTTTAATGAGGGAGAGAGAGAGAGAGAGAGAGAGAGAGAGAGAGAGAGAGAGAGAGAGAGAGAGAGAGAGAGAGGAGAGAGAGGAGAGAGAGAGAGAGAGAGAGAGAGAGAGAGAGAGAGAGATTCATTGAAGCAAGTCTGTTGTGATAGGCCTAGACCAAAGACTGAATGTCACTTTAAAGAAATCTGCCCTTATAATTTGTCCAAGCCATTGTATTAACCATTGGGTAAAGGAAGCTGAAAGCAGCAGACATATTTATGTGTGACGTGTGTGTGTGTATGTGTGTGTGTGTGTTGTGTGTGTGTGTGTGTGTGTGTGTGTGTGTGTGTGTTCGTGTGTATGTGTGTGACTTGTGTGTGTGATTTTTTTATAAACTTCTCCATCATATTGAAAGTAGTGAAATAAGCACTCATATGCCTCTTTTTTTCTAAACATCTAGCCTGCATAAACTGTGTGAAATTGTGTCGTCAATTCCTGCCAGCGTCATGGATGGCCTAAATTTCTAAAAGCAGAAACATGTTTTAACCTGTGTGCAAGTTGTTCTGAGAGAGAGAGAGAAAGAGAGAGAGAGAGAGAGAGAGAGAGAGAGAGAGAGAGAGAGAGAGAGAGAGAGATAAAGTGTATGTGTGTGTGTGAGAGAGAGGTGTTTGTTATTTGTGTGTTTATATGCATAGTTTATCATAAATTATTGTATTGCATTAACATTGTACTTCTGTCCTAACATGCTTCCCTGCATGGAAAATGCGCAGTCACAATAGTAATGGCGTTTTTCTGTCCCTTTTATCAGATTACATGTTTAATTTTTTCTGGATTACTTTTTTTGTAGACTTTGTCAAAGACAGTTTCCTTGCTACTGTGTGTGTTTTCTGTTTACCTGCTCTTAACAGGTATTGGTCACATGACCTCAGGTGACAGTCTCATTCCGAAGACAAGCACAATACCACCTTCCCCCATCTAGTGCATAGAGAATCAGGTTTGGATTTAAACGGGAATCAAACAACGCACGTCTGACTTTCTAGACATAGTAGTATAAATTGACCAGCACTTCACAACAATGACACATATATTATAATGGCAATAACCTAATGTGAATAACTGGAACTCTGAATAATTATTGTTCATAACACAATGACACATAACCAGCTCTCACCATTTCCATGATTTCAATACACACGCAATGCATGAGTGTGACACACTTTCAATCAAATATGATTGATGGCAAATCGATAGCTAACTACCATCTCTTGTGTAGGGGGCGGTGTGCAGTGGTGAGACGTGCCGTGAGAAGATCTGGAAAAGCAATCAGGGACATCGATCTATTGATTGGTCGAACACAAGCTGCTGTCTAATGCACCTTTCTTCCTTCCATCCAAGTCACAATAGATTGTGGCTAGTCATTGGAAGAAAATCTATAATTATCTGTGCTGAAGGGAGAGAGAGAGAGAGAGGGAGAGAGGGAGAGAGAGGGATAGAGAGAGGTAGAGAGAGAGGTAGAGAGAGACAGAGACAGAGAGAGGAAGAGAGAGAGACAGAGAGAGAGGGAGAGAGATAGAGAGAGGGAGGGACAGAGAGAGAGAGAGAGAGAGAGAGAGAGATGAGGGGGGGAGGAGAGATGCACACTCTGATGGACAGAGCTGAGACACTGGGATCTCTCAGGAAAGAGATCGGACCTTGTGATATTTCCAAACTATTGTGATACTGTCAACAGAGAAAGCCAGGCATGACGCCTGTGTTGTCTTTCAATTCCTTACGTCTGCCATGTTTAACTTCCCATCACGAAATGAGTCCTACTACACCCCACCCACTTTTCCGCTAACAGCTATTTTAGGCAAAAATTGGGTAAGGCTGTCGATTTTATAGATTATGATTGATTATAAAACTGTTAGGTTTCTTTTAACTTGTACCAATGCCATTGATTATAAATAGATAGATATATATATATATATATATATAAAACTGAGACAAAAGAGTGAGAAAAAACAAGTGCAGGTAACCAGTTACAAACTTCATTCTCATCATAAAAATGATTTTTGTCCAAGATTCGAAAAAACAAAAAAGTTACTGCAGGATAAAACTTTAAAGGCAGCATTAGGGGAATGATTGAGTAAGGACCATGCCTTTGGCCTGACCTGACGCGAGTTTCGGCTCGTGGTTGAGCACTCTTCAGAGGTACGGGAACTATATGAAACCTCACTCATCCTTTGTGGTAGGTAAACAGCAAGACACCCTCCAGAATTTAGAAGTGTCTATTGCCACCCTAAGAATAAATAGATATTTTTGTGGCCTATCACTGCTGCCAGCAAAAGATGAAAACAGAAAGAGAAGAAAATTATACGAAAATAATAGTGGTTAAAAAGCAAAAAAAAACAACACCTGCGTATGAAAATAAGTGGCGAACGAATCTTTGTGCCTTATGTTCTTCGGGATCCATTTTTCTATCAAAAGGATGCAAGGGAGATCATAAAGTCTGTATCCAGCCAATGGGTCGTCTTTTAGCTGGATAGCACTGTTAACCCGAACATTGTTAGACTATTTTGAGTGTTGACACAGGCAGAAGAAGTTAAAGATAAACGGCCTTTACTTGGATCTCAGAAGAAATGCTATTTCCCCACTTGACCAATCATATAACTGAGACAAAAGAGTGAGGAAAAACAAGTGCAGGTAATCAGTTACAACTTCATTCTCATCATGACAATGATATTT
>CM054162.1:1848339-1850839 GCA_028751875.1 Rapana venosa
TCTGATTAGTAGTCTGCAATGCTACTGTAACCTGCTAATAATAAAAATATTACTGGAAAAATAAAATGCATAGTGAATATAATTATATGTATGCATATATCTATGTATCTATCTATGTGTCTATCTATGTATCTAAATATATATATATATATATATATATATATATATATATATATATATATATATAATATATATATATATATATATATATATATATATATATATACATATGTGTGTGTGTGTGCGTGTGTGAATGAGTGCTTATAAATCATTAACTGTATTTCAAGTTCTTTCTTATAAACATGATGACATAGATCTTTTGGCTGTGTACATACACATTCACATAGTATTATGTTATGAACAGGTGACATGCGTGTACAAATGTATTTCTTGAACTCACCTAATTCTAGAAAATGAAAGTACAGCATGCACAATACTCTTTTCAGGTTGAATGTACATTGCTTCACGAGATGGCTGGTGGCTGGAGTGATGTATTCGTATTCTACATACCTGCGTTCGAATCTCGTTCAAGATGATGTTTCCTCTGGAGTAATATCAGTGCAGACTCCACTCTCCCCAAAGTCCTTCGGATGAGACTATAAACCGAAGTCCCGTGTGCAAACGCACGCAGAACATCTTGCGCACATGTTAAAACCCGTTTCGCTTTTCAGAAGCGTAGGCCATTGTGTGCCGGTGGGAACGGATGACAAAACTGCCTACACACGGGATTCGATGTAAAAGAAAAGTACACGAGTGCTTATTCCATTATCCTCAACAACAAAAAAGAATCCCGAAAATTGGTGTGAATAGACAGACATACACAAACAGACATATTGTAAACGATAGACACACACAGCAAGAATGACAAGGAGACAGACAACTTGCTACACAGAAAGACAAGCTTCTTCGTTTTCTTCCAGAACTCCCAGACACCAGCTCTCACTGTCTCTCATATGAGCGAAAATGCGTAGCTCTGCTGTTAAGAGCCTGACAAGTCAGACTCAGCACATCCGACTTCGGCGCAAAAGAGATGATGTACTGTAAGTCTTTCTGGGGGGAAAGAAAGGAGAGTGGACCAAGAGGGCAGAACACAAAGAGGAGGAGGTGGCAGGAGGAAGGAAAGAAGGCAGAAACAAACGGGGGTATAAAAGAAGAAGAAATGTCTAGCACAGAGTCTGCAGAAGGTGGGGATGCTGTTTATGCTGACAGGCCCCCAGCATCCCCACGGGAGAAGAAAGGCACGGCCATAGAAGGCAGAGAGAGACAGATAGACAAGAAGGCAGACAGACAGATAGATAATAAGGCAGACAGACAGATAGACAAGAAGGCATTTAGACAGATAGACAACAAGTCAGAGAGACAAAGGCATTGACAATGACGAATTCTGGTGTTTCGATGATAATAAGTATGCACCCAAGTGCTTTACATCCAGTACCCGAGGGAGACAGATAAACAAGAAGACACGGAGACAGACAGACAGACATACATGAAATTTGACAAGCGTGGCAGGAAGACAACCAGCGCTCCTGCAAAATAATAAACATGTATTCAAGTCAAGTCAAAAACACTTTAATCATCCCATGAAGGGCATTTACAATACTGACAGGCAGATTGATACACATCAAAAATATCAAAGACACAAAAGCTATATTTCATATTGGTTTTCAAATGACTTTAAAAAAATGTCACGAACACACACACTCACACACACACACACACACACACACACACACACACACACACACACACACACACACACACACACACACACACACACACACACACACACACACACACACACACACACACACACCAACACACACCAACACACACGTGCGCATGCGCTCACACACACAAACACATGCACGCACACACATCATTGTGAACACAATTTTAAACCCATTGACTAGAAGACATAAAAACTTACTTATGTATAGCTGCATGGCTACCAAACACACGACGGAGGCTATAGCCTAGTGGTTCAGATCGTTCAGAGTCAATGCTGTGGGTTCATAGGGTCATGGGTTCGAATCTCAGCACTGTCTCATGAGTGAAGATGATTTTTTTTTAACAATCTCTCAGGTTAGCTTCAACTGCAGACCTGCCAGTGCCTTACTTTCCTTCATGCATACGAAGAAGAACAAATATGCATGTTAAAATCCAGTTATTCCTGTCAGCTTCCGATGAATTACAGACAAAGTAATGCCCCCAGCATGCATCCTCAACATCGGAATGCAGCTACCTTTAATGGCAGGCAGAAATGGTGGCACCCACAAAGTCTCACCACTGATGAAACTCAGAGATCTAGCCAAGGAATGAAAAGAATGCCCTTGTGGTTAGATAAAATGTGTCCCACAACCTATGTGGTCATAGGGGAGCAAGGCATCAGAGACCTCACATCTCTAAGGGGTCAGCATGTTGAGGGCGGCGCCCATCTTGTCTCCCTCACTGCTTTACCAAGGGTCAGGTACCCGTTTACAGACTGTACTGAAGCCATGGC